>LPNX011111887.1:556710-687041 GCA_001517045.1 Pseudotsuga menziesii
ACTTTGGTAACTGAAACATGTGCCCCAATTAGGTCAAGTTGACCCAATGGTGCTAATGATTGTAAATAGACTGGATGGACTCCCAATTTAGACATGACTCCCAATTTAGACATATGACCAAATTTGGGCAAGGGAGGATTAATAATCCTAAAAATACTGTCATTGGTGAAAACATTCTATCATGCATAATACATTAACTGAATATAACAAAACAATATCATGAAATGACAATTGAATACTTCTCTTTATTTGTTTCATGGGTAGACTCCTTCTTGAGCCTTCAGATTCATCATCTTCTTCATTCATAATAGCATCGTTTCTTATCCAAATGCTAAGGTGGATAAGAGGTTCTTTAAGAGTTGAGTTCTTCATATTCCTCATCACTTGAGGGATCTTATTTGGATGGTGAGAGCTAGATCTTCAGTTGCTCCCATCTTCTTTTCTCTTATTATGAGTCAAGCTTCTTCTTCTTCTAAAAGTAATCACTTCCTTCTGGCACACATTCCTTGAATGAATGAATTTCATGATCCTAGGAGGCCATTCAAGGTGGCTATCACCACTTTTGCATTCTTCACTTCTTCTTTACCGCTTCAAGTTGTTCTTTGATTTGAGAGACCCTTGTAAAGTATGACTATATGGTCTCTACATTCTGGATCTTCACATTCTTCAACTGGTTTCTTAAGGTCATATTCCGATTTATGTTCTTCTCTTCAAATAGCTTGGTCAAGGAATAAAACAAATTCAGTGTCTTTAGGGAATACACTTGTGGTACAAGTTTATCCGTGATTGAATCAACAACGATCTTCTTGTCCTTGACCAAGTTCTTCTGGTGTAAGGCTTCTAGCCTAATCTCCCTCTGGAACTGGAACCTCTCTACTCATGTAAGTTTCCAATTCATTTTCTTCAGAGAGATCAAATGCTTCCATGCTTGGAAGTTGTTAACTTCACCAAGATTATCATCAATCTTATGTGATATATCACTTTGAAATGAGAACCTCAAATGCAAATAGCAAAAGCTTAGATCTTACTGATTTGAGATGTCCGTCCTAGTTCCAGAGCTGGTTGATCTAGGGTTTGTCAGAGAAACCCTAATTTTCAAAACTTAGAATATTTTAGGTATGATTGGATAGAAAGATAGATATATTCAAGGCAAGCTGTCCAATGTACTCCTTTTCTGAAAACAGTGGAGGGAAGCTCCTGGAATAGGAAGCCCTAGTTTTCCAAATTCTTCTACATAAATTCCTGTTACTATTTCTGTAGTATCTCTGAAATTACTGCTGATCTGTGTCTGAAATTTTGCACTGAGGTATCCTCACATGTCCCTATTCCAAAACCATAAGTTTCATCATAATTGGTTTCACCAAATTAGACTTATGGTCATTTTCCCAAGGTGACCTATTATAGGACTGACCAGAACAGTGAAGTTGTACGGACTTCCATATGTCACTGGTTCATCTTCTAAGGCTGAAACTCGGACCATAGAATGTATAGTCCATACCCTTTCTGAAACATCTTCAGAAATCTCATTTGGACATGTGCACTCAAGATATAGCAATTGTCCCCAGGTGTTCTGTTTAGGTATGAATTCTGGAAGAGGCTGGAACCCTAACTTGGAGGGATCATATCTCCAACAATATAGAAAATATAAGGCTGAATTTTGGATAGAATGTACATCAGGATTTTATCTTCGGCCTCTGCAATTTTCAGCACCTGGTCCTTCGCCAATCTTGGGATATAGCGAATGTACCAAAACTTAGCAGTTTTAGTATTTGGGGTTTTTCTAGCTCAAGGTCAAACTGGGGTTTGACTTTCCTGGAGTTTCACCCAACCAAAAATCTTGATCCAGGTCTCTAAACTACAATTTTGATGAGGAGAGTAATCCTATGCCAGGCTCACTCAAAAATTCCTCTTCTGTATAAATCCCTAATTTCCTGCACCAAAAACTGAAAAATGCTCGAAATCGAATTCTGCTTCGATAGAAAGATGTGCCCTTCAATGGAGAGTCAGCCTAGCATACTTTTGCTGAAGAGTTGTGGAAAGAGACCCAAAAAGTAAGAATCCATAGCTTCTGTAGTTGCACAATGTCTTCTTCTCAGGTTAGCTCTGAGACCATGTTAGATTTTTATCATTCAAGCTAGCATTATGATCTTAGGATCTTTAACTGAGAGATTAACATGCACAGCAATAAAACACAAGAGACACAAAGAATTTTCCTCGGGGAGGCCATAAAGGAGAAAACCCCGCAACTTCCTCAGAGATAGAATCAGCACCAAAATTAAAACCCAAAAACATAAATATGATCTTTCGACAGCAGTATTCTCTCTCTTGTCCCAGCAACTTCTCCTCTCACTCATGTGCCCCAATGAGTGAATGTGCATGTGATAAATAGAGAGGCTCACTATCTATTTATATTATTTCATTCACTTGAAATCCACTCCAATATGTCACCCTCACTTAACAATTACTTACTAGAGCTGACATCTCTAGGAGTGTCTAATAACCCTAGTTCCCCACAACTTGTGGGGACTTTACCTCCTCCTACCAACAAGGAGGTTTATCCTTAACACAATGGTGGGGACTATTTCCCTGACTTACAATGACTCACCTAGGGTCGACTTCTCTAGGATAGTCTAATGACCCTAGGTCCACACAACTGCCGAGAATTTAACCCTTGACCAATAGGAGGGTTACCCACAATGACTTGACATGACTTTTATATTATAGAAACTTCCTGGAATAAACATCGGGGTATGACATGACTCAATTACATTACAGAGACATCCCGGAATAAACATCAGGGTACAATACATAATATATATGGATGAATACATTCCGAAGTAACAATTACATCAACACTGACTTCCCTTCTGGTCTTGGAACAACATCCCAAACATCATTCTTCATGATCGATTGATACTCTTCGATCATAGCATCCTTCCATTCTTTCTATTCTGCCGCTTCTTCATAATTGGAAGGTTCTTTATCGATGAAATCACATAATAAGGCTACATATCTGGAGCAGGACCTTGTGCTCTTTATTTCTTTGTGATTCTCTTCTAGAGCCCCATATATTTTTTCACCTTAGATAGCTTCTCATACCCAAGCAGGTTTCCTCTTGTGAGGATTCTTCTCCTGAGGTGGATCTACAGGTTCTTGTGGTTCTTCAAATTTTTGATCTTCTTCTTGAGTTTCTTCATTCATTGTTGTATCATGAATTCTGGGTGCTTCTGCTTCTTCAGGTTCTTTAGCAGGTCTCTTTCTAGATTTGTTGTAAGTTGAGTCTGCATCAAATGTCACATCCTTGTTGATGTCGATCTTCTTGAATCCTTGGAAGTATATTCTGTAAGCCCTCGAGCTTTCAGAGTATCCCACAAATATACCCTTCTTTCATGAAGGATCTAATTTAATTCTCTTCTCTTTTGGAACGTGTATGTACATTGGACAATCGATATTCTAAGATGGCTGACTTTTGGTTTCTTGCCGGAAAATACTTCTTCAGGTCTCTTGTTCTTGAGTACTCTGTGTGGAGTACGGTTCTATACATAAACTGATGTTCTGGCAGCTTCTGCCCAAATATGCATGGGAATATCCTGATCATGAATCATTGCTCTTGTAGCTTCCATGACAGTTCTATTCTTCCTTTCTACAATCCCATTCTGTTGTGGATTATATGGAGTGGACAACTCCCTCTTAATCCCTAAGTATTTGCATAAATCTTTGAATTCATTTGATGTGAATTCTCTGCCATTATCTGATTGAAAAGTCTTGATCTTCTTTTCAGTGTGGTTCTCGATCAAGGCTTTGAATTCCTTGAACTTGCTGAATACTTCATCTTTTTTCTTCATGAAGTAAATCCATGTCTTCCTAGAAAATTCATCAATAAAGGAAACATAGTATACATACCCACTTAGTGAACTTGATGACATTGGTCCACATACATCGTAGTGGATGATTTCCAAGATTCCTTTTTCTTTTCTCTCGCTACTTGGAAATGTCTTCTTTGTGTTCCTTTCTTTTGCACATCCTTTGCAGACTCCGTCATGTTTTTCTTGAATTTCTGGAAGACCTTCAACAGATTTGCTTGCAAGTGGTAGTGCTCTGTAATGCACATGTGCAAGCCTTCTATGCCAAAGTTCATTTGGCTCTAATATGTCATTGACAAAGTCTTGTTTTTGATGGCCCTTCAATTTGTATAGACCTCCTTCTTGTTCCCCAATTACTACTGCATCATTAATAGTCTTTCCCTTTGGCCACATGATGACTTGGCCATCTATAAATGCAACCCTAATTCCTTTTGCATCTAATTTAGATATGGAGAGGAGGTTCTTCTTTAGTCCTGGTACAAACAATACTTCCTTCATTGTCATAGACTTTCTAGAGTCTAGCTTATAGGAGGATTCTCCACTACCTTTTATTGGATACTGGTAGTCATCTCTGAGCTTCACCTTGTGAGGTGATTCATGTTCTGATAGTTTCACAAAGGATATCTTGAATCAGGTCATATGCTTGGAAGCCTCACTGTCTATAAGCCAATCATTGCTTCCATGAGTAATGTTTCCTGTGAGAGAAAAAATCAAAACATATTCTTCATCACTTGAAGAATCTTCACTTTCATATCTGGTTCTCTTTATGGAAGGTTCATCATCCTTTGTAGCATGAGCATGGCATCTTTTCTTGTTTCACTTCTTTTTATGGGCGTTAATCTTGTTTCTAGGACAGTCTTTGCCAAAGTGTCCTCTTTCATCACATGTATAGCATCTTTATTTAGATAAGTCCTTTCTAATGTTATCTTTTTGGTGAAAGGTCTTACCTCTAGAGTGATGAGAGTTTCTTTTTCTTTTCTTGGAGTGAACTGTGAGAGCTTGATCTTCACTTCCCATCTTCTCTTCTCGAGCTGCTATCTGAGCTTCTTCTTGAGAGCATTCTTCCCATAGTCTGCTGAACTTGACTAACTTCTTTCTGGCACAAATTCCTTGAATAAAGGAGTCCCATGATCTAGGGAGACCATTCAAGGTGGTCATTACAATCTCTGCATTTTCCACTTCTTCATCTACTTCTTCCAATCGTTCCTTGATCTGAGAGACCCTTGTAAAGTAAGACTGGATGGTCTCTCATTTTGGATCTTTACATTCTTCAATTGGTTTCTCAAAGTCATCTTCTGGTTTATGTTCTTCCCTTCAAACAATTTGGTTAGGGCATTAAACATAGCTTTAAGTGTCTTTAGGGAGGAAACCTATGGTATGAGGTGATCCTTGATTGAATCAACAATAATCCTCTTTTCCATAATTAAATTATTCTTGTGTAAGGCCTTAGCCTCATCTCCCTATGGAACTGGAACCTCCTCACTGATATAGGAGTCCAACTCATTTTCTTCCAGAACCAGGGAGATCCTATACTTCCAGGATCATAAGTTATCAGCTCCCTCAAGATTTTCATCAAGCTTGGTATGATGAGACATCTTAACTGAGAGCCTTGAATGGAAATACAAAAGATTTAGATCTTAACAGGTCAAGATGTCGGATCTAGATTTGGAGATGAAATTCTGCAATGCTGGTTCAGGAGCAGATTAGGGTTTTGCTTTTCCAGAGTTCTGTCCAACCAAATGCTTTGATATTGATCTCTAAACTTCCAACTTGGAAATCCCTAATTTCTAGAAGGAGAGCCGGGTCCAAAACTAAAAAACCATAGAATTGGATTCTACTTCGACAGAAAGATGCGCCCTAGGGAGGAGAGTTAATCCAACCTTATTTTGCTGAAAATCTATGGAGAGAGATACACAAAGTAGGAATCCCTAGTTCTTGCAGCTGCACAGTGTCTTCTTCTCAGGTTAGCTCTAATACCATGTTATATTTTTAACATTAAGCTAGCATTATATTAGGATCTTTAACTGAGAGAATAACAAGCACAATAATCAAACACAAGAGACAATGAACACAGTGTTTTTCCTTGGGGAAACCATAAATGGAGAAACCCCACAACTTCCTTAGAGATAGAATCAACACCAAAAGTAAAACCCCAAAATAGTAAGATGATTTCCCGATAGCAGTAGCCTCTTTCTTCCTATCCCCAGTGTCTTCTTCTTCCTTAGCTATGCGCTACAACTGAGTGTGAGTGAGTGTGTGATAAATAGAGAGGCTAGTTCTATATTTATACTAATTCTCGACTTAAGTAAACCCTACTAGGTCCGACTTCTCTAGGAGAGTCTAATAACCCTAGTGCCCCAGAACTGTGGGGATTTTAACCCTTGATCAATAGGAGGGTTACCCACAATGACTTGACATGACTTGTTTACATTATAGAACCTCCCAATAGGAACATCGAGGCATGAAATGACTCAATTACGTTACAGACACATCCCGAAATAAACATCAGGGTACAATATAGAAGATATACAAGTGAATACATTCTGAAGTTACAATTACATCAACATCTTACCTTCAACTTCAACCATAGTTAATTGGTGATCTTCCTAGCATTCCTCTAGGGCTGCATAAACTCTAGGGATGGTCCTTGCTACTTGACCCAGTGTTTCATCTCTTTCGATGTTGTGAGCTTGCCTTACATACCCATTCTCATGCGGACAGTTCCTGCACATATGGTTTCCTCCACATCCCCAACATTAGAGTGTTTCTCTGATCTCTTTTGGATCTCTCAGCATGTCTCCTATCATTCCGACTGGCTAATTCACAGCTTGTGATGGATTATTTTGCTAATTTTGGAAGTGAGAAGGTCTAAAACATTTCTTCACTTGGTCAAACTTTTAATTATTTTGTCCTTCCATGCCTTATGGGAATCAAGTTTTCTCTTGTTTTGATCGTAGCAATACTTGGCCTTCCTTATAGCCTCTTATAGAGTCCGAGGTTTATCAAACTTAATTTTGTGTTTGTATGACTGAGGTAGCCCACTCAGAAAATGCTGAATTTTCACTTTATCATCCCTGATGTATCTGACATACCTCAACAAATCAAATAATTTGTTTGCATAATGTTCCATGGTCGACTGTCTCAATCTCAACTCATGGAACTCTTTAATCTTGTCAGCATAGTACCTACCAGAGAGGTACTTCTGCTTGAAATACTTCTTGAAATCCTTCCATGCGATATGTTTTTCATTTATCTTCTTCACTTTCCTGAGGTACTCCCACCATATAGATGCTCTTCCATTCAGATTGAAGATGGCTACCCTTTCCTTTATATATCCCGAGTAGTCTTGGACTTGGAAATATTTTCTCATCCCAAGAAGCCAAACTTCAGCTTCTTGAACAATATTTACCTCACCATCAAACATAGGAGTATTTTCCTTCATAAATTCCCCATGTGAATTGTTCCAGCAACGCCTATTTCTCCTATTCCTGTGAGATGAAGAGATTGAACCCCTGGTGGATTCTTCGGAGTCTGATGATCCACTAGAATAGTTTTTCCTAGAGGTGTTGGAACTCTTTCAGATATTTCTTCTTGCACTACTCCTACTCCTTTATGGATTTATTTCCTAATGCCCATATTTCATCTTCCTTTGGATGTTTGTCAAACTCTGCAACATGGTCGCATTCAATATATTCTTCTCTTCCGAGGCCTTAATCATCCTCTTGTTGTGTTCTTTGCAAATTTGCAATCCCATTCTTAGGCTTCTCATGGTGGCTACAATATCTGGGGTCTCTTGATATCTACTTCCATTATATTTGGTTTCAGTATTCTCAACTCGAATGTTTTCCCCCATGGCATCTACCTCACGCTTATAGGGATCCTGTGCATCATTCATGGTGTTTATTCTCATGGCTGGGATAGAACCAATTTTTTCAAACTACACTATGAATCTACAAAAATGTGTTAATAAAAACCATTGTTAGTTGCACAGAAATATTAGAATCTAAAAATCACTTACCGACTATTCATTGCAATTTTCTCCCTGCAAAAATATTCAACTTAGCCCATTTAGGCCCAATCTTGTAATCAATAGTTCTGAAAACTATTCACTTGGCCCATATAGGCCCAATGTTGTAGCCAATATCTCTGATACCACAATGTCACGTCCCCTCCCCTCTTACATTAGCACTTAGGGGAGGGATGAGACTACAACTCTACTGCTCTGATACCATGATGTCACGTACCCATGTTCCCATACACTTGAATGATATGCATAATAATTTAAAATTGATTATTTCCTTCTATTTAAACACAGACATGAGTCATGTTCATCCTTTAACATTCATGCTTAAGCATAAACACCATTGTAGCAGTCATTTTGCAGCAGATAAATCCACTCTACAAATAGAAAATTTGTTTCCGCACTTAAACTGACTCTTCTGACTTTTGCCTTCTGGCTTCTGATTTGTGACTTCAGGTAATTGGAAATCCTAAAATGCAGTATGCTCACTTGTCACTTTTCCTCTTTCTGAATTCCAACTTCCCGACTTTTGATTTATGACTTCAAGTAGTGGAAATCCTGAAATGCGGTATGCTCACTTGTCACTTTTTCGTGTTCTGACTTCTGACTTCTGGCTTCGGTTTTCAGAATTCAGAAATCCTAAGATACAATACCTTTACTCACTCACTTTCGGCTTCTCAAATTCCAACTTCTGACTTTCGACTTCGGAAATTCCAAGATATGATACCCTTACTCATTCACTTTCTGCTTTTCGACTTCTGACTTTTCCCTTTTCACGGGCTGACTTTGGGATGTGGAAATCCACAAAATGACTACTTTATCTTTTGGTTTCTTGTTTTCCAACTTCCAACTTTCGTCTTTCTATGGGCCGATACTGCGGTGCAAAAAACCAATTTTTTTCCTTAACCTCTTTCTATTTTTCTGATTTCCTCCTTCTGACTTTTGCCTTCTGTAGTGGGATTAGGTGCGGAAATCCAACTTTTTCCTTATCTTTTTTCTCATTTTTCCTCCTTCTGACTTCCAACTTTCTGAAGCGGATTCTGGAGGGATGAAAAACAGATTTTTCCTTAAGATAGCCACATTTCTTACTCTTGGTCCAAGTATCCAACCTCCATGATCATAAGCGAAATGCAATGGAAAAACACAACGCATATACAGAAGCAAAATGCAGGGACATTTAACAACAGTAAACTCTACTTAAATATTTAATAAGAATTCAACATATTCAGTACATTCATAAGCAAATACATTGCAGAAATAATACAACAAAGAATACTTATCTTGAATATGAAGTTGTCTCGCAAGTAGCTATGTCATCGCAACGTTCCACCCAAGCATAGGCCAATTGTGTTCATCAATATCTCGACACAACTTTCACCCCCTATTTGGGCATGATTTCCATAAGGAATTAGGGAAAATGAGGCTCACACATAGCCAGAACATATCAAACACAGTCAATCCAACCTACGGTTGGGTTTATTAGACTATCTAGGAAAGCCAATACACAATTGGGTTTATCAGGCTACAGGAAAATAAGCCAATACACTACTGGGTTTATTAGGATACTCAAACAAGATAGCTAATAGTTGGGTTTATCATACTGCATGTAATCAAGCCAACATTCACATTGAGGACCAGCCAAACCAACTAACAGATGGGTTTATCAGGCTACTCATCCAATCCATCACACTACTGGGTTTATCAGGCTACTTAGCCAAGCCAGCTAATAGCTGGGTTTATTAGGTTGCAGGAAATCAAGCCAAGATTCACATTAAGGACCAACCAAGCCATCTAACAGATGGGTTTATTAGGCTACTCATCCAAGACATCTCACTGTTGGGTTTATCAGGCTACTTAGTCAATCTAGCTAATAGTTGGGTTTATCAGGTTGTCCATACAGGGATCACACATGGCCAAATGCACATCGAGATACAACCAATCCAACCTACAATTGGGTTTATCAGGATTCTCATCCAAGCCAATATACGATTGGTTTTATCAGGATTCCTAGCCAAGCCAATATACCATTTGGTTTATCAGTTTTTCATCCAATCTAATATACATTTGGGTTTATCAGGCTGCTATGGTAGTGGAAAGGTAGAATGGCTAAGCTAGTGGCTCATTCAGAGAGCTAGGAACACCTCAACAAGATCTATATGGCCTGGCATCCACAATACCTACACACCCAACACAAGGAAGTATCCCCTTCTATGCTATATAATCCCTCGGGATATACCTTCCCTTCCACTGCTCTTCAGGATGTGCATAGAAGATTCACGATCCACTCTTATATTTTTGTGAGGTTCCTCTCTTCACTAGGTTTATCAAGCCAATTTAACGTCTCTTACACTCCTAAGTCTTGCAAATAATTTAGATTCAAACCAAGGCACACATAAAAACAAACCATAAGGAGAGAAAACAACACATAGCTCCACTCTGTAACACAGACAACCAGGGTTCCATACCGCTCACTCTATAACACAAGAGAAACAAGGTTTCACTTGTACACAAGAGATCAGGGTTCCATACCACTCTGTAACACAGAAAAACATTGTAACACAACAACTAGGGTTCCCATTAAAGTATAGGTGAAGAGATACACTACAAAATTCAAAACGAACACCTCTGCTAGCTCTTGCTACATCTGGAAGATGACACTCTACATGAATCTGAATAATCGAGTCAATTTCCCGTGTGAATGAGAATAAAACTGCTGAAAAAAAATGCTCAATGAATCAGGATAGTGAAACATAATGAATCAAAAAATGGAAAGGAAGAAATGACCCAAAAGAGTTATGGGAAACTTAGGAATGATGAACTGGGCATGCATTCACATGATTACGTGCTTTATAACAAAGAATGCATCTTCCCCAGACTGCATGCTTGCTTAGACACAAATTTGAATGCCATATCTCATCCTTCCCAAGGCATTAACTGCCTCAACCAACTTCTGTGAGAATTGAATGATTGGCTACAGAAGACAAAAAGGGTAGATGAGAGCTTATGGGTTCTCTCATCAAAATTTTGTCTCACCCTATTGTCTCATGGATTTGGATAAATCCCCTCCTTATTCCTTGTTAAATCATGCCCCCATCTCTTTCGTTGCAGTAAATAGCTAGTTGTGGCATTTTATTAAATTCATATTTACATGATATCACAAAATATATTGTTCCTAACTAGCATGCGAATGATCGGCATCAACCTTGATCACCGATACATAAAACACCAAATCAATGGCAGGGCCTTGGCCTTGAGATCCTCACCATGATTTAATAACAATAATTACATCATGTACAATTTTAATACCATGGGGTCAAAACCGGGGTATTATAGATCCATGGGTTGATCTGGATTCCATAGAATCCAAAAGAACACATATAAGGATATCAATAGACTCATGGGAATACACTAATAATGAATCTTTTGTAGTAGAATTATGAAAGGAGGAAGGAAGGATATTTTCAAAATCATCAAGGAGGCTCTCAGGATTTCTGCCAGAAACAAAGGAGGAGATGTAGAAGCACATGATATCAAGTATGGTAAGAGGTAGGACACTAATAGGACTTTATTTGGCTAAGAAAACATCCAGGAAATAACTGATTTGTGCACCATCAATGAGAGAGGTATGCACAAAGTGTGAAGTATTTGGCACATAGATCTCAAAATCTATGATAGAATACATAAAGAACAATGATGTGCAAGTGAATCATCATCAATAGAAATAGTAGTGCCATTAGTCACTTATTTTTCATCATTACCATCACAAGAAGATGATTTAGATCCTCTACCTCAAGAGATACAAAAAAATATGACTCTTCAATGTTTGTTTCTTGATTGAAGAAGGAAGCATTCGAATTAAAGAGGGTAGCAACAATAGGAACTGCATGAGAAACTTCTTCATCATAACTAACTTCATTATAGAATGTAGAAGCCAAGACATCTTGATACATATCACATGAAGAGATGTTGGGTTCACTCCATGCTTCATCTTCTACTTCCTGCATACCAAAAGCTTTGTCCAAATTGTTCCAAATCTCAAATGGATACTCAAAAGAATCTATGAGATGATGTATATTTGGATACATTCCCAAACACATAATTACATAAGCTCTATCACAATTATTTATCAATTCAATATTCTCTTCATAAGACTCTGGTTTTCTCAATGCACCAATGGAGACATCAAAGATATGGAGACATCAAAGAGACATTGCCTCTTCAAATATGCACTCACATTTGGCTTCCAATCAACATAGTTTAAAGGAGTTAGTATAGGAACTTTTGAATCCATATAGAAGTTGTTACACCTGCAAATAAACCCACAAATATGAAAAGGAGAATTAATTGATGAGCTCCCAAATATTTGATACCATGTTAGAACTATAAATCCTTGATGGCAACAAGAATTCCATAAACAAGATAAGAATCTAAGCACACAATTAACCTCACTGGGAATTACAAATAATTAGCATAAGGAGAGAAGAAGAGGAATGAATGTGCACACATTAATGAATGATCAATAAATTATAATATATTATTACACTAGTAATACATCCTTATAAATGATACTTGAGTTGATGGAAGAAAACTCATTGCTATCTCATAAATCAGACTTACTAAATATGATAAACCCCCATAGGTGGCTAAAGCACTTCCCAAATTAGTCAAGGACCTCACAAATTAGAAAAATCATGAGTGAGTTGTTAATAGTGATGGAAAACATGCTAATACTGGAATATGGAGAGAAAATAATGGAGAATGGGTTGGAAACAAAAGATAGTAGTTTCCTAGTTGACTAGCTTTACCTTATCCACATAAAAGATGAAATAAAGCAATAAAAGACAAAATCTACATGAAAGCGCAGTTACTAATTCTGGAAATCAATAAAGTAGATAGGATCAACCCAAAATCAAGATTAAAGTGCTCCTGGTGTATATATGCCATGTTTTGACTATGTGGTGCAAGTGCATGTCAACTATCTAGGCTAGTGGCCAGGAAATTAATCAAAATTGATTAAATATTTTATGAAATGGGTTTATTATATTCCCACAATTTATTTATTTGGAAACAACTTTCCATACCATCTCTGCATATGGACACAAAGAAAATAGGTGACAGCAAGATTCTTTATGCATCTTGCATAACACACACCAACTAATTCCATGCCATCCCTGCCTTAGGAAACCGTCCCATATTAAAAATTTGTTGCTAAAGGCTAGCCACATGGTGATTTTTCCTTTAACATACCTAAGGCCTTCCAAAGTGAAAACCACCACCACTCTTTATCGCTTGTAAATGACTCTGTAACTGCATTTTGCAGTGTAATATCATGTGGAACTATTCTTGGATCAAACCAGCTTATCTGCCTCATCCTCTTCAATATAAATAAAACATGAGTCCAATAACTTGGTAAAAATCATCCATTCTCTTGTTGCATCCCCTTTTAATACTAGCTCCAAGGCATTTTCTAGGCCTATATTCCCTCTTGCTATGTAGACTAAAATTTGTAATCATATAATTATAGATATGTTGACTATGGATAAGAGATAAATTATTCTCTTAGAGTTTATATCTATTTCCAACACCAATCCAAGGGTCTACATCTATTTGAATGTTTTTACCATCCCCTATTTTCCAATCCATCCAATCCCCAATCAATGGGAAGGATAAAAAAAAGGCCTTCCACTCTATGGAACCATTTTTGCGCATCTTGTATGGAATTTTTATCCAATCTATGATTCAAGAATTCAGGAAGTATTTGGAGGTCATTACTTTTCCCCACATAGAATTTTCATTTTGAATCAATCTCCACAAAGACTTGGATGCCAAATATTGGCATAACATATCTGGATTCTTCAAGCCCCAACCTCATAGTTCTTTTAAATTGGCTATTGTTGTTCATTTTACTAGAGGCATGCCTTCATCCTATTTTCTTGCAGTCTAGAGGAAGGAACATAAATTCTTACGGATTTGATTGAGAATCCCCTTCAGGATGTATGCAATGGATTCCCAGTAAACTAGGATTCTATACAGTATTTCCTTAATCAGGACCACCCTTCCACCTCATGATAGATACCTATTGTCCCAACACTCTATTTGAACCTCCACCTTTTTGTACAACTACTTCTAGAATTTAAAGCAGTAAGAGTTAGGGTTAAGATAGAAGCCCAAGTATTTGAAACCCTCTGATAGAGGTTTTAAGGGGAAATATACTTCATTTTTTAACCTAATCTACACATATTCTGACATAGAATTTTCTGCCAAGTTCTATTTTTCCACATTTATATGCATTCATGTAGCCTTAATATAGGTCTACAAGATCTTCTCGCTTTCTTGAATATTCTATATGGTTCCTTCCTCCATCATTAACACATTGTCCACAAAAAGTACATGAGATATTTATTCTACCTCTAAGTCCTTTTATCCTTTGAAGACTCCATATTGTTTATCCTAGTGTATTATCCTACTTAGAGCATGTTAGTGCCAGAAATTGTTCCCAGACTACAAGAGAAAAATCCAACACAATCTCAATAATCACAATAAAGTAAAATAGGGTTTTTAGGGTTTTTAAGGTTTTTTGGTTGAGTAGTTTGAAGACAAGAGGGAAAACATTCATAAAACCAAGGTAAACACTAAATCATGAGAATTTGAATGACTGAGATGCATAACACATAAACCATAATCCAATAGAAAACACAATTCTGAATTTCACCCATAGTTAGCAAGCATTCCAAGCATAAAAACAATAAACAAGAAATGAATATACCAACTGAGTAATTAACACAAATTAGAAATAAAACCAGTCAATAATATGAAGGGCATATAGTGCATATATTTCATAGTTTAGTCCTCAAAAAACACGTAAGAGTCTTTACTTAGCTTATAAACAAAGCCTAATAGCCTCCCCTTGTCAGCAAAAAATCGAACCATTTGTCTTCTTTCAGACTTACATTTATCCTACAAAATTAGTTGAATAACTGAACCCTAACTGTTTTAAGACTACCTATCAAATAGTTCCATCTAAATCATCCTTACAAAAATAAAATAACTTTTCAAACTTAACTAATAATTGATTGTCTTGACTAACTTTACAAATCTTTAGCTACTTCAGCTAGTAAAGCAATTCCTTCCAAGGCTTGAGCTTTCATTCTTTCCTTCAATTGGTCTGTCTCCATATCTGCATTCCTCCTTGTTAGCTCTCATTATGCTGTTGCAGGTCTTGGATGGTTTGCTTTAACTCTAGGAATTGTCTTTCTGTTTGCCTTTTCCTTTTAAGTGCTTCTTTTGAAACTGTAATCAACTCCTGGTAATGACTATCAACTTCCCCCAAATCTTCTCTAAGTCTTCTGTTTGCAGTAACTAGCCCATCATTAGTTTCATGCATATACTCAATCTGATAATTGTATTGCTTAATGCTTCTTTGTAAATTTTCTTTTCAGAATCAATACATTTGTCTCCTGCTAATGTTTGCATCTCTTCTGGTGTCCATGGTATTTTTAGCTTCTTATAAATTTCCTCATCCTCTTCCATAAGTTCTGTAGAAGTCACAGGAAACCTTGGATGTTCTTCATTTTCAACATTGCATGGAACTTCTTCTTCAACTATCTCCTTCTTCTCTAAACAAGAAGTCTTTACTTGACAAGTTTGTTGCTGTTCTTGAAACATTTGATTTTGAATCTCCAAAAATATATCAGAGATCTTGGTATCAGTCATGACAGATTTTCCTTTTGATTCTATTGGCCTTTTACCTTTATTGCCATCTTCACCATCATCCAATTCATCTTCAGAAGATGAATCCTCTATCAGTGTAACCTTTTCTTTAGCCAATTTGGGATTCAACAGCTTTTTCATATTTAACCTATGTTTGTTCTTAGATCTTGTTTTAGGTCTCCAAACTGCAGCAATCTCTCCCAACATCTTGAGAGTCTTTCCTTGATGAGTGATTGAAGCAAACTCAACAACCTTCATTTTCTTCCTTTTTGACACTGCTTCCTCATCACAATGAGTGTGAAGCTCTTGCTTAGAATAAACCCTAGCTTCATTAGTGACAGGAATTTTATCATCATAAAATAAGTATTTTTCATCTTCCTCTGATAGTACAGTAATGGGGATTTGATTTTGCTCCTCAATATCTTCTTTTACATCTTGAATTGATTTTGCAGGTACAACATCTATAACAGGCTCAGCTTCTTTACTTTCTGACTGTAAAGTCTTTCTCTCATTATCATTAACTCGCTGTTCAAATTCAGAGTTTTTATTTTTCTAGTTTGAAACTTCTTCTGGTTTAACATTTTCTTCATCTTTGACTATGACCTTCTTTCTAAGCTTCTTAATCAAAGCTTAACCCCTATCTACCTGTCTCTTTTGGGATTGTTCCTCTTGCTCAGTCTTGAAACCTGACCAAAATAAGAAGTGCTCCCATGTATTTTCTCTTTTCTGCAATACAGTACTTATGATGAGTTTTATGAGCCCATGGTGAAAAACTGATTGTTTTGTATGGTCCTGGTGTTCCCTCACTCTACATGACATCTTCTGTTAAGTTGGAAGCAAATATCTATGAGCGTCAAAGGTGAAGGGCACCTTCTTGAACCAGAATTCTCCCTCATCCAGAATCCTTGTTGCTTCTGCTAGTAACTCTCTGGTTAATTTGAACTTCAAATTGTCAAAAGAGAATACATGCTTGTCTAAACATTGAGAAAACTTGTAAAAAACCTCTGAATGATAACCTTCAATCGTTTCGAAGAACACTAACCATCCTACTTCTGCAAACAATTGTGCACAATCTGGAAATTTTTTGACCCAGCTTAAGTCTGAGGGTTTTGCCCTATTGGTCTTTCCACTCTCTTTCATTTTGAAATATTGTCAACAACTTCTATCAATACAGAACAACCTGACTGTCTTCAAATTTTGATAAATTGACAGAAAATACAGTATAGGAGAACCCAAAAGACCTTACTCTAAATTCTTTTGTTTAAATGATAAATACTTTAAACTCATTGACTAACAATTCGTCATTTAACATAGATTAGGTTTAAAACTAATAGTCTGTCATCAATTCTGTCATTAGTCATTTGTTCAGAAAAACCCCAAATTAATAAACCTTGGTAATGGCTCGCAGGCTACTTGTTAAAAATGACTAATTCGATTGCTGGAATCTTGTTATCTCAATTGTCATGTGTCAAATTGCATGCTCCACTTTCCTCTGACCACTTTGACCACTCCTACCAGCTGCTCCTGAAAGCCCTAATTTTCGCTCTGTTTCAAAATTCTGATTACCAAGCACTGATTTTTCGCCACGATATTCACTTGCTCTTCGTGCACTTCAGGTAAAAACATAATTCCATAAACCTTTGTCTCATTATGCTCTGCTATCATTATTGCATTACCTTTGGAAGAAAACCGCCACGGCTCACCTTCATGATGATTTACTTGAAGGATTAACACCTGTTATAATGCTCATTCTGGAGGAAAACACGTATCAAATACATCAACCAGTATGAATGACATCTCATGTGTGAAAATTTCAAAAAATCTGACCAAAAAATGATGATTTTTAGATAACGCGACTTTCTTGTAGCGCCCCTATGTATGTTTTTCTGGCTTGTGCTATAGGAATATCTGTTTTATGATTTTTTAACCAAAACTCCAAACAAAGTGTTATTTTTGGTAAATAACTTTAAATAAGGTCTTATGATATTTCTTTAGAACCTTTTAAAAAATATATACATCCTATAATCCCATAAAAACCATGAAATTAATTAAGTAAAGCAAAAATTAAAAAGAAAACCTGTTAAATCAACTATAAACATAAGGCTAAAGTCAAAATATTTTAAAAGAAACCAAGGTCAAAACTTTAAAACAATAAGAAAAAAAATCATATTTTTAAGACAAGCAAATGGTTCAAAAATAGAAAACAAAAACAGGCTATAACATCTGGCTCCTGCTGCGGGATGAAGTCCTCCCTGTGAGGCTTCAAGAACCTGTAGACTAGTGCCTTCTGTAACCAAAACTTCCTGCTATTCTGCAAAACATCCATTGGGCTATGGAGTATTTATTCAATCCTTCACACACTGATATATACAATGAAAATCAAATCTTTTTCTTTGAGGAACCTTCCATTTACTAAATCGAATTATAATCCCATTTCCAATGTAACCAGGAAAAAATTTCATCAACCCACCAAAACTTGTTTCCAACTCCAAATATATATATAATTAGAAATATTGGAAAACATAAAGAGCAAAAATATAACAACTTATACTCACTTTCATCAAATGGTGTCTCTAAAATAACATATTTATAACTTAGTATTGACTCTAAATAATTTGCCACTGGATCATAAGAATTTCCAAAAATTACCTCTTCCCGTTCAATGAAAAAGATAGGATGTCCATACGAATATTTTGTTCCATGAATATCAAGTAGGCATTGGCGATAAAAGACATCAGGATCAGCCTGAATCTGCTCCTGAATTTTTTGGACAGTATCATCAATAATGTCAACAAGATGAACCTCCTTTTCCACACTGTCTTCAAATGGATAACTATCATACATTGGCTTCGGATATTCAAGGATAATGGAATGAATGCATTCCTAAATATGCTGATCAAATTGTGCCATATCACACACCTCACACATTTCTGGGTCTTTCTTTTCAATTTCATACTCATATTTATTAAAAATTAGAGCATCTTCATAATGGTTTTGAATAGCAGATTTATCATAACCATGAATATGAGAAACTTCTGATATAACGTTAAAAATGTGAACAGCCTATCTTTCATCGATTTTAGTATCAAAACAAAAAGGAATAGAATATAATTCATCACAAATTTTTTGTCTTGGAACCCTAATCTCTTCCTCATAACGAGGAGCATTCTAGGAAATTTCGAATGATGATGCTGAAGGTTCGTATTTTTCTTCATTACAAAGCCAATCTTTAACACAACAATGATTTCCAATAGTTTGTTGAACAAGAGATTGATCTTCAATAAGATTAGCATTCAAATGATTATTAAGGCTGTTGAAATCATTATGAGAATATTCCAAACTATCTCTGTTGATCTCATCACTTGAATAATCTTCAACCTGACCTAAAACAACAACTTGATTATCGTAATGATCATGGAATTCTTCCTTGAAAACAGTATCTGAAAATGTTACCTCTTCATCTTCAAGAAATTCTGAAACTACAACTTCTTCATGATATGTTTTCAATCCTTGACTATACTTATCATTATGATTTTTTGAATCAGAAATTGTATTATAAAAATCAGCCTGCTCACAACAACTTTAAAAAAGAATTCTTGAGAACACATACTTACAATGTTTTCGAAAACACGTGGGGAATTCTTTCAGTGAGGAAATGCTAGTAGCGGGAAGAGAAAAATACCATTCTCGTGCATCTTGCTCGAGTGAATACATGAACATCTTCATGATCACATCTTCATGCTGTATATTTAATTGAACCATATATTGATGAAGCCTGATGAGGTGATTTGAAGGATCATCCTCTTTTCTTTCTCTAAACCGTGGAAGACAGTCTCCCCAAACATCCATAGTAGGTACTGGATTTGGAAAACTTGGAACATCGAAAAAATTGAAAGGTGCAAACCTTCGAGCCAGAATGGCTTCCATGGACTTCGGCCTCTGCATCTTGAACTAGTGGAGTTTCCAATCGATTTGTCAAGATATATTTTGTTTTTCCTCCTCAGAAAGAGGAAGGGGTGACAGTAGGTCAAATTAATTAGGGATACATAAAGCTGGGGATGACTGAGACCTTTTAATTTTCCTAGTTGTTTTTCAAAATCTGTTCTGGGTCTGAAACACCCAGCTGTAAAGGTGAACTAGGTTTGTTTGTTGTTCCAACTCCCTTAGTAGCCACTGTGAAACACTGGTGAAAAGTAGTCTTTAAGATTTGATGGTTTAAGTTCACCTCTCAAAACCAGTGAAATGATAAGTATCCCAGGGAAAATAGGTTTTCAACTTCGTTCCCCAGTAACGGCGCCAAACATGTTAGTGCCAGAAATTGTTCCCAGACTACAAGAGAACAAGCCAACACAATCTCAATAATCACAATAAAGTAAAATAGGGTTTTTAGGGTTTTCAAGGTTTTTTGGTTGAGTAGTTTGAATACAAGAGGGAAAACATTCATAAAACCAAGGTAAACACTAAATCATGAGCATTTGAATGACTGAGATGCATAACACATAAACCATAATCCAACAAAAAACAAAATACTGAATTTCACCCACAGTTAGCAAGAATTCCAAGCATAAAAACATTAAACAAGAAATGAATATACCAGCTGAGTAATTAACACAAATTAGAAATAAAACCCGTCAATAATCTGAAGGGCATATAGTGCATATATTTCATAGTTCAGTCCTCAAAAAACACATACGAGTCTTTACTTAGCTTATAAACAAAGCCTGATAGCCTCCCCTTGCCAGCAAAAAATCGAACCATTTGTCTTCTTTCAAACTTACATTTATCCTATTCTTCAAAATCAGTTGAATAACTGAACCCTAACTGTTTTAAGACTACCTATAAAATAGTTCCATATAAATCATACTTACAAAAATAAAATAACTTTTCAAACTTAACCAATAACTGATTGTCTTGACTAACTTTACAAATATTTAGTTGCTTTAGCTAGTAAAGCAATTCCTTCCAAGGCTTGAGCTTTCCTTCTCACCTTCAATTGGTCTGTCTCCATATTTGCAATCCTCCTTGTTAGCTCTTCATTATGTTGTTACAGGCCCTGGATGGTTTGCTTTAACTCTGTGAACTGTCTTTCTATTTTCCTTTTCCTTTTAAGTGCTTCTCTTGAAACTGTAATCAACTCATGGTAATGACTATTAAATTCCTCCAAATCTTCTCTAAGTCTTTCGTTTGCAGTAACTAGCCCATCATTAGTTTCATGCATATACTGAATCTGATACTTGAATTGCTTAATGCTTCTTTGCAAATTTTCTTTTTCAAAATCAATACATTTGTCTCCTGCTAATGTTTGCATCCCTTTTGGTGTCTATGGGATTTTCAGCTTCTTATAAATTTCCTCATCCTCTTCCATAAGTTTTGTAGAAGTCACAGGAAACCTTGGATGTTCTTCATTTTCAGCATTGCATGGAACTTATTATTCAACTATCTCCTTCTTCTCTAAACAAGAAATCTTTACCTGACTTTGTTGCTATTCTTGAAACATTTGATTTTGAATCTGCAGAAATATATCAAAGATCTTGGTATCAGTCATGACAGATTTTCCTTTTGATTCTATTGTATTTTTACCTTTATTTCCATCTTCACCATCATCCAATTCATCTTCAGAAGATGAATCCTCTATCAATGTAACCTTTTCTTTAGCCAATTTGGGATTCAACAGCTTTTTCATATTTAACCTAAGTTTGTTCTTAGGTCTTGTTTTAGGTCTCCAAACTACAACAATCTCTCCCAACATCTTGAGAGTCTTTACTTGATGAGTGATTGAAGAAAACTCAGCAACCTTCATTTTCTTCCTTTTTGACACTGGCTCCTCATCACAATGAGTGTGAATCTCTTACTCAGCATAAACCCTAGCTTCATTAGTGACAGAAAATTTATCATCATCAAATAAGTATTTTTCATCTTCCTCTGATAGTACTATAATAGGGCTTTGCTTTTGCTCCTCAATATCTTCTTTTACATCTTGAATTGATTTTGCAGGTACAACATCTACAACAGGCTCAACTTCTTTAATTTCTGACTGTAAAGCCTTTCTCTCATTATCATTAACTCACTGTTCAAATTCAGAGTTTTTATTTTCTTGGTTTGAAACTTCTTCTGGTTTAACATTTTCTTCATCTTTGACTATGACCTTATTTCTAAGCTTCTTAATCAGAGTTTGACCCTTATCTACCTGTCTCTTTTGGGACTGTTCCTACTGTTCAGTCTTGAAACCTGACCAAAATAAGAAGTGCTCCCATGTCTTTTCTCTTTTCTGCAATATAGTACTTATGATGAGTTTTATGAGCCCATGGTGAAAAACTGATTGTTTTGTATGGTCCTGGTGTTCCCTCACTCTACATGACATATTCTATTAAGCTGGAAGCAAATATGTCTGAGCATCAAAGGTGAAGGGCATCTTTTTGAACCAGAATTCTACCTCATCCAGAATCCCTGTTGCTTCTCCTAGCAACTCTCTGGTTAATTTGAACTTCAAAGTGTCAAAAGAGACTACATGCTTGTCTAAACATTGAGCAAACTTGTAGAAAACCTCTGAATGATAAACTTCAATCTTTTCAAAGAACACTAACCATCCTGCTTCTGCAAACAATTGTGCACAATATGGAAAGTTTTTGACCCAGCTTAAGTCTGAGGGTTATTCCCTATTGGTCTTTCCACTCTCTTTCATTTTGAAATATTGTCAACAACTTCTATCAATACAGCACAACTTGACTATCATCAAATTTTGATAAACTGATAGAGAATAAAGTATAGGAGAACCCAAAAGACCTTACTCTGAATTCTTTCATTTAAATGATAAATAATTTAAACTCATTGACTAACAATTCATCATTTAACATGGATTAGGTTTAAAACTAATATTCTGTCATTAGTCGTTTGTTCAGAAAAACCCCAAATTAATAAACCTTGGTAATGGCTCGCAGACTACCTGTAAAAAATCACTAATTCGACTGCTGGAATCTTGTTATGTCAATTGTCAGGTGTCAAATTGCATGCTCCACTTTCCTCTGACCACTTTGACCACTCCAGCCAACTGCTCTTGAAAGCCCTAATTTTCGCTCTGTTTCAAAATTCCAATTACCAAGCACTGATTTTTTGCCACAATATTCACTTGCTCTTCATGCACTTCAGGTAAAAACATAATTCCATACACCTTTGTCTCATTATGCTTTGCTATCATTATTGCATTACCTTTGCAAGAAAACCACCACGGCTCACCATCATGATGATTTACTTGAAGGATTAACACCTATTATAATGCTCATTCTGGAGGAAAACATGTATCAAATCCATCAACCAGTATGAATGACATCTCATGTGTGAAAATTTCAAAAACTCTGACCCAAAAATGATGATTTTTAGATAGCGTGACTTTCTTGTAGCGCCCCGGTGTAACTTTTTCTGGCTTGCGCTATAGGAATATCTGTTTTATGATTTTTTAACCAAAACTCCAAACAAAGTGTTATTTTTTGGTAAATAACTTTAAATAAGGTCTTATGATATTTCTTTAGAACCTTTCAGAAATATATACATCCTATAAGCCCATAAAAACCATGAAATTAATTAAGTAAAGCAAAAAATTAAAAATAAAACATGTTAAATCAACTATAAACATAAGGCTAAAGTCAAAATATTTTAAAAGAAACCAAGGTCAAAACTTTAAAACAATAAGAAAAAAAATCATATTTTTAAGACAAGCAAATGGTTCAAAAATAGAAAACAAAAACAGGCTATAACAGAGCATATGCTTCTAAAAGAAAAATAAAGGGGTAGATCATACACCCTTGTATAATTCCTATATAAGATATAAAGAAAGAGGATGAAGAACCATTTATAATCACTGCAAATGAGGTCGATTGAATGCATCCCATTATCCAATTTATTGCTTCACTACAACACCAATCTATAATAAAAGAAATCTAAAAAAAATCCATCTTACTCTATCATAAGTTTTAGATAAATTTAATTTAAGAATAAAGGATTTTCACTTGTTCTTATTGATGGAATGAATGACCACTTGAGCTAGGGAGACTGCATCATGAATCTTACGATTTAATAAAAACCCAAACCGTTCTTCTATGACTATCTTTCTCAAGATAGGTTTTAATATCTAGGATATAGTCTTGGAAATAATCTTGTATACCACGTTACAATAGGAAATTTGTATGAAATCCTCAAAGAATGAGGATTTTTTCTTCTTGGGTATTAGATACAGGAAGGTGGAGTTGTTAGTTTTTAATCATTCAAGTTAGCATTATGTTAGGATCTTTAACTGAGAGAACAACAAGTACATCAATCAAACACAAGAGACAATGAACACAATGTTTTTCGTTGGGGAAACCATAAATGGAGAAAACCCCACAACTTCCTCAGAGATAGAATTAGCACCAAAAGTAAAACCCCCAAAATAGTAAGATGATCTCCCAACAGCAGTAGCCTCTTCCTTCTTTTCCCCGATGTCTTTCTCTTCCACTGCTATGCGCTACAACTGAGTGTGGATGAATGTGTGATAAATAGAGAGGTGACCTCTCTAGGAGAGTCTAATAACCCTAGTGCCCCGGAACTGTGGGGAGTTTAACCCTTAGACAATAGGAGGGTTACCCACAATGACTTGACATGACTTGTTTACATTATAGATCCTCTCGATCAGAACATCAGGGCATGACATGACACAAGTACATCCCAAAATAAACATCGGGTTACAATAGGTAAGAAATACAAATGAATACATTCTGAACTTACAATTACATCAACAAGAGTTTAGGGATCCTAAAACCTTCCCTAACCTACAATATTCTTGAACAATTCTTAGTAGATCATCTCTCAGTAAATCATAAAATACTTGAAAAAATTCAATGGAAATCCTTAAGGGCTAGGGCTCTTACCTTTTTGGAAGGGTTGGACTACATTATTCATCTCCTCTTCTGTAATGTCTTATGCTAGATCTTCATTCATTTCATTAGAGACATTTTTGGGAATATCCTGAGAACATGTAATATCTCTTATATAGGGAAACCTTGCGGTTCTTGGAATAGTTTCTAAAAATACATTTTTCCTTCCTTTTCCTTCTCCTGAAAGGAGGTGACCATATTTCCATTTGCATCCCTGATTTTTGATATTGTATTGGCATTACTTTTATGGGAAGAAAACCTATGAAATAATTTGGCATTATTATTGCCTTTGGATATCCAAATAGCCCTGCTTTTGAGTCTCCATTTCTTCTCTTCTATCGTAAAAATTTCGTCATGTTTTAGCTCACAATTGTTTTAAAGCCTTCAATTCCTCTTCTAAAAATGTTTTAGAAGTATTAGAGCTATAAATTTCCTCTATTTGAGCGTCCACTTCCTTGAGTTGTCCCTGTTGTTTGGCATTGTATACCTTTTCCCATTCCTTCGAGGCCTTCTTTGTTCTAATAATATTAAAGAGAATTATTTCATGTACGTTTTTGAGGAATTGTTTTGTAGTGGAATCCAAGCATCCTCATCCAGCTTCATATAATATTCCTCTTTTATCCAGACAAGAAAGAATTTAAAAGGATAAGTTGGCTTTAGGTCTTGGTTTTCAATGGGCAAAGAGATCATATATATATATATATATATATATATATATATATATATATATATATATATGACACTTATCGAACCATGTTCTGACTTCATGAACACAGTTTTTTTTTAACATGAAACCACTGCTAAGCGCATCCATCTATTTCCATTAGATAACTCATTGAAGGTCATTCTTGTCGAAGGTCACTCTTGTCGAGTACAATAAAATATGAACTATAACAATTTACCCCTTTAGTGGGGGTTTAGGATTGCAGGGGTCTTTCCAAAACTTCCTCTAAAATTTTTTGTAGAGCTTTCAGGGCAGTTTTTGAACCCCCCCCCCGAAACAAAAAGTCATGAAAAATGAACTTTTGGTGGTGTATTTTTAACAACTACCTCTAAAATTCTGATTCTCATGAATTTTAAAGGGTTTTTTAAAATGAAAACCTCTAAATGTGTTTTTAAGGTGGTTTGTTTACAATTCCCCTATAAAAGTCATAAGAATTTAATTTTTAGTGGCAATTTTATAACAACCACCTCTAAACGTTTAATTTTTATGACTTTTTTTTTTGGGGGGGGGGGGGGGGTTAAAATGACTACCCATAAATGTGGTTTTTGAGGCAGTATTTTGACAACCCGCCCCCCAAAATCCATGAGAACTTCATGTCTTTTTTGGGGGTTTAACAAGACTGCCCCTAAATATATTTTTGAAGGTAGTTTTTTGACAACCCCCTCGCTAAATTTCATGAGAATTTAACTTTGGGAGGAGATTTTTTCAAACCCCCCTAAAAGCCATGAAAAATAACTTTTGGAGGCCATTTTTTAAAATCCCTCCCAAAATTCATGAGAATTGAACTTGTGTAGGCGGTTGTTTTACAACCACCTCAAAAAGTTCAATTCCCATAGCAAAAATTACTGGGGTTTTAAAAAAACCGCCCCTAAATATATATTTTCAAGGCAGTGTTTTGACAATTCCCCCTCCAAGTCATGATAATTTAACTTTTGGAGGTGGTTTGTTAAAAACTTCCACCATAAGTCAAATTCTCATGACTTTTAGGGGGGTTTTAGAAAGACTACCCCTAGCTATTTTCAAGACGGCTTTTTGAAAATCCCCTTAAAAGTAATGAGAATTTAACTTTTGGAGTTGATAGTGTTATAAAAATCCATCTCCAAAAGCCCTATTTTAGAGACGATTTATATATGTCAGTTTTTATTGTGTCAGTTGCATCACGTGTTTGGGGTTATAGGGGAACTAATATATATATTATATAGAAATATTGGTTTATTTTTGAAGTATCACCAATATTGAGAGGGTGGGTGAATCAGTATTGGGAACTTTTTAACTAATTTATCCTTCACTTTAAATTATATTAGTAGCATTCATCATTACTTTATCAATGTTTACAATCTAAGCTTGAAGGAGAGTCCTACCCCCTAAATTTTAGGCTCCAACCTTAAGGAAGCTACAACTCCCTATATGTTCCATATCCAAATAGAAGCCAAGGATTCAACCCCATGAATATAAATATATTATATGAGAGAATATAAACTTGTCACAATCATTTCATGTCATTGTCCTTGTCATTGCTTATCACTGTCCTTGTCACAACCTATTACTGCCACTGTCACATTGTCATTTTCATACCATCATCGTACTACCATATTTTCATCAATAATTCCAAAACCAATCATCCATAATCTTCTTGCAGAAAGACTAGGTTAAAACCCCAATTAAGTCCCATAAATTCAAACCCTAGGTCATGATGAACTTTACAACTTCTCCTTGTAGAGAGAGTTCTCATGCAAGGAAATAAAACCCAAGAGAGATAAAAGAAACTTATAAAACCTTGAAAAATGTTCTTTTATCTCCTCTTGATTGCACATAATAAAGTTGCTTGAGTTGATGATGAGATGCGATAAAATGAAGGTGTATTTATACCCTTGCAAGGAGATGTTTAACTTTTCATGAGACCAACCTATAAGTTTTAGAAATAAATAATGCAAATAAATTTCAGATATCTTTATGTGGTCCATCATGTCCCTTAACCGTAGGACCACTTACATACAAAATATATTATATAAACATGGATTTTTGTACACATGAAGAGGGGCTTTGATACCCACGAGATGGGATTTCTATCCATAAACTTGCGCATTCTTTCTTTGTTAGATGGATGATGATTTGCTGCATATTTTAGATGGTTTGATTCCCTTACTAAATATCTGATTGACCTTTTACATTCTCCCTTTCTTATCCTTTGAACTTTGCTTTGTACTAGACCCTTGACATTAATGACAACTTGTTTGATATTTGACATCAATGACAATCTTGTTCAACAATTTATATATACTTTGACAAATATGACAAATATGATTGTTGTTTTACACACACTTACCCACACAACACACCAAAAAAAGGAGGATATTATTTAGAAATAAAGCATATCATGACGTTGTTATATTTTATTCAAGAGGAAGGAAGCTTATAAAGTATATTATTTTTCCTAAAGAAGATGTTCTTCATGAAGAAGAATAAAAAGATGCATAAGATAAAGAATATGTGTCAAAAGAAGATGAGAATCAATTAGACCGTTTATTCATTAGTTCACATCATATGCTTAATCTTTTTATCCTAAGAAAAAAACGTAATTTTATTTCAACAGAGGTGAATAAAATTACATTTTGCAGATGCATTTTGTAAATACATTTATGTAGAATTGTTTATCCATATAGTCATTGTTACATTACAAAAAATTCCTTTCCAACTTCATGTGTAAGTTTACATTTTTTTACATTAACTATATTTTGTTGTTCAAGTACATAGAAAAAAGAAAAAATAATAGTTGAAGCTATCAATGATGACAAATGAAAATAGGTTCCATGATGTTATAGAGTACTGATGGTTGATGGTGATTTGTATTACAATGGGAACAAGCCTTCTATGAATGGCCTATTATATAATTATGCTTGTTCCCCATATTTCAATTTTGTAACTTTCCAATTCCCTAGTGCCATCCTAAGGCCCTCTTTTGATGACCCCCTATTTGCTTTTTCGTTACACTCCCTATAGAAATGATGACAAGATAAACTGTGAAAATAATTCTGCTGAATATTTATTTCCTCAAGAAGTGGTGATAATATTAAATTTTGGTAGTTATGTGTTCCTATTACCTAATTTATCACACGCATAAAGTCACTGAAAATATTGAGGTCCATGCATCCTTTCTGAATGAAAAAATTCATGAGAATTTTAAGGGTCAATAACTTTGCATAATTATGTGTGCCCTATCCCAAACCCATTTTCATCTTGAAATAGTGTGAATCACTCAAGTATAGAACAAATCCTCCTCCACTGGATGAATTTTATCCCTGTGAGACTCCGTCTGTGGATGGTCAACACCGACATGTTGTTGAAGTTTCAGAGCATGATACTAGAGGAGAACCAATTACTTTTTCCACAAGATCATTTTTCCTATACTATTACATTTAGTTTGGTGTACTTATCATGTACGTACCTCATTTCACCATTTTTACTTTCATGTGATCATTTCGACAAACTTGTCAAGTCTCATCTCATGTGTTGTCATGTGTCATGTTGAGTCATGTATTGTAGTTTTAACAATTTTCACCACACATGCCTCCAAGTCATGATTATTATAGCATTACATTTAGGTCATCATGATGATCTTGCTCATATTTTTTTTATCAAAACCGAGTCTGATAGGCCCATTTTACAGTCTGTCGAAAAATCAACAAGTAAAGGAATTTTACTCCATGTCAATTAAATTTTGTTGATTTCGCACCTATTAATAAATTACTAGTCTCTCATATCAGTAATATTCTTGTTACATCTGAGTTTGAAAAAATAAAGTGACTCCTTGGGTCTCTCTTCGCATGAAACTGCCAATGACCTCCATTTTGAAAAAAAAAAAATCTCCCCTCCTTTGTAGAAATACTTCTTTCACTTTTCCCATAAAAAAATATATTTTACCTTTCTCTCTCCATTTGGTTACCCAAATTCTCATACCCTTTTCCCATTCCCATTTTTTATTATTATTAATTTTAATTCCCTTATTCATTTTTTTAATGAAAATTTGCTTCAATTCATATGTCTCTCATTACCATTCCCTAAATTTTGCTTTCACCTTTTCACATCCCATGAATTAAAAGAAAAACATTTTCCCCTTTAACTTCACATTCATCTTCTACTTATCCCTTTGTTATTTCTCGATACGAAAGGCCGTCTTTTATAAATTAAAAAAATAGAAAAAATGATCAAATTTATTTTGAATGAATGTTATTCACCTCATCACCCTCTTGTAAGCCATAGGGTTTCCTAAGAAGTATGTACACATAAAACTTAATGTCAAAAGGGGACGTTGGTCCACACTAGCCCTATCTTATAAGGAAGTAGACAGAGCATAGTTGGCATAATGGAGAGAAGGAATATCGAAGGAGAACCGATGATTTCGAGTAACACAATCTTCACAACCAATCCACACAAATATAGTAGTGAATCCATGTCTCCCTTGATTCCATCATCTCACACTTAGAAAAATTCATAGATGGGAGTGATACATTGTCACCTTGTGCACTCAAAATGGACTCAATTCAAAACTCAATACTAGCATAATCCACAAGTTTGTGGCTAAGTTCACAACACTCCTCACCAATATTAGATGTGACAACCTCTTCCGTTGAAGCTAAAAAAGGGAGGCATTACCTAGATTATTTTTCATAGAGATGATGCATCATACTCCCTTGATAAGAACAATATAAAATTGATGCTCATTGATGGCACTTCTCAATGCCGAACTCCTTGAGGGAAATGTCTAGACAATTGTCAAGAAGAAAAATGGAAAGCAAACAAACACGGTGGAGCTTGATCTCCTCATTTTTTAGTTAGTCTTGTTTTAGAATGTTTTTATTTCAAGGGAAATATTCTCTTGTAGAACCTATTTTGGCTCATTTACTTAATTAGATCTAGTACGGGTGGTGGATGCATCTACAACACATTATTTTTCATATAAATCCCTCATATTTATTAATTATGTCACAACAGTTTTGGGACAAAGTATAAACTCACAAGTGATTCAAGACAAATTAGACATGAAATGATGTAACGGTACTGCAATTGGAGGTTGCAACTCTGTATAATCAATGAAAGAATGAATAATAAAATACAATGTCATGCAGAATGCATGAATGCCAAGCCAATTCGAATTCACTAGGAGGCCATTCGAATTGCATGGATGGGTGTAGCTTAACTGACTATTAGCCAACACTAGACACACTTAGTTAACCACTAAACTAAACTGTAACTGACTCTCACCAAGTCCTAACTGAAGCGGAGTGAAATAGATGACTGATTCTAACTAAATGTAACTTAGACACATGTCACTGCATGCCAAATAGTAAGTGGTATTGCATCACTAACTCCAAGTAGCTCCGATGAAGTTAACTAAAGTGATACTGGTCAACAGAGGTAGTTGGAGGCACATTAGTTCACTCCAGTTCATCCCAATCAACCCAAAATAGAAAATTGCATGATGGAGGTGCCTTTACAACTCAGCTTAACTGATTTTTAGGTGAAACAAAAATCATTTAGCAATTATGTTCACTTATGAAACTCAGATCACCCCATAATTGCTCTATGTTTGAAGGAGGAAGCTAGTTAGCCTCCCCGATTAAAGGAGAAGGATTATTTGGCCTCCTTGATTGAAGAAAGGCATGGTTGTGCTCGTGTTGATGTCATAGTGTGCTCATCTTATTTTGATTAAGTCAATTAAACTTAGGATACTGGGTAATTAGGCCAAAATTGACCAAATAAAGTGTGTAAGTTGGATAATGACTCCAACACCCCCCCTTAAGCTATACTCAGAAGGAGTAAAATAAAATGCATGAAATTCTAGGGCCCTAGAAACAAAGACCATAGGTCACCTTGTACAAAAATGTAACTCTAACAATGTTCAAAATAAAATCTAAATGAGGAAAGAGGGAAAACCCAATGGGAAACCCTCGCCCCCCCCTCAAGCTAAACACTGAAGAAGTAATCTGATCACCCTGATGAACTCACCCCCAATAGTGAATGGAGGTAAGTGAACTTTTTCTATGTAAATCTCTTGGTGAAGAATTCCACAATCTGCTCATCTGTTGGGAAACGTTGCAAAACAATGGTCCTGTCATGCACCAACTCTCTGATGTAGTGCATGTGTAACTCAACATATTTGGTCCTATTCCTGGTAAATGGATCTATGAAGATCTTAATAGCACTTTTATTATCAAAAAATATTACTGTGGACAAAGTACTGCCAATATCAAACTCTGAAATAATGCCTTGCAACCAAACAGCTTCGATGCAAGCATTCACTGCTCCCCTGTACTCGGCCTCTGCTAAAGACAATGCAGTGGAAGCCTTCTTTTTTATAGAACAGCAAATGGGGCCACCACAAAACATAAATACATATCTGGAAGTGGAATTCTGATCTATGGAATCCCCTTCCCAATATGAATCTGTATAACCAACCAACTCTAGCTCAGAATCTGTAGCATAGTGAATTCTGTAGGATCTTGTGCCCTGAATATACTGAAGGATCCTCTTAGCTGCCTTCCAATGAATATCATTAGGCTTCTGCATGTATCTTGATAAAACATTCACAACATAAAAAATATCAGGCTGTGAATGTGTCAAGTAAAGCAAGCTACCAATCAGCTGGCGGTAGATAGTGCAATCCATGGGTGGAGTGTTTTTTCCTTCTTAAAGGTTGATCCTTGGGAGGAAAGGGAATGGGGAATCCTTTCATTCAACCATGTTAAAATTAACTAACAGGTATTAAATATATTTATACTGATTTACCATTATCCCATCAAAGTTTTGGGATATTTCAAGCTCCAGAAATTGCTCCAAGAGCCCCAAATCACTCATCTCAAATGCATCATGAAGAGCAGTTTTAATGAAAGAAATGGAAGCAAGTATGCTTCCTGTAATCAAAATATAATCAACATATAAAAAATTTATAAGTAAATTACCATAATATTGTTGTATATACACATTTGTATATGATTTACACCTTTGGAAGTTTTGTGAAAGAAGAAAGGAATCCATCTTGGCATACCATGATCTTGGGGCATGTTTCAACCCATAAAGTGATTTCTGCAATTTGCAAACCAAAGAAGGATCTGATGTGTGCCCCTTGGGTTGGTTCATATATATTTCCTTATGAATATCTCCATGTATAAAGGCACTCTTGACATCCATATGATTCATCTCCTAGTGCTTGGATGCCGCAATGGCCAAAACTAGGCGGATGGAGTCCATCTTTGCCACTGGTGCAAAGGTCTCATGATAGTCCACTCCCTAGACCTGGGAGAACCATTTTGCAACCATAATTTCCTTATATTTTCAGGTTTTTCCATCAGAAGAAAACATTTTCTAAAAAACCCACTTGCATTGAACTAATTTCCTTCCAGGTGGAAGAGAAACTAGCTCCCAAGTAGCATTTTTCCAAAGAGAATTAAACTCTTCATCCATAGCAGCTTGCCATCTTGGATATTTATGAGCATGGTAGTAGGAATTAGGACCTAAAAAAATAATTAAATAACAGGTCTTGGACAGCAATGAATCATGACAATAGAGTGCAATACCTTCTCTTTGAAAATCAGACCGAGTTCTTTTTGGATCAACAGGATTTCCAATGTTTTCCACGGTGGAAGAGAGTGTCTTCTTGGCCCAAGTTGGGAGATGTGTTTGCACTTAAGAATATGATTTTGAACCTGATATTTGTTTCTGACTAATATCAGGCATCATATCACAAAAATAATATTCATCACTCCCAATTTCATCATTCGAATAATGAGCAGAACAGTAGGGAATTTCAACAGATTTCTCCTTGACTAGTTCTACCTCTTGGAGAGGCTCTTCAAATTGGATACTTATTTCGATGAAAATTTGTTTTGTTATGATATTCATCAGATTGAAACCTTTATATTATTCTGTATATATAATAAACAAACATTCAACACTTTGCAGTTGCAAATCCTTCCTCTTGTCATGCGAAATTCAAACCCATGCAGTGGACCCAAACACCTAGAAATTTGACACATTCGGATTGTGTCCAAATTAGGCTTCGAAAGGTGTCTTTAATTTCAAGGAGGAGTGAGGTAACCTGTTGTGAATGTGTGCAGAAACATTCATGGCTTGAGCCCACAAATTTTCATCCAATTCTTTTGCTTCCAGCATGCATGTGGTCATCTCCTTGAGAGAGCGTTTTTTCCTTTCCGCTACACCATTTTGCTGAGGAGTGTAGGGAATGGAATGTTGGGTCTTGATCCCACTATATGAACATATTTGAAGAAATTAATTACTGATATATTTCCCTCCATCATCAGATCTCAGATATTTAATATTTCTCTTAGAGGCATTCTCAACCAGTGCTTTCAACTCAACAAATTTCTCCAAAACTTTGGATTTTTTCTTGATGAAGAAAACCCAAATGTATCTAGAAAAATCATCTATGAAGGTGGGTACATACCGAGATCCATTCATGGATGTGGTGGGACTCGGTATGCTTATATCAGAATTGATTGGCTCCAAGATACTTGATGCATGGCTTGCCTTTCCCCGACCAAACTTGTGCTCAGGGTGTTTTCCAACAATACAACATTTGCAAACTCCGATGGTAGCTTTGATGATTGGGAGGCCTTCAACCATGGATTTTTTCTGAATTTGTTGCAAGTACTTGAAATTTAAATGACCAAATCTCTCATGCCATAGTCTACTAACCTCATTTCCATGAGTCAGAAGAGTGGTGGGCTTTGCATCTTCCAAAAAATGGGAAAACTCATAGGATTTTGCATGATGGTTTGCTAATCCTTTTGCAACAAGTTTACTGGATGCAATCTCAGTGATTTCTACATCATTGGGGCTGAAGGTTACTCTATTGGGAAATCCAGTATGATTCATTTGATATACACTCAGGAGGTTGGAGGCCAAGGAGGGTACATACAGAACATTGAAAAAAGTGCCATGTTCAAGATCTACTGTACCTTGTCCTTTCAAAATGATGGTAGAATCCACTAGTACACGCGGAAATTTTTCCCATGGACTTTCATTGTTAAAGAAACCCTTACGCATTTCTTTAGCAATGAAAATGGCCCCTTTGGTTCATGGAAATTTTTTTGTCACAATAGCCACAGTTTTCTACTTTCATCGCTATTGCGACGAACACCCCATGTCGCTCTTTCGACGCAACTCTGGATGCTATTATGACAAATACCATTGTTGCGATGAATAAACAGTTTCTATTGCGACAAACTATCGTGGCTATTCCAACGAAACTATAGTTATGAACCACCAACTTTTGTCGCAATAGTGATGAAAGTGATGCTCAAAATACCAAACTTTGTTGACGAAATGTCGTTGCTATTACAACGCACTGTTGTCGCTCTTCTGACGAAAAACCAAATAGCGGTGACGAAATTGCTACTATAGCGATGGTTACCTCATCGGAATAGCGAGGATTTAGGATATTTTTAAAAAAATAGTGTCGATATAGGGATAGCATTACAAAACATTGTGACGAAATTTCTACTATAGCGATGGCTACCTTCATCGGAATAGCGACGGGTTAAGATATTTAAGAAAAAAGGTTGTCGCTAGAGCGATAATTAGCCAAATTATAAAAAAAAATGATCAGTTCTTTTTGGAAATGTATATCATGGTATATATATCCAAAATTATAAGGACAGGAAATGGAGAATTCGTTTCCTTCATTTAGAAATTTTCCAGGGATAGTCCCATTCTTACTTCCATATGGAAGTGGCAAATGAGCATCAGAACTTAGTCGTCCTGCAGCTTCTTGCTTGTGCCAAGCTGGATAGATTTTTGTGACAAATCCAAATGATGGGGATTCATCAGGAGAATATTCATCCAACTGCATTGAAGAAGATCTCATTGCATTATAGTAGTCCCGGATAGCTATAAATAAAGTTATAAACATTTGAGACAAAGAACAAAGAAATACATTACTGATATTTTCATCGCAACATTTGCTACAAATAGGCAAGTAGAAGATCTCAGATATGAGAGTTTTAAAAAGTATAGGAAGCATATAGATCATGACATCTTCTCTTTATTAATCCCACACATCCAAGCAACTAAGGCAACAAAGAAAGAGGCTTTTGTAATACCAGAAAGGACACTCGTCAACATCAACAGTGTTGCATGTATCAAAAGATGACAATGTAATAGTACCAATTTGGTTACCTAAAATCATGTAGCTTAGGCATTCTAGTTATATCAGGACCTGATAAGCCATGTGATCAGTAGTACACATTAGTGCATGCACATGACCAGAGAAAAAAGCAATGCTCCACCAGTCTAGCTAGCAGCCAAATTATGACATCCTGGTAACAAACATGTAATATCTTGCACCTTATTCTAGTAAACATACAATTCTACTGTTGGTCCTAGCTACATGTGGTTACATACGAGATAATTTATAACTTATGTACCAACATAGTTACCTGCATAAGATTAGTTCCAACATAGTGGGAAACAAGAGTGAAAACAAAGAGACTGTGCCTTGAAATAGATTTTATATCATTGCAATGAATTGTGAATTGTCGATTCAAGCATTTAAAATCATGAGAATTGAGAATTAACTGCAGAAATGCATATGGGAGATAGCATGAGTGCTATAAGGAAACTTAATTCCAATTTCTTTAAATATCTGTAAGGTGCGACAGGAATTGAACACTCACTAAATATGTTGGGGGGTGGGGGTTGAAGGTATTATGGAAGGAATTTTTAGTGGAAATAGCATACACTAAGAATCTACAATATCTTCCTGAACATAAAAAATGGCAAGTAGAAAAGTGTAATGTGGATGAACTACATCGAGTGGATAATGGTACTCATTATGATGAAGGGATCAAAGGGATCAAAAAGAAAGTTTAGAGAAAATACTAGAGCCATTTCTAAAATACTCACCATTCCAAGAACTCCCTAGGAACGGTTTGTTGGCATCCATTTCTTGTCATTTTTTGGGAATTTTTCCAGGTTGTATCCTTGAGGAGATGGGTCATTCCCATAAAAATAATGCAATAAAAATCATTTCAGCCTGTAGAGCGTATTTTATTCCCTCATTTGGATATAAAGGAAATGAGAGTAAAGTTTAACAAAAACAAACAAGAAGCTTAGGTTAGTCTGACCTAATATATTGCTAGTAATCAAATACTTAACATAAGTCAGCTATGATAATTCATCTAGTTATCAGTGAGAAGCTAAAGTTACCAGGATATAGATAGATATATGTACATATATTAGAACAAATTGGATACAATATGGTTGGATATGCATATATAAAAATGTTGGAATATCCTAAACCCAGTCATAAAATAATTAATCATTATTTGATTAATTTCCTACCCACTGGCTTAGATAGTTGGTATCCATTTCAACCTTAGAGTCAACACTTGCCATATATATCCTAGGAATGATTTATTTCTAATTCTGGGTTGATCTTGACCACTTTATGGCCATCCAGAATTGGTAACTGCGCTTCATAGCAGAATCTATTTTATTCTACTTTTCCTGCTTTATCCTGCTTTTCTGTGGATAAGGTAAAGCTAGTTAAGTAGGAAACTAGCAGCTTTTGTTTCCAACCCATCCTCCATTAGTTTCTCTCCATATTCCAGGATTAGCAATTCTTTCCTTCACTCATCATCACACACAGATGCTATTGCTAATTTCGTGAGTTCCTTGTTAGTTTAGGAATGTGCTTTAGCCAACTATGGGGTTTATCATAATTAGTAAGCATGCTTTATGAGATAGCTTGAGTTGTCTGCTAGCAACCCCTTTTTCCTTTATAAGTATGTATTACCTATGTAATAATATCAATTATAATTTATTGATCATTCATTAATGTGTGTTCATTAATTCTTCTTCTTCTCTCCTTATGCTAATTCTCTACAATTCTATGTGAGGTTAATTGTGTGCCTAGATCCTTAGCCTATTTATGAAATTCCTTATGCCATAAAGGATTTAGAATTTCTACATGGTATTAGAGCTACAAGGAGCACAACCTTGCGATATTCTACAAGGCATCAGAGCAGCAAGGTTGAACAAGTTCTATAGAGTTGAGGAGCGCATCCAATCTCCTATCCCTCTCTCAAGAAGAGCTTGTCTAGCTTACAAGATTTTATCCTAGTTTGTATTTGTAGGTTGCAGAGAGTATCTCCTAGAGCATATAAACAACTTCTATATGTATTCAAAAGTTCCTCTACTATCTCCTTTCAACTGTGCTGATTGGAAGCCAATGATGAGTGCATACTTGAAGAGGCAATGTCTCTTTGATGTCTCCATTGGTGCATTGAGCGAACCTGAGTCTTATGAAGATAAGATTGATTGGCTAAATAATTGTGATAGATCTTATGGAATTATGTGTTTGGTAATGTCTCCAAATATATATCATCTCATAGATTCTGCTGAGTTTCCATTTGAGCTTTGGAAAATTTTGGACAAAGATTTTGGTTTGTAGGAAATAGAAGATGAAGCATGGAGCGAACCTAGCATCTCCTCTTGTTCTATCTCTCAATATTTATTAGCGTCTAAATTCTCTAATGAAGTTGATCATGATGAAGAAGGCTCTCAAATTTCAAGTTCTACATGGTATCAGAGCTAAGGTTCTCAAAGTTATACATGGTATCAGACCTGAGGATATCAAAGCTCTACATGATATCAAATCTTTGAGAGTTCATTAATTAATCCTCCTTTTCAGATTTGCAGGTTCAACTTTGAATGGATTCAAGAGTATCAGTACCTCTTCTTTCTCCATTCACAAGCTATTTAGAGTGGAAATTGAAGATGATTTCATATCTAAAGAGACAAGGTCTCTATGAGATCTCTATTGGAGCTGGTGAAGATTCTTATGAAGAGCCAAGTGACTGGTTGAATGACTGTGATAGAGAAATTGGAGTTATTTTTCTAGCTATCTCTCCAAGCATGCGCTACCTTATTGATTCTGTTGATTACCGAAAGGATCTCTGGACAACATTGGATAGATTTTTGGGAAAGGACAATGAGGATCCTTCTAGCTATGTGGAGAGTGCCTCTAGCTTCTCAATGATTTATCTCTCTCAATATATCTCGGCCTCTATAGTCTCTGATGAAGTTGATCATGAAGAATAAATTTCTCATATAGTTCCTGTTGCTACTACTCTCCTTGATTCGAATGCTTCCTCTTTCAATCAAGAAGCAAATATTGAAGAGCCATCTTTTTCTGTGTCTCTTAAAGTATAAGATATTGATTCATCTTCTTATGATGTTGTTGATGAAAAATAAGTGACTAATGGATATGCTATTTCTATTGATGATTCACTCACACATTCAGTGTTCTCTATGTCTTCTATCATGGGTTCTGAGATCCATATGCCAAACCCCTCACACTTTGTGCATGCCTCTCTTCTTGATGGTGCGCAACCCAGTGACTTCCAGGATGTTTGCTTAGCCAAATAAATTCCTTCTAGTGTTTTTCCACTTACCATAATTGATCCCATGTGCTTATACAACTCCTCCTTTGTTCTTGGCACTCATTCTCGGATCTTGCTTGAAGATTTTGAACATCACTATCTTTCCTCCTTACACTCTTCCATCGCAGAGGATTCTTTACCAGTATATTTCCATGAGTATACTGTTGTGCTTATATGTGATCTCTTGGATTATTTGGAAGCTAGATCAACCCATGGATCCCATGCATTCACACTCTTTGATCCCATGCCTTCTCTATGTTCCTACATGATCACTTGCACACATCCTCTCTATGTAAATGAAGATGGAGACATGATACATTCACTTGGACAATTATTTCACCTATCTGAAGCTCATTTCATCTCTACTAGTTCAAAGTTCAAGTCATCTCATCATCTTGGAGCTGATTACAAGTCTCAATATCCTTCAATATTACCTTCACATCATTGGATCTCAGTTGTTCTACATGGTCCTAGTTTCCATCCTGCAGCTGTCCTTGATCCAGGTGAGCAGATTTATCTTCTTCCCAAGAAGAAGATTCCTCTAGACATCGGCATTTAGTTTGGAGCAGTAGAAACACCAGAAGTTCAACATTTTTTGGTATTTCTTTTCATGTCCTTTCTTGAGGGAGGATTTTCCCCTTGATGTTTTTCCTCTTTCCTCATTTATTTGGACAAGATAAATTGTAAAAGGGTGACCATAGCTTTGTTGCTGGGCCCTATATGCATATATATTTCTGATTAGTTTAGAGATATCATCATAAAGTCAGGATTAAAGGGGGGTGTTGGAATATCCTAAACCCAGTCATAAAATAATTAATCATTATTTGATTAATTTCCTACCCACTAGCTTAGATAGTTGGCATCCACTTGCACCTTAGAGTCAACACTTGCCATCTATATCCTAGGAATGATTTATTTCTGATTTTGGGTTGATCTTGACCACTTTATGGCCATCCAGAATTGGTAACTGCGCTTTACAGTAGAATCTTCTTTATTTTGTTTTTCCTGCTTTATCCTGCTTTTCTGTGGATAAGGTAAAGCTAGTTGACTAGGAAACTGGAAGCTTTTTTTTCCAACCCATCCTCCAATAGTTTCTCTCCATATTCCAGTATTAGCAAGTCTTTCCTTCACTCATCATCACCCACACATTCTATTGATAATTTGTGAGTTCCTTTTTATTTTAGGAATGTTCTTTAGCCAACTATGGGGTTTATCATAATTAGTAAGCCTGCTTTATGAGCTAGCTTGAGTTGTCTTCTAGCAAATCCTTTTTCCTTTATAAGGATGCATTACCTATGTAATAATATCAATTATCATTTATTGATCATTCATTAATGTGTGTTCATTAATTCTTCTTCTTCTCTCCTTATGCTAATTCTCTATAATTCTATCTGAGGTTAATTGTGTGCCTAGATCCTTAGCCTGTTTATGAAATTCCTTATGCCATCAAGGCTTTAGAATTTCTATAAAAAATACATGTAAAATATGTGTGAGCATTTATAATTCTTGAAATATAACTGAATGCCTATATTAATATTAAACCATCGTATGTAAACAATACATAAAAATAAGTCTTGTCACTTTACATATTATAAATCACAACATATCATCACTCATTAAAAATATCATGTAATAACTTCATTATCTTCATATGATTATTGAATTTCCACATTGTTAATATCTTCTAGTGAGAAGAGATGTAGAAGTATGAGGTAGATCCATATGCGTATACTCCACTAGTAGAATCTTATGTTACCATTTATTGTTTTACCAAATTAAGCTGAGTGCAATCAAAGACATGCAACTCGAGTAATTTTGGTTTGACACCCCCATCCTAGTAGATCCCTTCCTATAATTTACTCTCTTATGTAATAAAAGGTGGAGGTTGGAATGAAGTTATGAACAAATACAAACTCCTTGGCCTACTTTGATTCCAATCCAATGCATTGCATGAATGAAGCAATAAATATTCCACTTCCTCTCAATTTATAATGAAATGATTACCTATGAAAAGAATTCTAATAGCTAAAATCTCAATATCACCCCATTCAATCAGCTTCATGATTTTTCCATCTGTAGTATCCACATTCACATACATGCCCTAAGTTTTATAGATAAGAGTGCAGAAATTTCTAGCATACCTCCATGGTAACTCTGGGATTTTAAAGCATGCTCATCAAGGCTTTCTTGTCTCCAACTACAATTTACTTCTTATCTTTGTTTGATACTTTTCTTCTTGGAAATAAAATCATATCAACATGATTGAACCTAGAATTCAATGTAGATGTCAAAATATGCATATGCAACAAATTTATGATCTCCTTCTATCTTTCAGTAACTATTTCCCACTTATCATGATAGAATATTTCCTCTAGGTCCTGATCTTTTGCATTAATGGCATCCATCATCTTCTCCAATAGGCTATCTATATGCCCTGATCCCTCACACACCTTTCCAACCAAGGTGCATCTATGTCAGTGTAGCAAATGATGGAGTCCAGACTCTAGACAACACAAGAATCAAATATCACCAAGTTGACCAAGAGCAATTTCACCTCCACGGGCCTTTTTAAGACAATGGGAGGGAAGGTATCCCAATTCTCAACAACTTCATTAAATTTAGAGAGGCCAGGGGGGGAGAGATGTTTTTGAGCTACCATAGGAAAATGATGGATCACAATGGTTCAAAGAAAACTCATGAAGTTTGCAGTAGCCCACTAGTTATCATGAAGAATCAATCTATGCATAGTTTAAGTTATATCATTTTGAGATGACCTCTACACAACACAAACATCACTGATTACCATGCTAGGTAAAGGTCAAGTTCACCTCTGCCAGCATATTCAAGACAATGTAGAAAGCAAACTGAGTTCTAAGAAACCTTGAAAATTTGCAACCTATCAAAAAATAAAAAGTAAAATAATAGATTTATACAAAATAAAAATACGTACATACCTTTATGAGCTGCGATTTCACAAAATGCCAATAAATGGCCTGGAAAATCTATTGGATTTTGAAAAATACCCAAATCTAATTTTTGATGATCTATTCTAATCAAGTCAGTATTCCCCATCTTAATCAACAAAGATTAAGAGAAAGTACCACACAGAACCAGGAAATATATTTGTTGTGTGTAGCTTCCACAATGGTACAATCAAGCCTGCTACTTTGAAAGTAATTGTGTTTTCTTTGATGGCTTGAACAACATTAGCTAAGGCCTCCATTTGATTGTGTCAAAGAGTATGTTACTAATAAATTGGGTATTTTTCTCCAACTTATTGCAATCTACAACATCCTTATCTAATTTATCCATGCACATCATAAGCTGAATATAATGTTATCTAGTATGAAACGGAGAATTATTTTCCTACATTTAGAACTTTTCCAGGGATAGTCCCATTCTTACTTCCATATGGAAGTGGAAAATGAGCGTCAGAACTCATTATTCCTACAGCTTCTTGCTTGTGCCAAGCTGGATATATTTTTGTGACAAATCTAGATGATGGGGATTCATCAGGAGAATCTTCATCCAATTGCATTGAAGAATTCATATCAGGCATGTGATAATTATCACTTATTTGTAGATGATTGTTTGTAGGATTCCTAGTGGAATTGTTATTTATGGACTCGTGCTTAGAATAAGAGGCCCTCATATTTTGGGGAGGCTCGTTCAAACTTAGGATATGCCCGTTCAAACTTGAGACCTGCAGGAACAGACAAGTAGCCCGATCCCACTCCTGATGAGTAGGTAGTATGGAAGGCTTCTAAATGGAACATCTGCAAAAACAATTACAAGAAAAGTTCATACTTATGCCTAGTGCACCCAAAGGAAACATTGTGAATTGCAATTGTGATAATGTGTTCCGCGTAGATTTCTAAAGGTACTTTAAAGAGAGATGTATAGAAGAGAAAACTCAATGAAAAAAACCATGATTTCTTGGCACTTGTCATAATGCTATACCAAATTATTAACGAAACTAAAAAACACAAAATTATTGATCAATGATAACATTAAATCTTCCTTGACGCAAAGGTTCACAAAAAAGGAGCACAAGGCTTGTAAAGAGCAGAAAAATAATGACAATAAAATTGTTCAATTTACTACAAAAAAATTACAACATGGTCACCATGATCATGGCAAGAAAGAAATCACAAGGCCAAAAAGGTAAAAGCAGACCTCCCCAGCATAAAACATTTCAATCTGAATATAATCATCCCATAAAATTTCTCAACCAAGTTCTGTATGAAAGCAATGGTCAGGAAAAACTTTTTGATAGTTGGCAAAATGGCCAACAAAGTTGATCAAGAATGACACATCATGTTTATAGATAACCTTCACATTTCACATTGTGTCAAAAGACTTAATAACATCTTACTAATATGATCATTATCATCCAATAATATTCTAAACATACTGTCAAGGAAAATGAAATAATATTACTAAAGTTTCTCTAACATAAAGTAAATACACTTCACCACATGGAAGACAGTTTAGAAAAAGTGGAAATAATTGTATTTGAAATATTATGGACCTGTACGTTTTAAATCATATTCTCTATTGATATTTTTTCATTAACATGGATTTTGTTTGGATTGACAATAGTACAAAAAGAAACACCATTCTTACCACTGGTTCCCTTGCTAAGAACTTCCTTGCGCATGCAACACAATCTAACATATGTTACTGTCTTGCTAAGGACACTATCCAAAAACTAGCACCTTGTTAAGGAAAATATATTACTCGATTTGAAAATATCCGTCATAGTAGTCACTATGCACAAAATTCATGAAAAAGTGTTGTAAATTTGGGATCACATTAACTCCAACATTCCATTATGAGCACTTAAGATACAAGAAAAGTGGAATGGAATATAATCCACACCTTCACATGCTTGATAAACCAATTGCATGATGCATTGCAATTTTGCAACATAATAATAAAAAACCAGTCACTTTCATATTATGGCCACACCCCTATTTACAATTGCCCCTTGTTATATCATTCAGAATTGATATTATGGTCATTTCAACAGAGTTGTATATGTACATGTGAGATGTTTTCACTCTTAAGAAGCACAAGAATTTTGACAGATCCAACAGAAATATTGCTCACAAATTCTAAAACAAATAGGCTTCAAAAAACTACCAGAAATAACACCCTACACGCTTCATGGTTACCAAACCATCAAACTTCAAAATCTATCCCATAAATTATGGCAACACATGAAGTATTTAAATTCAAAGCAAACAATGGAAACACATGAAACATTTATAATATTCAAAGCAAACAATGGCATGAATACATGGAGCAACCCAAATCCAAACAACAATTAGGAATATAATCAAAGTCATCTCCTAAAGCATGGTTTTTATATTTTATTCTCAAATTGACAATATTAGTTTTTCTTTTATTCTCAAATTAAAAAGGGAAATATACAACTTCTGTTCAGTGAGCACTACCAAAGTTTCCCTGTATTTCATTTATTTCCTTCACTATTTCAGATGAAGGTAGTTTTTTCCACTTACTTAGCATTACTGTAGGCCTAAAGGTATCAATATACTTGTAGTGTAAAGAACTCAAAATCCGTCAAGTTTTCTATACATCAACAAGCAAACAAATTTACCAAAGCATGTAAAACTCTTTTTATCCTCTTATATTCCTTGCTGACTAATTCTTCTACATATATATATATATATTAAGCATCTGCACCAGCAATCCTTACAAGATCTGCATCCTGATTACCATTCTCAATTCAGTAATACTTCTACAATCTAGAAAATTTTGACCTCTTAAAAGTTAAAGATCACAAAGGTTTGTCAAGTCTGATGCAACTTTGTGATCTTTAACAGGTCCTTAATGCTAAGGTATTTTTCAAATTTTAATTAGATAACTGACATAAATATGAACAACAATATGTAACCGTACTGACCAAGATGGTACAAAACAAAGGAATCTAAATACAGAAAGTAGAAACGCAACTGATAGTGGAAACTCAGTTAGTGGAGAGTACATAAAGCCAGACAAGAGGACTGATAACTTACTTTGCGATCATCTTGTTCCATCATCTTCTTTGGCATTGTCTGGTGATCCTGGACAACAATATTACCCTGGTAGTGGGGCTCTGTTCAAGAAAGCATACATCAAGTAAAATATCGGTGGCAAGCAAACAGTTTTATAACAATAATTCAAAAATTCCAAGAAGATTATTAATTAGACTAATTTCATAATATAAAGTTTAAAACTTTAAATTCACACTACATTTCAGTCTTGTATTAGTTTTAGCCACATAGATTAATGGGGTGAAAAGGGAGTCAGAAAAAAGAATCACTTGTTGAGTCGTCGAATGCACCAAGGGGGAATTTAAATCTCAGTGGCGGGACATCTTCTCAATATTCATCACCTAGAGGCTCCATAAAAACAACAATAGCCTCATGTTCATCATTCTCTTCTAAGTATGGATCCATATATGAGCTCTTGTTCTTCCTCTTTCCTTTGAAATCATAATGCTTACCATTTTGAAATGGGTGTCTCCTTGCCTCAGTTTCATAGGGATTCCCACTCTGTAATGATGATCTCTCTTGTGAAGATGAACTACTTCGTACAAAGGTGTATTCCATGTTATCATGGTTTAATTTGAACAAGTGGTGATCCCTAAGCTTTGATGCAAGGATAGCTGCAGGATAATCAATGGCATTCACAAACCATTGATTTTCAACCTCTTTACACTTCAGATGGCGTTGATTATCTTTTTTTCCACTACCGCTAGAATATTGTTTGACTCCATTAATAGTTAATCCATCATAGGATGCTAGCTTGACCTTGGGTTTAAACACTAATATCTGATAGGGTTTGATTTCTTGTGCAGGGTTTTAAAGAATCCTCGTGCAGCAACCAGGTTTTGCAATTCTAGGATGAAGAAGAAAATATCGGCACATATTGGGCAATCGAAAAATATGTCGATAGGCATTGAAATCTGCACAATGGAAATGAAACCCTATGAAAATCTATAAACATTCACACAAACCCTTGGATGACAATCGGGTATTAAAACAGGGCACAAGAAGTATATAATTTGATATGGCAAATGAAAATAACAACAACAAAATACATCGCATACATCAAATAAGGGAAAACAAATGGAGATGAAAAATAGATCGACGTACCTTAGTGAGCCATGCTGGAAACAACTTGACCTTGGCGAGCCATGCCGGAAATCCCTTGAGGGGATGGTCCTCCTATGGATTTCGTTGTCTGTCGATGGTCTATGAGGATCCGCCCCCTATCCAAAAATTAAATGTGGCATAGTTTTCCATAAGTCCTGGCTATTTCACCTCAGTCTGGCATTTTGTCCACTACCGCATTACACGAGAGCTTCCTTTGGGAAAGAAAACCCCTGCAAAATATGGGCAATAGGATTCTGCTGTGTAATATTACAATCTATATATAGGAAGAGGGCCTCTGTGAAAAATGTAATAGTTAAAACTACATGAGCTGAGACAATAATTTTACATTTAAAAAAATGTGATCATGAGGTAAGGGGTGTGGTGTTCGAACCTCGTGAACTCTCATGGAGTTAAGTTGTATGTCCTCAACATGATTGGTGATAGAATCTAGAGCTTTGTTCTACTGCATCATGTCTTTGGAATCTATCATGCGTGCAACAACCTCGTTGGACTCTTCCACTGCCATTTTCACTTACTCGATTCAACTCAAAGTCTGCTTGTTTTTCCTCCGTCTCCGAGTATTTGTGCGTTCCCTCTTCCTATGAGTATTGTTCCTGTTATGGGCCTCTCTTATCTAAAAATAAGAAAGAGAGTAAAGTTTTAATGTGGAATAAATTTATCAAACAGGGATAATGGTTTGTAAATTACCAATAATAGGTTACAACAAAATAAGAGTAGGGTTAGCAAGAGAATGGCCAATTTTGTATGTAAGAAATAAGAAGTATGTGCTGATGTCAAAGTTTAATGATATATTGATTATATTTGGTAAGGTTTTGGATTTTTTATAAATTAAAAATTTCTATTATTACTAATAGAGAAATTCACAATCACTATATATATGATTTTTAAGTATTAAAGTTTAAGTTTAAATATTCAACTGTAATTATTAATCTTATTTTAATTATAAAATTTATAAATTTTGTTTGATCAAGATATTATTGCACCTAGAGTAGCTAAGCGCTTTACAATTTAGTATGGGGGAGATGTTCTAATGTAATGTTTTCAAAAATAAAAAAAAATAAAAAAAAAGTAATTAAAATAATTAATGTAGGCTCATAACTTGTTAAAATTTATCAAAAAATAAAAAAAATCACCTAGGCTCAATTTTAAACTGAGATCTATTAAAAAAATTCATGGTTAACATAAAACCATCACATTCTAAACTTCAAAATCGAACTGATATTGAATCACAACATTCTAAACTTCAAAATCAAACTGCTATTGAATCACAGACGCCTAGCCCTGGGACTGCCAAATGTTATGGATTTCTTATTTTAGGTTTTTTATTATTAAGGCCCTACATTAGAAAGCAACTTGAACCTAACCAAGTAATTTCCAAATTGTAGCTACAACAGAGATTTTCCAGAATTTATTTTGTGCTTGTTTGAATACTTTGGCTGTCAAAATATCTGAAAAGAAAATCAACAGCTGGAAGATTAAATGTTGGAAAGGTCGTCGAAAAGGACACATGCCCTGCATACTTGTCATGCCCTGGACACGTAACCATCCAAAATTTGTAGAATTAGGAATTTTACTTCACTCTGGTTGAAGAGTTCTTTTGGATATCATGTTTCATGTACTCCATAATGATAAAAGATTTATATACTATCTGCCACCTACACGACTTCTTCCTGTATTCCCACACACCATAGAAGGATGACAAAGTGAGAATAACAAGTTAATCTCCTTTAAGCTAGCGATTTTTATTATCCTTGGATTAAAAGGCTACACTATAGGTCATCTCAGCTATCTTGTCCATTTTTTCATATTTGTCAATGCTTCTGCAATTGGATGATAATATATTAAGGCATGGACAATTCAGGAACCACTATAACTGTTGTGGGGAAATATAATTTTAAACAAAAAATAGAATAAACTCCTATGTGTGATGACACAAGGAGAAACAATCAATCAATCTTGGATTTACATAATAATTTTCTATGAAAAATCGAATTTATCGGACTATATACTATCAATATTCAATACAAAGATTGACTTGGGATATTAAACACTTGAAACAAATTTTTTCTTCACCTGTCAACATTATTTGGCCAGTCAATGATCTTCAATACATGAGATTATACGAGGACCCATGTGAATGGTCGAAAGGAAAAATGGTGTCACTTGTATAAATTATGATGTGCATAAATTTTGATGTCTCGCATAGTTCAAGTTTCAATTTCAAAGGTAGAGTCTCTCCACGTCCAGGTCAGGTCTCAGTTTCAAAGGTATAGTTCCTCCACGTCCAAGACTTTTAAGGTTCTCTAAAGCTACCTAAAACTTGGAAAACTCCTATAACTATGCCCCTTGGATTTTTGGACTTTTTTTATATGTAATATTCCATTGGAATTCAAAGGATCGAGGCGAAAACATTGACTTATTCATCAAATGTCTTCAAATCTAAAAACTTTATGTACAAAATATTTTTGGAGGAAACTTATTTTCACCTATGTGGTGATTTAGAAGTTTGATGTAACTTATTTTCACTTATTTTCCTAGACTTTATTTCATCACATAAAATTATATTATCTACACACAACGTTTTCTCATTTTTAAAACATATTGAAGTTCTCTTCAGTGTTTCGTTTCCCCCTCTTTGTGGGTATTGAATAATATTTTACAAAGGCAATATTTTTGTGGCTTGTTGGCAAATGGAGGAATGGGCTGACGATGGAATCTGATGGCCGCAGGTTTTGACCGGAGGTCCAGGCTCGTTGGCAAAATGGAGGAATGGGTTGGCTCCAAATCGCCTTAGCTCTCCCTCTGCTTGCTCGTCGGAGGTCCTGTGGATGGACAAAATAATATCTTTTTATTATTTTGTTGGATGGACGAAAGAGGGTAATAAAAGAGTTGATAAGTTATGTTTTTTAACATTTTTAATTTAAAAGAATAATATTAAAATCACTATAATTATTTTAAAATTAAGATACATATGGAATTTGCTATTTTTTAAAATGTGTTTTCCAAGATTAAAAATTATTTCCAATTTATTTCATGACCATGAACTTCAATTCTAACGTTAGAATACGTTATAGATTAATAAATCAAATGTTCCTAGAAATAAAGTGTCCTCATGCAATCCTCATAAAATTGGTGGGGCATATAAGGCATAACATTAAGGCATATGTATACTATTACTTTTATGATTGACATGGTTATCTTAAATGGAATAATTAATATCATTGTTATCAATAGTTGTTAATGAGGCTATGGAAAGATCTTGATATATAAGTAATTGGTAGTTTCATGTAAGAGGGTTGATATTGATGGTGATCATGATGATGACGATGAGGATGATGATGATGATGAGCATGATGGTGATGATGGTGACAATGATGATGATGGTGGTGGTGGTGATGATGATGAGGATACTAATGATGATGACGATGAGGATGATGATGATGATGAGGATGATGGTGATGATGATGGTGATGATGATGGACACGATGATGATGATGAGGATGAGGATGAGGATGAGGATGAGGATTATGATGACGACAAAGATGATGATGATGATGATGATGATGTCGATGATGATGATGATGATGATGATGATGGTGATGGTGATGGTGATGGTGATGCTAATGATGTTGACAATGAGGATGATGATGATGATGAGTATGAGGATGATGAGGATGAGGATAAGGATGATGATGATGGCGATGAGGATGAGGATGATGGTGACGAGGATGATGATGATGGTGACGAGGATGATGATCATGATGCTAATGATGATTTCGATGATGATGATGATGATGGCGATGATGATGATGATGATGACAATGATGAGGATGATGATGACGATGATGCTAATGATGATGTTGATGATGGTGTTTATGATAATAATGATGATGAAGATGATGATGTTTATAGTGGTGATGATGATATTGATGATAATAATGATGATGATGATGCTAATGATGATGACGGTGAGGATGATGATGATTTTGAGGATGATGGTGATGATGATCACAGTTCAATAATGATGATGATGACGATGATATATTGATGATGATGATGATGATGATGATGACGATGATGTTGATGATGATGATGACGACGATGATGATGTCAATGATGATGATGATGATGATGCTAATGATGGTGATGATGATGATGATGCTAATGATGATGACGATGATATATTGATGATGATGATGATGATGATGATGACGATGATGTTGATGATGATGATGACGACGATGATGATGTCAATGATGATGATGATGATGATGATGATAATGATGGTGATGATGATGATGATGCTAATGATGATGACGATGAGGATGATTCACAACGTATACTTGTTGGTGGATCACCCAAATATTTATTTCACTTCAAATGAATTTTGTGAGTGTTATCATGTACTCTAAAAGAAATACTCAGATATGCGAATAATAAGACATTTTGAACCAATCCCTAATTCCTTCCACCACAAATTTGACATGTTTTTTCAACCATTGTACCTATATTACTTTCGTCTATTTACACACATTACCATAAAAAACAACAAATAAGATAACCATGAGCATGGACAAGCCCTACACATAAAAGGTAAATGAATTACATGAGCTAGTGAAGGATGTAAATGAAGTGGACTTAAAAAGGTGGAGCATAAAATAAAATATATAAATTACTTAGGTGAACTTTGAAGATGTGGCAAACCCCTAATTTTTTTTAAATCCCTTACTTTTTTACTGAGACAAGCATAGGATGGGCGATTTCCTTGTCATGGATAGACTATGAAAAATGACTATAATGTATAAGTAGGATGTCGTAGTCTAGAAAACACCATACTAGAAAACAATAATTTGAAATTTCAAACCAATCTTCGACTTCTTTGGGCATGATTTGTCCATTGTTTATATATTGGTCAACACAATCTTCCATTTATTTACACAAATTATAATGGAAAAAGGAAGGTAGCCATGGAAATGCACAAGAATTGGATATAACATGTAAAATAATTATAAAATATAATGAAGGACGTTGAATAAGAAAAGAAAAAAGGTATATCATATAATCAAACATGAAAAGCACTTGGGTGAACCTTTAACATGGGACTATTGATAACCATTTCAGTCAATGGAGAAAATCTAACAAAGTGTTCAAAAGCTACCTTTTAAAATATTTTCATGTTCATTTAGGCTTAATCAAATTGTTTCCCTAATATATTCATCCTTTACTCTCAATATAGATTTCTTCATTGGCTCAAGGTCATCTCAATTACTATTGCCACTTAGGAATGTCATAGAGTCTTATGAATTAAATCTAGATTTTCATATGGTTTTCTAATAATGGATGCATAATAGTTTGGTGTTTATGATACACATGATGGAATAGGTTGTAGGTTGATTGAATGACAAGACCAATTTCAAAGAAAATTCATACACAACACTTAAAAAGTTTTAACAATAGAATGGTTATGATTTTATCACTCAATCCACGTGAACAATGAAATGTTGCATGCATGTGACAAGGTAAATGAAAGGCCAAACAATATTTGTGCATCCATCATAAAAAGACCACCTATAGAATCATTCCTTGGATGTGAAGGTGGTATTTTATTATGGTATCAATCTCCTTATGATGCTATGTATTTTTCAATATTGATGCACAATTCACCATACAATTCATTAAAATTTTGTTTGGTCCATGGCCTTGTCACTAAAAGTTTAATTCCTTCCTTCTAGAGATTGCTTTTCATATATTAATAATCTCCCAACCATGAATTTCATGGCATAAACCCTTTTCCTTATCTCTTTTAATATTCAATAGTCAATAAAAATCCCAAACTATTATCCGCTTATAATCCTTAAAACAAATATATGGGACTTTGGACATGTTATTAAACCATCAATTATTGTCCCAAGATTTAGTGCTCATAGCTCATTGGAGAAAAAAATATGTCATTGGCATCACATGCAATGAATATCACTACAGATCAAACCCAAGATTAACCACCGTATGGTGAATCCTTATCCCAAGCATTCTACAAAGTTCAAGACCATGCCCCATCCAAATGGAGCCAAGCTCCATACACACTATGAGTTGAATGATACTATATACATATCAATACATGATCAAACCCATAAGTAACCACCATATTCCTAATCCCTAACCCAAATTCCCCACCAAGTCCAAGACTAATCCCCATCCAAATTGATCACAAGATCCTTATGCACCATGTGTCAAATTATACTAAATTCATTTGTTCATATAAAGACTTAAGAAGTCGGTCTTTCTTTGCATGTGGGATATATTTAACATGAAAAATGAAAAATGCTAGGATCTTGGATTCCATATGCACTATGTGTCAAATGATTCCAAATCCATATTGCTACATGCCCAAACCCAAGAGTAACACATGATATACCCTACACGGGAAAGAGAAAAAATCCACAATCTTATGCTTCATAGGAATTATGTGTCAAATATGTTTCTTTGCTTATGGGATATATCCAACATATTAAAATTAAAAATGCAACAACCACAAACTTGTGTCGCAATATCCACAAACTTTTGTCGCAATAGCCACAAAACGTTCGTCACAATAGCCACGAAGTGTTCATCGCAATAGCCCCTAAACTTTCATCGCAATTGCAATGAATTGTCATTAGAATTGTGACAAAAGTTCCATAATGTCGCTATAGTGATGAACATCGGGGGAATTTTCATTTTTTCCAAAAAATTGAACTCATTTTCCACGAAAATAGTGTTTTTAACTTTTTCGTGGCAAAATTTAGTGGGAAAATTGAGCCATATGTAGTAGTGATCATCTCCCATGTGGATGAGAATGCTCTTGCATGTTTCCAGAGAAGAGAAGGAATCTCTACTTGCCATCATGTGATTTGAAGATCCAAAGTATATGAGCAGAGCTTTGGGATTCGAGGTGCTTTCCATGAGAGCATGTCCTCTTTCTTGCTGGGTATCCCAATCTTGGTGATATCTCTTCCGAACACTCTCTAGAATATTGATATTGTTTCTCTCAAGGAGAGAAGTCATCTCATCAAGCTTGTTCTTCATGCAGGCATGCTCAGGGTGGAATCCCTTCCCGCAATATGAACACTTGACTTTCTCTTTCCCATGGTTTCCTTTCTTTTTGTGTTTCTTCGAGCCCGAATACTCTCAGTTGCTACTAGATCTTTTATTTAGGATATGGAGCTTCGAATTTACTCTTTTGATTCTTCTTCCCTTTCCCCTTTGGATCTTTGGGCCCTGAAGCAAATAGGGCTTGATATTTTGAGGATCGAATGATCCCCATCTGAATAAGATTTTCATGCTCATTTGTTAGGGACTCAATGAAGGCATTGAGAGAAGGCATATTCCATCCAAGGGTTGTGAGCTTCCTGGAATGAAAAGTGGAAACAAATACAGAGTAGTCAGCACCAAGTTTTGAGAGAATGGAGAGGATGAGTTGATCATCCTCCTTCTTCACCTCACATTGCTTCAACTGTAGGACTAGATACTTGAATTTTTTGAAGAAGTCATTGAGAGTGTCGAAATTGTTAGGTTGAAGAGAAATCAACTCATTCTCCAGCTAATAAATCCTCAAATCATCCTATTTTTCATACAGGGAATCAAGTTGGTCCCAAATTGCTTTTAGATTCTTCAATCTCGAGAGATGGAATAGAAGGTCCTTAGAGATAGAGAGACACATAAACCCAAAATATTCATCCATTTTGTTAAATAATCTAGCCTTGTCCACAACATGGTTAGGCTCTTCCTTCGTGTCCATAGTGACTTTGTAGAGTCCTTTACCACGTAGTTGGATCTCCATATCTCCCTTCCATTGGTGATAATTGAAAGGAGTTAGGATTTCTATGGAAGAAGCCATAATTCTACTATAGAAAATGCAATGAACCTGTAAAAAATACTGCAATCAACACAAAAAAGTCATCATAAGGTCGAATAGCCTGCACATTTCAGTTTTTCATCACACCCATCATAATTAATCAAGCAAGCTTGATCAACAATTCCTTTACTTGGGGTATTAAGTGGTAAACCTTCGGCTTCTGGTGTAGTGCTAGAATTTGAGCTTTTGCTCAATTTTGCATGCTAGATCCAGCAAAAATCATGTTTTTCTTGAAGAATATCTTTGTACTGTCGAGGCTCTGATACCATATTAATTTTGTCATAGCAATATTGCGACAAAGTATAAACTCACAAGTGATTCAAGACAAATTAGACACGAAATGATGTAACAGTACTGCAATAGGAGGTTGCAACTCTGTATAATCAATGAAATAATGAATAATACAATACAATGTAATGCAGAATGAATGAATACCAAGCCAATTCGAATTCACTAGGAGGTCATTCAAATTGCATGGATGGGTGTAGCTTAATTGATTGTTAGTCAACACTAGACACACTTAGTTAACCACTAAACTAAATTGTAACTGACTCTCGCCAAGTCCTAACTGAATTAGAGTGCAATAGATGACTGAGTCTAACTGAATGTAACTCAGACATATGTCACTGCATGCCAAATAGTAGGTGGTAGCGCATCACTAACTCTAAGTAGCTCCAATGAAGTTAATTGAAGTGATTTTGGTCAACAGAGGTAGTTGGAGGCGCATTAGTTCACTCCAGTTCATCCCAATCAGCCCTAAATAGACAATTGCATTATGGAGGCACCTTTACAACTCAGCTTAACTGATTTTTAGGTGAAACAAAAAATAGTTAACAATTAGGTGCACTTGTGACACTCATATCACCCCATAATTGCTCCCTGTTTGAAGGAGGAAGCCAGTTAGCCTCCTCGATTGAAGGAGAAGGCTTAGTTGGACTCCTTGATTGAAGGAAGGCATGGGTGTGCTCATGCCGATGTCATAGTGTGCTCATTTGATGCTGATTAAGTCAATTAAACTTAGGATAGTGGGTAATTAGGCGAAAATTGAACAAATAAAGTGTGTAAGTTGGATAATGACTCCAACAATATTAATATATAAATCAAGTTTTATTTAAAAAAAGGAAATATTCAAAAAAATCATGAGCAAATGCATGTTCAAAAACCATTCGAAAACCATATGGATGTCCTACAGTGAAGGAATGAAAAACACTAACACAGAATAAATATGAAAATGTCGAAATGTGTATGCTTAGGGTTTTAATAGGTTTTAATAGAAACTAAAGGGTAGGCGAACCAACTATAAAAAAGAGGGAGCAATTATAGTTGAGTTATATATTTAATTTTTGGTATCTTTTAACATGAATCTTACATACATGTAAGGGATATGTAGAAGTTTGAGATACACTAAATCTAGAAGTATAAGACATGAATAACGAATATGGGTGTGTACCTCTTACATACCCTATATAATTGGGTACAATCTAATAGTACTTAATACATACCCCATATCATCAATATAATGTCTCTATTTAAAATATGTACCAAAAATGTGAATGCATATACATATATAACACTCCCATAAATAACCTTATATGGACAAAGCTCACCCAATATTCTCTTTAAAACCTTCCCTTAAACCCACTCTATTCTATTCTAAATACATTCAATATGATTCTAGTCATACTCATCCAAAACATGAAAATATTCCATTCCTATTGCATTCCATACCGTTCTACTTCTATTTGATAATCCGCTAAAAACAAGAATACTATATTAAAAATTTAAGAATATAGCGTTATATTTAATGAATTTATTTGTTCACTCCACAATTTTAGCACATTAGCCCCCTCTAAGGAGCGTCCATGACGCAACTCCAACTATCTCATGCAACTATGCTCTTACCTTGTATTTTTTGGCCCTCACGTATGTATATACGCCGTTCATATACGCTCCTTCAACGACACTGTATATACGCTATATAGAGGATAGAGATGGTTATATGAGGTCTAGGAACAATTATGCGTATGGGGTTTTCTTCGGTGAGAATAGAGGGAAGGTAAAAGGAGAGGCAGAAGAGGAGATCATGGAGGACGTGCCGGTAAAACGTTCATCACTAGCCATTGTTCCAACCATTCCCTTACCTCAAGGTTATTTGAAGGTTAGCTTTTTTAGTGATTATTTGTTGGAATTTATGGGTTTTTTTTGTTGTCATGATCTAATTGCATAGTAAATTTATGATTAAATTTAGTGCATATTTGGCACCGAAACACTGATATTTATTTTCATTAGTAGAATGCAGTAGATAAACAATCAATTGGAATGATCCTCTTTAGGAAAAAGAGAAGGAAAAAACCCAAAAAATGAAAACTCGATTTTCATAACAAATTTGCAAAAATTGTATACAGCAATAGCTCTGTAAGGTTCCAACAAAAAAAAAGAAAAAAAAATTAATATAAATCTCATAAACATTTCCTAATAATAAAAAAAATGTATTTTGAATCGTCCATTCTGGAAAATACCAGTCATAATTATCATTGTCTCACTCCCTAAGCAGCCTGCAATTAGAATTGGGTATGGCATTTGTTAACACCAAAAATTATCCACGTAGCTCTCTATGGTCCAAAACAAAATTATACATCATAGTTCCACCATTATTCCCTTCATTTTGACCTTCACAATTAAATTCCACCAAAATTGGTCCAAAACATTATTATTCCTTCCCCCATAAATAAAGGGAAGTTGAACATTTATTGTGAGATAACCCCACTCTCTCCAAAAAGGACCAAAAAACCCTAAAATGAGGATGGGTAAAAAACCATGGACAAATACCATGCACAATAAATTACCTTGGGTCAGAAAACCTTGGATCATCCTATAAATACATTATGAAGGACTCCCCACAGATTACATTCCTAAAATTTTGACATTTTTTACATTTTCTGGAACTTTTTGTCCATCATATCCTTCAGCCACACTATCCCACATTGCACATTGAGTTCTCTCAATGTAACCTTTAATCCTTTTTCTGGTGACAACCCTTTGTTGGAGATAAACAAATACCAAGATCGTGGGAGCATACAGAGCATTTTCTGAAACAGTTGTAGTGGCCCATTTTAAAGGTATTTCTTGTTATTTTATTGCATTAGTTCTATTAAAAGTATTAATTTTTGTTATTGCTCATTATTGCAAGTCGATGTTGATAAATCCCTTGCACCACGAACTCTACCCTTTGATCTAGTTGATCTAGGGTAGGTGCTTTTGCACGTAGTAGGTGATAAATCCCCACTACAGTTTTGACAAATCTAATGTCTAGATCCCCTTGGATCTATGTTTTTGCAAGTGTTTTTACTAGTTTGTTCGAGTTGGGTACCTTCATCCACCACAAATCTTACTCCCCTTTGGAAAATATGAACCAGTCCTGTCACAGTGCTTTCCCCACCGACCCAAGCCAATAGTTTTTCCCTTAAAAACCCTAAATTACGGTTGGATCGCACCTATCCGACAGAAATTTGCGACCTAGGTCACACCTTTTTTCCTAATAAGCAAGACCTAGGTTGTGCCTTCTACCCCAATACGTTCGACATGTACCAAAACTCTAGATAGCACTTGTCCAGGCTTTCAAAGTGATCTCAGCTGCTACTGTGACCCGGTTTTGTCTGAATTGTCATGCATAAACCTTTTTTTGTGCAACTCGAGTATTTTTATTGATTTTCTGTCTCAATCACAACTGTTTTACAGTTCTGTGCGACCCCGATCGCACATGTTCCACCAATAAGTACGACCTACAGTTTTTTCAGTCTATTTTCTGTGTTTGAGGCCCTTTCCATACCCCTTGTCTATGTTCTACCCCTTCCCCAACCGTTTCCTTCTAGATCTATTTTCTTATATCCCCCTGGTTTGTTTTGTGGTCCTATTTTTCTTGTATGTGAGCCCCCTTAGTCGAGCTTGGTAGTTGAGACCACTCGTAGGTTTCCTACAACCTATTAATTTCCTTGTGCACTTATTTTCTTATGTACATTTTATTTTCTGGAAGAAATAATTGTTTTATTGTTATTTATTTTTCTGCATTTGTGTCTCGGCAGTGAGATCGCTGAGGTTTAGACATTCCACACCACTTGTTCACATATCTCACACCCTAAAGTAAAAAACTTGGTTCATGACCCCAAGTTGAGCCTAAAATTGAATTTAACTCAACCAACATTTTAAACTCTTCTGAGGACCAAAACAATATTGTAGTTAAGTTAGGGCACTAGGGATATGAATCTAAATAACACCCCTTTGTCACTTACATATAAGACATAGTTGTTGTTAATTGGTACCAAAATCCTCTAGTACTTGTTGACATGGTCAGGACTAGTCTATCAGAGGGCCCCCCTCTCCGCAGGAGTAAGCCACAATGAAGGGGTTCCAAAAGTCAAGGTGGAATACCACACTCCATTCTGTACTAAAGGATAACTTTTCATAGTCCTCCTCGTGCATGTTGAGGAGCATATCAAGTGTCGAGGACCAAAGGGATGAAGTGCCAGGAAACCACTTCGAACGTGTCATGAACGAGGTACCCTAGTTTCCTTTCTCTTAGGGATATTTTACCCAAGTTCCCTCTCGGTAACGGGATTCTCTTAGCCTATGGTTCTTCCATTTCGTATTGTTTCACTATGGATTTCATCACCCAACAGAGGATACGATTTGTGAGGGGCTTCCATCTTGTATCTAGGAGTTTTCTTGCAATTATACCCCATAGGTTAGTTAGTCATTTTATTTCCAGTTCATGTTGCAAGTTGGATTTCTGGCCACTTTGTTGTAGACTTGCTTGCTATAACACGTTGTTGTAGTTCAGTTTTAGAGCTTGATTTTTGTTCTATGTGCGACCCTTTATCAACTCTCCTTCTGTACACTCGGTTGTAATTGGAATTTTGATCTTGCGTTTGACACCCTTGAGCCTTCATTCATCACATAGCACACCATCACGCCACCATTGCTCCACCACACTACTCACAGAGACTTAGGGGGCATACCCCTCGATTCAGTTCCTTGAACTATCACCGTCGGATCCATAATTGACATCATTCACCACCTTCAGATCCATACACTGCATCTGAGTTTGATTTAGATTCCTATCAATATAAACCTACCTTGTTCACTGCCCCATTTAGCCCCATGGCTGGTGCACCTCCAAACCCCTTTTAGGGGGGGATGGCTGATAGTGGACTTGTGACCACTCCACCTATCATATCGGGTATCCCTTTTGCTGGACCTACATGTCATGGTCATAGGAAGCCCCTCTTCACTGCACACACTACTATCGTCTCGCTACCCACTAGTGGTGGCCCCACTCCAGTCATCATGGTTCATACCGTACCTTCATTTATGAATGGGGGCATTGGCCCTTATACCACCATTCCAACTATTCACACCATTCTAGTAAATACTCCTACTATCACAAGTCATCCATACATGCTCGTTGGTCCCAGCACCATTTTTGGCCCTCGTTGATCTAGTCTAGGTCCTAGTCTACCATTTATGGCTAGTCTCAACCTACCCAATTTGTCATGGTTGACAAATAAACTCATTCGTCATGACCCATTGTGGCCTCCCATGCCTACTAAACTCCCATAAAACATCCCTAATTTTGAGGGAAATGTGGGAGAAGAACCTCAAAACCACATTAGGTCATTCCACTTATGGTGTTCATCTAACAGCATAGTGGATGATTCTATCTGATTGCGGCTATTCCAGCACACACTCATAAGTGTTGCAACCAAATGGTATATCGAACTACCTCATGCCACTTATCCATACTTTTCCTCGTTAGCCTCAATGTTTCTTCAGTACTTCCAGTTACCCATTTGTTATGATGAGGGCCTCAAAATCCTATTATCCTGTAGACAAAACACTGCTATCCATATCACATATCATATCCATGAGTGGGGTCATCGTCATAGCTTGTGTAAGATCTAGTTAGATGATATGATTTTCCTTGATTGGTTTCTCAAAACCTTACTCCCCCCTATCGCCACGGATATTGCATCTGAGCACCCACAAACAGAGGAAGAAGCAATCCTCAAGGCACAACAATTTGATCTCATCTATGCCTAATCGAGTTATTTGTATACCATCATACCCAATGCTCCCTGTGTTAGCTCCTCACATCAAGATACGCTGAGGGTATCCCATGATGTTGATGGAGTCATTGGCTCTATTACCCAGCATATCCACCTATACATGAACTCTCCTTCGATGCCACCTCATTTCGGTAACACCCCTAGTGTTTCCCAACCTGGCTACGCCCCTGATTTTTCACATGTAGCGGCTTAGTTCGGAGCACACCTTTATATGTGTCTCTCACACTTGTTCCTCACATTCATGGACCAAACTACTTGGAACCTATGTTTAATGACTAGACGGTAGTCTTTGTAGCCCCTCCAGCTACTCCTGCCTACTCCCCCCCACATGTGCAACCCACACTTGCTCCAGTCCCAACTCCTCTTGTTCCTTAAAAACAAGTCTATGCTCAATAGAACCTCCCTAACCAACTTGCCCCCAGTAACCAACAAGGGTGGGGAATACGACAAAGAGGTAGGAATCGGAGAAACAACCAAACTCAAGGAGGTGGCCAACAACCCAACACTCCAAATAAAAATGGAGCTAACCCCCTCCACGAATCCCTTAGCGTCCACCTAGAACTTGGAAAAACCCTCAATTACGGACCAACCATCTGTGCACCATTTGTGACACTTACGGCCATTATACACATCAATGCCCCCATATGAATTGAGTTTGCCATTTAATACAAACTGATAATCAACATGACCCCAATGTGGTCACTCCGACTCATCCAAACCTAACACCACAAGGTCCTTCTCCTATGGTGTTGAAGAACCCATTACCAAATAAATGAATGGTTGCAACCCAACCCTTGGTACCAAAAAACATTGCACCCACTTCTGCAGGACAACCCATTTACCTTGGTTTCCATCACCTTATGACATTGTCATATGATGTCAACTTACAGACTCAACGAAACCAATATGACTCCACAACAGAAGTCATTAATCCCTCCGAGGCATCTACCTACACTGCTTTCAATACGTCTTTAAATTTTTCGAGACCCCCCATGGATGGGACTACCAATGTCCCATGGTTTCCTTTGCATTGCATTGCAAACAACTCCATTTACAGAGCCTCTCTTAATTACAGTATCATTGATGATTGGCATAGTCTCCCTTTGCCATGTCTACCCTGGAAGTCCTCTAAACTTTTCCTTTACAACGAAAAATTTTTCTATCAACTTTAGATGTCATTGATCCCTCTGATTTTGGGTTAATCAATTTCAACTTCGATCAAGGATAACCCTATATGCCATCATCCATAGCCTTCCAGGTTCCATTCACTATTCTGAATTTGGTCATTCATCGATGCATCAATGATGAGGGGGAATCCACCTGTGTTATGTCAACCTTTGTTTGGAAGAAACTTGGATCCCCAACCCTTCAACCACCGCCCTTCATGCTTACGATGTTCGCACTGCTCAACCATAAGGAGTTCTCACAAATGTACCCGTTGAGTTAGCTGGAAAAACCATGTTGATTGACATTGAGTTTTTCAACGCCCAAATCGATTACAATCTCCTCCTTATATGTAGTTATATGTATGCAATGTGAGTCGTTGATTCTACCGTATTCTGACTCTTGATGTTCCCCATGATGGGAAGATCGTGACTATCGACCAATTAATGTATTACTATCCTAAAGGACTAGCCATCCTAGAGTTTGTCCTCCTTATGATCAGCACCACCATCGACATTGTATCTATCCCTTCCATGTCTATTGTTAGTCTAGGCCTATTTACCAACTCTCCTTTGAAAGACACCTTTTGTCCCTACCACCTCCTCTTTCAATGAATGACATATCAAATTTGTGCACTATCACATCTGGTAGCATTCCGACCTCCTCACATCCTTAGTCGCAACCCCAACCACAGACCCAGGGAAATATTGGGGTTCCTTTCCCGTACACGCGTTTCCCTTCCTCTTTCCCCCTTATGAAATTGTGAGAAATCCGATCATGGCTACTCTCAAGCTTCCAAGCTTCACTTTAAGTATCCTTGTGTCGTACCTTTATCCACCCACCCTACCCTCGACACCACAGATCGTGTTGACACCTGCCTAACCTATTGAGACTGTGTCACACCCATCTCCTGGTATGCAACCAAATGTTTCTCCTGCTACTGCTGCCCCCCCTCCTCCCGCGAAGACTGGGGGAAAGGATCCCAAAGCCCTGACATAACCATTTCCTCCTCCTACTTTTGCTTTATGCAATATCCAAGGCCATGCAACACAAAATTGTCTTAATTTTTCAATCCTTTGCACCCACATGTGCACAATAATCGAGACCGATGGCATTCTAGTTGTCAACGCACCAATGATACCTGTGGTTAAAAATAAATCACTATGAACCAACCACCTGTTTTTTTTGTGTGTCCTATATGATCATTATTCCCACCATTTCCAAAACTTTCCCAAGTATCTCTCTCTCCTCAGTGATCTTCATAAGAACTCTCGTAAGTCTGAAATCATTGTCCTTAAGGAGATCCACCCCCCGGCCTCTTCCTCGGACACCAATAACACCATTTAAACGATATCTACTGTCAATCGTCCTCCCTCCTCCTTAACTGTGCAAGGTCCCTCTGATCTATCTAGGTGCCACTTTCGTGAAAACAAATAGATCCCTAGAACTACCACCGGTTTTACCCCATTTCATTTAGTCCATGGTGTGGAGTCAGTTCCTCCCATTGAATTCCATATTTCGTCACTCCTAAGTTGTCGTTGAGCTTCTATATGATACTTCACCATTGGAAAAATTCCTACTTATGCTTGAACAAACTAATGAGGATAGTTGTGATTCTCTCCAAATGATTTAAGCAGCTAAGACCTAGTCGAAGTCCCATTATGACTCCCATGCCCACCCACACACCTTTAGTGAGGGGGACCTTGTCCTCATCTATGACAAAGCCCATGATAAGAGTGGAAAAAGGAAGCTCGAATCCATGTGGTATGACCCTTATGTCATCCATCGATGCCTCATCAAGGGGGCATATCTCCTTTCTAACTTTGATGGTCACCTCTTGAAGGATCCCCACAATGGGCTCTACCTCAAGAGATTCTATGCCTAATTCGACCACCCTGAGAACCCTTGTATCATAGTTTTTCTCTCTTCTTTTGAATCATTTTTACCATGAGTCTCACAGTTTGTTTCCTTGGTTGTTCTAGATGAATCCTACCTTGTCTTTCTATGTTGGTTTCATTGACAGCGCAAGTAGATGGTCTCCTAATCTCGCCTCGATTACATGGGTCATGTATTCCTCATCACATGAGTTTATCCATATTGACGGAATGTGTGTTGGTATTTATACCAACAACCAGGCTGAGTACAATGGTGTCGCTGATCTCCTTATTGCCCCCCTTCACTTGGGTATCCCTTGCCTTTATGTCTTCCTAGACTCCCAACTACTTATCTCCCGGTCGAATAACTGCTACCAGTTACGTGATCCCTTCCTTGTTAGAAAATTCCTATGCACTAGACACTTGGTTAGACATTTCGAATCAATTTCATTCATGCATGTTTCCAAATGTCTCAATAGTGTAGCATACCAAATGGATAATGGTGTTCTAGAGTGTCACATTAATCATCGCATGTAGAAAATAAACGGTATCATGCATCATCATAGAGTCATGCATACATATGTCATATACATCATATAGGCATACTCATCATCATAACAAGAGACTCGTAAAAATAGAAAAATGTGCATCCATGTGCATTCATATCATATCATCATATTCAGTACAAAAAGAGAAGCTCCACATTCTTTCTTATCTGATCATCATATCATAACAAAAATCCCCATGCTCAAATGAATTGGGGGTAGGATCATAAGATATTAGTCTAAGTCATTCTCCTTTGACTATGTGCCCTCCTTAGTGTCCTCCTCATCTAAACTATCCTCCTCCATAGGCATGTCCCCTTGTGATGTCGCTCTAACATACTCAACAACAACTGTGATTCTTCTTATCAGAAAGATCCACTCCGAAGGAGCTCTGTAGCATGCAGCGATAATATTTTTGTCTAGGTGTTGCCACCCATCATCAATGACCCCCTCCAATAGGTGCTCCACATCTAACTGTAATGAGTCCAATTTAGCACTCTGCCACCTCCTCTTCCTGTGAGCGGGTATATCTAACCCCTCCACCCTACCTTTGTGTTGTTGGTACCCCACTGGAGGGTGTGGTCCCACATCTACACATGCACATAGTATGTCATCAGTATCTATCACATGTATGATCTAGCTACCACTATGCTAGTAAACTATATATGAGTGAAAACACAAAGATTCATATATATGTACCGTCAGGTCCCCATACATGTCTTGGAGGTCAAGGCATATTCGTGTCTCCCCGATAGTCCATCCTCGCATATGGAGAGTCCTCTATGAGGATAGGAAGTTGTCACCACTATGAAAAAATATCCTGGGTGAATAAACGACCCACCAAGTCATCTCCCTCCTTAATCATCATCTCACACCATTGCCTCATGCAAGGCTTGCGAGGTCCCCCATTGCGCATCGCCAGATGTGGTCGCAGTGTCAACAATTGCTCAAATAAGAATGAGCACAAAAAGGAGGGGAAACAAAAATCCCATCCACCAAAGTAGAATGGTTTATCCCATGTCTAACCATAGTCAAGTACATTTGGGCTCACCCATAGTAGGTACCCTTCAGCACACTCTCAACCATCAGTAGTTCGACTCCCAAGATCTTGTGAGGACCTTTCAATCCCAGTATTTGCAGCACCATCACTGCCATTTCTCAATTCTCTAGACTCTTGATGTCACACACTAATATGTATGACACATGCACATAAGCTGAGGCATAGAGATGCTTGGCACACAAGTCATCCATCAACACCTCCTTTAGGATTTTCAGTTACAAATCTCCGATAACTCCTAGCAGCGGGAGGCTAGTCAAAGCTTACACGTCTTGGAGTGTGATCTCTAGTCGTTCACCTTGTATGATGAAGCACTCTAAGTCTTTATCCCAAAATATCAGCATCTTGTTTAGCAGTAGCTATATTGAACACATCAAGGGGATCTTGAATAACTTTAGAAACCCACATTTGGTGAGTGTATATTGCACTGCTTCATCCTCCTCTAACTCATCTCTGATTTCCTCGATGTCTTTCTCTCACCATCTGACTAGAGGAATCCTACACATCCAAAAAATTCCCTATCATACCAAGTTCAACAAAAAATTCCATTTTGTTCTAGTTCACACCTGTCGGGTCTTTTTGTGAGCCAAGTTGCCTAAAAACACTTGACAGATGAGACTTGGGTTGTTCCTGTCTCCTAAACAAGTGCGAACCAGCTCGCTCTTGTCTCCCCAGTAGGTGCGACTGGGTTGTGCATGTCTCTCTGAGTCACAACTTTTCCTTCAAAAATTGCGACTCGGCCCTATGAAACCTCCAGGCTCAGCCAAGGCCCCTAGAATGAGAAAAAACAAACACCAAACCACTGAAATTGGCGGGATAGGTGAGAGCTCTTACCTGCAACTCACAGATTGGAAAACTATCGATACAGTCAGAAGAAATCAATATATTTACTCTGGGGCCCTCCACTCCAAACTCAACACTGCACAGTGAAAATTGCATGTGTCTTGTGGTCCCCCTTGTTTATAAGCCTCCATTTGGTCAACTCTTTCTTCTATAAAACACAGAGTCATATGTTCTTTGTTTTTCACATCATTTGCACTGCTGGTTTCGGTTTACCATCCTCTACCTACTTATGAGACCCACATCTCATGCTCTCCCTATGATATTCTAGGCCATTTCCTGGATTTACCCCAATTTATGTGCCACCATGCAAATCAAACCTTGTATGTATTGGCATGTTTATGAGCCATCCACTCCATCCATACTGCAAACTTGGAATTATTTTACCGCCATTCATGGTCCCGCAAGGAGGCCCCACTATTGTTCCACTGTTATTTTTTACCCCCATCAATCATGTTCACAACATCACCCTCTTTTTGGTACAAATAACACTTCCTCCTTGCTTGATTGACCATTACAGAGTTTCTGTTAAACTCTTTTTTGGCTCCTTAAAGAATGAAAAGATTGTTGAGAATGCTTACTTCCTTTCACACTTGTTAAAGTATTTGAAATTGTGTCTATGTGGCCTCATTTATCTCCTTTTTCAAACCACGCAGACTATTTAAAGAAAAGGACCACCCTAGCACATTCTAGCTAGGAACATTTCCCTTTGTATCCTTCTATGCTTTTTCAGACATCAAGACCGTACTCTATGAAAAAAGCTCATTTATGGGTTGTGTTTAAGCTCTTTTCTAGCCCTCTCATAAAAAAAAGATCGTTGAGAAAACTTGGTTTCATTCATGTTTGTAAAAGTATTTTAATGGTCTTCTAATCAGTACAAGTTTAACCTTTTTCGGCCTAGTTGGAATACCTACATAAAATAAGTCTCTCTACCCATTTCGGTTGTGAGAGCTCTCCTTGGTACAATTTTACCATTTTTAGGACTTAGGAGACTACTGTACGAAAAATATACCCCACTGGAGTATTCTTCTTGTTTTAAGAATCTCTAAACATGAAAACACCATTGAGCATTTACCATCTTGGGATCAACAAAAATCCATGAGATAGTATCATACTGAGCACACCTCTATCCCTTCTTTGAGCCCCTTAATCTATGAAGAAGTCCCAAATGGTTCCTTTCGGTACCCACATATATTGCATATAGTCTCCCATTATGGAAGCATTTCCCCCATTGGGTCACCTTTGTTCATATTCCTCTGCAATGAGTTTCCCTTGAATCCCCTGGATATCACTTGTCCACTTACTTCCCCAAGTATCTCCACATTGCACTTATCTCCCTGGTTCCACTACTATGATTCCCTCCCCATGAGTCAATATCCTTTACTATCATTTCATCCCTTCTGTTATACTCTAAACAAAGGAAGTTTGAGTCCCCCGTACTCCCCTACCTCTGGTCCCCATTCAATGTCCCAATCCCATTCTTATTGTTGGGCCAGGAAAGAGAACAAGGAAGAACCCAAAGCGCAAATGCAAGAGGAAAAGTAGGAGTGTGACCGGATAAAACTAGGTAAAGGATGGAAAGGAAGCGCAGAGCAGAGAAAGCTGCGACAAGGAATGGTGCGATGAGGATAGTGCACCCAGATTCTATGGAAGTGTGGCATGTAGAAGAGTAAAGGCTGGGAAGAAGCAGGTCAAAAATATCGTAGGAATTGAACTGATGGAAGACTAAAGGACGGAATTTTGCGGCTAGTCAGGACCTGTATAGACAGACTGAAAGATGTTTCCGTAGCTAGCTATGGCACGCGATTAATGTAATGCAGGACATTTTGCAGCCAATATGGCCTGTCATTAATGTGATAGAAGATATTTTGTGGTTGTTTATGACTATAATAACTGAGTTGTACTAAGTTGACCCTACAGGGTCTTGTAACTTCTATAAATAAGAGGAACCCGTTATGTATAAGGGTTAGCTTCAATAAATAGTTTCAAGTTAGTTTCAAATATTCATTAAGAGTTGGTAAGAGTAGGAGTATTCAGTATTGTGGAGAAATCGGAGAGGATTCTGACAGTAGAAGGTTGTTGAGCCACGGATCTACAGCTGAGTGTGCAGACCATTTTTTAGAGTCATTCTATAGCTGAGTGTGCAAATAGTAGAGTAGAAGAGTTGATCTAGGCTATGTGCGGATCAGTAGGAGTATATAGAATAATAAAACCCGAGAGCATTAGAGCAAGAAAATTTTGAGCCAAATAGATGTATCTCAAAACAGTCTATAAGTCACAAACTACAAGGTGCCATATATTTCTCATGCCAGATGAAGAGCACCTTGGTGGTTTTTTCCAGATGGTTTTCCACATTATTTCATGTGTTAATGAATGATTGAATGTTGTGTTGAATGTTTAACTATTAAGGTTGAATTTTTTATTATCTTGCATTATTTATGGTTATTGCTTAAATGAATGTCACAGTATTGGTAACATCAGTAAATGAATGGATGGTTAAAGCATTGTCGAGCACTTGATATCATTTCATGTTAAAATACTATTAAGGTTATAAAACAGTCGCATCAGTGTCATTTACTTTTAAGGAATCAGCTGCACCGCGCAAGTCATGCAAGTTGTTAAGTTTTCAAGGACAAGGTTGTGTTGCACACTGGTTGTGTCGCACAGTTGCGCCTCTGTCAAGCAGTGAAATACTCCATCCTTCTGACTCTATCAAGCACCTTGGCCATGCGCCAAGGGACTATAATCCCTCGCTGACTGTAGAAACATGGTTCTGAGAGTTACAAATTAAGATATCTCGGGTGATACTATGCCTACCTCACAGGTGTTGTCGGCTGAGCTTGCTCCATCGGGATGATGTCTTTGATTTTTTTGTTGGTTTTGTGTTGTTGTTTAACCTGGGTTGCATGAGTGAGGAAAAGTAGGCCAAAAAATGGTTCCACTGCCGGGACTCGTAATCATTTGACTTGAGGGAAATATTGTGGCATCCAACAAAGAAGGAAATCGAGGATTGGATGTAGTCTAAGACGTTGGAATTTGCGCAAGAAGAGAGTGCAAGATCATAGTTGAGCACAGAAAACGGGTTAGAATGATACAAATACTCTAATATTCATGACATATTCTGTAACATCCCCGACCCTCCGACCGTCGAAGAGTATGCTACGATACATCAAACATCTGGGCATCTATTCCCATGAACATGAACACACACATACATATGATGTTGAAGCATGATACTTAAAAACATAAAACATATTATGAAGCATAATCATTCATATACCCAACAGAAGCAAAACATATCAATCAACACTCATGCATATACAGATCAGCATTTAACATGTGTATCATCATTCATCAATGGTAAATATGATTGCAGGCACAAGTTAGGAAATAATACTTATATTATAAAGAACTTGTTACACAACCAGCTACGTTGCTGCAACGTTCCACCCAACCATAGGCCCGCGTGCTCCTTAATCTCTCAGCAACGCTACCACCCCCGAGTCGGGCATGATTCCCCAAGGAATAAGGAACTAACAGACTCACACATAGCCAAGGATAACAACACCACAAGGGTACATAGTTCAGCCAAGCCAACATAGTTGGGTTTATCAGGCGAACAACAGATTAGCCAAGCAAACCAAGTTGGGTTTATCAGGCCATCTAGAAGCTGTGAAAGGATAAATGCTAAGCTGGTGAGCTCATTGAAGAGCTACAGATACCAACACTAGAACCAGCTTGGTTTCTAGAACACCCACACACACCCAACACAAGGAAATTGACCCTTTCTCTGCAACGCAGTCCCTCAGACCCTAATCTCCCTTCCAGTGCTATTCAGGGGTTGTGGAGAAGAAAGACAGCTCAGTAGCTCTGTCTGTGTGGTTCTCAACCCACCAAGTTTCTCAAGCACATCAGGACCTCATTCACCACTCCAATGCAATCCGAGGAAAAAACCACTGCATGCAAGCAGCCAAACAGCTATTCAAGCTTTTACAAGGGAAAAACACAGTCGACCAGAACATAGGAACTCACAATGATTCTTCAAGTGATACCACCACAAAAAGGGAAAACACAGCCAAACAAATCATGGGTAAACAGCAGTCCACAAATGACTATGAACCCACAGCACCCGATCCTCAATGCAATCGCTGGAGAAATTGCACAGGTAGAAAATGGGAAAAGAACAACTCCCAAACTATGCGTGATGGACAAACACGCAACCCGCAGAACTATTGATGCAATTATGGCCATGATTCAGTGATGGAAATAATAGAACCATTAGGCAGTCTAGTAATGGTGGAAAAAGACACAAAACTCTGTGTGAACAAAGGAAAGAATTGATCCGCAAGCCCTCAAATTCGTGAAGCAGAGGAGAACCATATTTTTGTGTGAACGGGGATAAAAACTCGTCGACTAGCAATCCCAGCCAAAAGGTATAACCAACCCCCAAACAATGAATTTTGTATTCTTTTAACTAAGTCCACATGAAGGTGAATGAAAAACCACGATCGAGATAGTGGACAGGCCAAAAGATGCGTCGTGGAGAGTAAGAGCAAGCATGGGCGTAGTAGTGGTCCTTCTGCCAGCAAATCGCTTCCCCAACTAACAATGGAATAACTAAGGCGGTGGTGAGTAAAAGAGAGTGGTGAAACATGGCTCTTCCCCCATGACTCAATGTTCAACATTCCCCTTCCTTATCCTTTGGAATCATGCCCCTTCTCAATTTAGTTGCAGTGAACATAGTTGGTTGGGTTATTTAATTAAAATGCGTGTTTACATGATGCCACAACTTAATATATGCCATATGTCCCGATATACCATCGGTGACCATTCCAATCTAAGACATAACATAACTAAATCAATGGTGGGGCCTTTTCCCTTAGCTCCTCACCATGATTACTTACAACATATATATCATGTATATTTAACGCAAATGGGGTCAAAACCGGGGTGTTACATTCCCCTCCCCCTTGAATAGCACTGTCCTTAGTGCTTTACAAAATTTGAACAAAATGCTACACTGGTACCGCCTTAGTGTTTCGTAGGATTGAAAAAAAATGGATGTGCCAATCGCATGGCATTCCTCCAACTCCCACGTAGCCTCTTCAGGTCCGTAGTGCTCCCATTGCACCTTTACCCACCCTATGGCTCAGTTCTAGAGCATTGTGACCTTCTTGTCAAGAATGTGCATTGGCTCGATTTAGAACTCTCCTTGGGTTCCACCTAAATAACATCCCAATTTATCACATGGTTAGGATCATGTACATATTTCTTAAGAAAAGAAACATGAAAAACATTATGAGCTCTAGTACTAGTAGGCAATGCAAGTCTATATGCACAGGCCCTATTCGTTCAAGCACTTCAAACGGCCCACAATATCTAGGTGATAGCTTGGCACAACTTCCAATCTTCAAGGAACTCTTCTTTTCTTTCACTCTAAGGTAAACATGATCCCCAACACTGAACTCTCTGTTCATTCTATGCTTATCTACATAGATTTTCTGTCTGTCCTGTGCTGCTTTCAAATTCTGCCTAATCTTCACAACCTCTTGCTCCATTTCCTTAAGCAATTCTGGTCCAAGCACAACCCTGTTCACTGGGTTATCCCAAGTCACCAGTGTCCTACACCTTCTTCCATACAAAGCTTCATACAGACTCATCCCCAAGGCTGCTTGCTGTCCATTGTTATAAGCAAACTCTACCAAGTGTAAGTAATCTTCCCACTTGGTTGGTTTGTCCATCACATACATGCGAAGCATATCTTCAAACACCTAATTAACTCTTTTTGTCTGCCCATATATCTGAGGATGGTAGGCAGTGCTGAAGTTTAGCTTTGTACCCAAATCTGCAAACAACCCCTTCCAGAAATTGGAAGTGAACTTGACATCCCTATCAAAAACTATTGCGTTCAGCAATCCATGCAATTTGAAAATCTCCTTCATGAAAATATTTGCAATGTCATCAGTCTTGTACGTAGACTTCACTAGTACAAAATGTGCTGCTTTTGTTAACTTGTCCACCACAACCATGATGGAATCATGTTGTCTCCAAGTAATCAGCAATCTTGTAATAAAATCCATGGAAATAACTTCCCATTTCCATTTCGGAATTGGGAAAGGCTGCAAAAAACCTGCTGGATGTTGATGCTCAACCTTTACTAGTTGACATTTCATGCACCTTGAAATGTATTCATCCATGTCCTTTTTCATTCCTGGACAAAAGCACTACTTTCTATAGCAGTTGTCTTCTGATACCCTGGGTGACCAGAATATGGAGCTTGATGGATTTCATCCATAACAACTCTCCTCAAGTCTGCTACCTTCAGAATATAAATTCTGCCTTTATAAGTAAGAAGTCCATCTTCTTCCAATTTATATCCCTCATACCTCTTCTCAAGACTTTGCTGTTGCAATTTGTCTTTTACCTGCTCATACAATTCATCTCCGGCAAGATGATTAACAATATGCTGCCTCAAATCTTATTGGCAAATACTAAGAGATGCCACATGCATTTCCTGTACCTTCCTGTTGAGTGCATTAGCTACCTTATTCTCCTTTCATTTTATGTGCTTTATTTCAAAATCAAACTCACATAAAAATTCCAGCCATCTTGCTTGCCTAGCATTTAGAGTAGGCTGATCAAACAAATACTTCAGACCACAATGGTCTGTCCTGAGCTCAAATCTTCTACCCATCAAGTAATGTCTCCACATCCTGAGAGCATGTACTATGGCTGCAAGCTCTAGATCATGAGTGGCATAGTTCTTCTCATGCTCCTTCAACTTTCTTGATTCATAACATATCACGTGGTTGCCATGCATAAGGAATCCTCCAAGCCCTTGTCTGCATGCATCGGTACATACCACAAAATCTTTTTCTGGATCTGCAACTTTCAAAACTGGTGCACTGGTGAGAATATTTTTCAATCGCTGGAAACTTTCTTCACACCGAAGTCCATTCGAACTTTGTCCCCTTCTTTTGCAAAGAAGTGATGGCATGTGCTTCCTTGGAAAATCCTTCAATGAATCTCATGTAATATCCTACAAGTCCCATAAAAGATCTTACATCCGTCACATCTCTCGGAGTAGGCCAATTCATAATGGATTCAATCTTTTCAGGGTCCATAGATATACCCTCTTCTGAGATAATGTGACCCAAGTACTGAATTCTATCCCTGTAGAAGTCACACTTGCTCAGCTTTGCATACAACTGATGTTCTCTGAGCACTTGCAATGTCAGTCTCAAATGCTCTTCATGCTCTTCCTCATTCTTAGAATAAACAAGAATGTCATCAAGGAAATCAAGAACAAACTTGTCCAAATACTTACTGAAGACACTATTCATAAGGCACATAAACGTAGCTGGTGCATTTGTGAGGCCAAATGGTACCACTACAAACTCATAGTGCCCATACCTTGTCCTGAAGGCTGTCTTATGAATGTCTTCATCCTTGATTCTCACTTGATGGTATCCAGACCTCAATTCAATCTTGGAAAATACCTTTGCTCCTCTCATTTGATTAAAGAGGTCATCAATCCTAGGTAAAGTGTATTTATTCTTCATGGTAACCTTGTTTAACTATCTGTAATCAATACATAACCTAAGTGTACCATCTTTCTTCTTTACAAACAAAACCGGTGCTCCCCAAGGAGACACACTCGATCGGACATACTTCTTTTCCAACAACTCTTGCAGTTGCATCTTCAACTCTAGCATCTCTGGTGTACTCATCCTGTAGGGTGTCTTGGACACTGGTGCTTCTGTTGGCACAAGTTCAATTGTGAAATTAATGTCCCTCTTTGGATTAAGTCCTGGAATCTCATCAGGGAATACATCCTTGAATTCCCATAACACCTGATAGTCCTCCAACCTAGGAGTTTCATCTCATGTTGGCTCCAAGATATGAGCTGCATACAACTGGAAACCTTTCCTATAGAAATTCTTCAACTACATTGCTGAAACTTGTCTTACTGAATTACCTTCGGAATACCTTTCACCACTACTGGGTTTCCTTCTTCATCCATGCATTCAAAAGTCTTGTTATAACAGTCAAGCTTTACTTTGTGAACTTCTAACCAATCCATTCCAATGAAAAAATCATAGGAACCAAGCGGTAGAACATTCAGATCTACATAAGTGATCAATCCATTCATAACCAATGGACATTTCTCAACTACTTCACTGACCTTTCTCTTAGTCCCTACGGCTAGCTAAACTAACCAAGATTTTCTATGCTTTACCTTCTTAAAAGCACAAGTCTCCACTACCCTAGGAGTGATATAACTGTGAGTAGAACTAGGGTCAATAAAAATAGAAATAGATTGTTCAACAATCTTACCTACAACTTCAACCACAGTTGACTGATGATCTACCTAGTGGTCCTCCAGTGTTGCATAAATTATAGGGACTACTCTTACTACTTGACCCACTGTTTCTGCTTCCTGAATGTTATAAGCTGGCCTTGTACCTTCATTCTCAAGTGGAAAATATCTGCGCAAGTGAGGTCCTTCACATTTTCAACATTTGAGTGGACCTTTATTCTGATGTGGCTCTTTAGGATTTCCACCTGTCACTCCAACTGGATTACTCGCAGCTTGGGATGGCTGCTTTTGCTGATTTCTAAATCTAGAAGGTTTGAAACCTTTCTTTCTTTGGTCAAACTTCGCATTCTTATTGTCCTTCCATTCCTTATGGTAATTTGGTTTACCTTTACTTTTCTCATAGCAATATTTATCCTTCCTTATCGCTTCTTCAAGAGTTCTCGGTTCATAGAACTCAATTCTATCTTTGTAAGCTTGAAGCAATCCACTCAGAAACTGCTGGATCTTCACTTTTTCATCTATGATGTACCGAACATACCTCAACAATTCCAAGAATTTATTTGCATATTCATCCATGGTCTACTGTCCCAATCTCAACTCATGGAACTCCTTGATCTTGTCATCATAATACCTGTTGGAGAGGTATTTATGCCTGAAATACTTCTTGAATTGTTTCCACTTCAGTTTCCTTTCACTGATCTTCCTTACTTGCTTCAAGTGTTCCCACCAAATGGATGCTCATCCATTCAGATTGAATATGGAAACTCTTGCCTTCATGTTTCCTAAATAATCCTCCACTTGAAAGTACTTCTTTATCCCAAGAAGCCAAGCTTTAGCCTCTTCTCTAATCTTTATCTCACCATCAAATGTAGGAGTTTTAGATTTCCTAAATTCATCTCGAGAGCGATCCCTATGGTGCCTTCTTCTTTTTCTTTTATGAGAAGATGAACTTGTATCTCCACTGGATTCTTCAGAGTCATATGATCCACTGGAAGTCCTTCTCCTTCTCCTAGTGCCACTCTTACCACCTTCTATACCTCGTCTAGAATCTATCTTTTTCTGCAAGTCTGTCAAACTCTTTAATATGGAAGCATTCAACTGATGCTTCTCTTCCTAGGCTTTAACCAAGCTTCTCATGGTGGCTACAACCTTGGACGGTGTCCCCTGAAATCTCCTTCCATTAGACTCTATGTCATCATTTCCATTACGGACATTTTCTCCCATGGCATCTTCTTCTCACTCGTAAGAATCTCGAGCATCATACCCATCATGGGTTCTCATGACTAAACCACCTCTTGCTTTACCACACTATTCTTTTTGGAGGACTACTCTTGGAAGTTGTCTATAATTATGCAATGTGTTAGTAGCAAACTGTTAGATGCATCTCATTAATATAAATCCAAACTACTTACCTTCTTCTTCTGGAAATTTATAAAACACAATTTTGCTTAAAACACAAAATTTTTCTCTCTTTCTTTTCAGACCTGTGATCGTTGATAATCTGTTGAAATCTACTGAAAGGCCATTGAAAAATCACTGATAAATTCTCTTAAAAATCCAAATCTCCTTGGGCCCAATCGGACCCCTTCCCGACTATCTTTCTGACACTTCAGTGGATAGAACATCTAGCTCATCGGCAGTATGTCTGCTTATTCTTTCCAATGTTTCGGTAGGAAAATCGACTGATTTCTTTCGCTGTATCGGCGAGTTGCTTGTCTACTTCCTTCTGTCGTATCGTTCCACAGTGGTCTACTGTTCTGAGTTTCATTGGCAATAGCATAGGCTAACTACTGCGTCGGTAGCTGGGTGCCCTACGCATCGGATGGTTAGTCCCTTTGGCTTCCGCAACGGTGGCCCAAAATCTTCCTATTTCTTCCACAACTCACAGCTTTGTCGGCGGCCGGAGCAAAATCCCATTGTCGCATCGAATACTTAGTCCCCTAGACGTCCACAACGGCGGTTCCACGGGAATTAACTCTTTCGAGTAGTGTCTTTAATCGTTTTTGATCAGCAATCGGATCCGTTGTTTCATCGGACGAGTTGGTATCAGCGGATTAAACCCTCATACTTCCGTATTTTTGGCACTCCTGAGCACTAAATGCCACCATAGTTATCGAAACCATAATTCACTAACACCTTGGCATCAGCGAGTGGAAGACTAATGCATTGGTAGAATAGTTGACTAAATAGCCGCAACTGCGGTTCACCTTCATTGAACCTTTTCCGATTGGCAATCCGATCCACTAACATTGCTCGATGGCCGATGATCTCGTGCCTTAGAGAAAATTTTGAATTTTCTTCTTTCCTTGTCTTCCACGGCATCGGCTCTTCCATCTTCTATTCATCAGTGATGAAAACGACTATTCTCCTCTGATTGGCAACCCAATCTCCTATCATTATCCGATGTTTTCTTCACTTAGGCAAATTCTTGCAAATTTTCCTTCTTTGTCTTCAGCCGCGTCGGCTGTCGGAGCAACTATCCATCGAGCGGATAGTTCATTACATAGCCACAATGGAGAACACATCATTAGCTACTTCTTACCGATATTCATCGGCGATCAATACCACTAACGTCTACCGATTGTCGATGATTTTCTTGCCTTAGAAAATTTTTGAAAACTTTCACTCCACCATCATTGTTGGTAGTTCAACCAACTCTTATCCAACACCGATCAAATCAAATGTTCATTTCCGATCGACGAGCTGAAGCACATCAGTCATCAGCAAATGGAACTTTTCCTCATCAGAATACTAGTGCTCTAGGCTTCCGCAACGACGGGCGCACGAACCCCTAACGTCTTCCAATGGCTGATGATTTCATCACTTAGAGAAATTTTCAAAAATTTTCTGCTGCGTTGGCGATCGGAACGTCCTTCCCCCACGCCATCAATGGTCGGAGGATTTATCCATCAGAAGGATAGTCCTCTAGCCATCTGCAATGGAAGCGCTCAATTAGCGAAGCATCGACGATCCATCTGTCTAATCTTTCTGATGTGCCGATGGCCAAACACTTAGAAAATTTCTGTGAATTTTTTTGTCACAATTTTTCTGTTCTCTGCTGGGAAGAAGGTAACCTTCCTCTGCTATCTGGTCTTTCATGGCCCATTCAGGTCCATGCTATAATCAGAGTTTTGATACCACACTGTAACATCCCCGACCCTCCGACTGACGAAGAGGATGCTACAATACATCAAACATCCGGGCATCTAGCCCCAAAAAATGAACACACACATACATATGATGTTGAAGCATGATACTTAAAAACATAAAACATATTACAAAGCATAATCATTCATATACCCAATGGAATAAAAACATATCAATCAACACTCATGCATATACAGATCAACATTTAACATGTGTATCATCATTCATCAATGGTAAATATGATTGCAGACACAAGTTAGGAAAGAATACTTATCTTATAAATAACTTGTTACGCAACCAACTACGTCCCTACAATGTTCCACCCAACCATAGGCCCGCATCCTCTTTAATCTCTCAGCAACACTGCCACCCTCGAGCCAGGAATGATTCCCCAAGGAATAAGGAACTAACAGACTCACACATAGCCAAGGATAACAACACCACAAGGGTACATAGTTCAGCCAATCCAACATAGTTGGGTTTATCAGGCGAACAACAGATCAGCCAAGCCAACCAAGTTGGGTTTATCAGGCCATCTAGGAGCTGGGAAAGGCTAAATGCTAAGCTAGTGAGCTCATTGAATAGCTACAGACACCAACACTAGAACCAACCTGGCTTCTAGAACACCCACGCACACCCAACACAAGGAAATTGGCCCTTTCTCTGCAACGCAGTCCCTCAGACCCTGATCTCCTTTCTAGTGCTATTCAGGGGTTGTGGAGAAGAAAGCTAGCTCAGTATCTCTGTCTATATGGTTCTCAAACCACCAGGTTTCTCAAGCACATCAAGCCCTCATTCACCACTCCAATGTAGTCCAAGGACAAAACCACTGCATGTAAGCAGCCAAATAGCTATTCAAGATTTTACAAGGGAAAAACACAGTAGACTAGAACGTAGGAAATCACAGCAATTCTTCAAGCGATACCACCACAAAAAGGGAAAACACAGCCAAGCAAATCGTGGGCAAATAGTAGTCCACAAACGACTATGAACCCACAGCACCCAATCCTCAATGCAATCGCTGGAGAAATTGCACAGGCAAAAAATGGGAAAAGAACAACTTCCACCAAACTATGTTTGATGGACAAAGATGCAACCCACAGAACTATTGATGCAATTACAGCCATGATTCAGCAATGGAAATAACAGAACCATTATGTAGTCTGGCAATGGTGTAAAAAGACACAAAACTCTGCGTGAACAGAGGAAAGAATTGATCCGCAAGCCCTCAAATCCGTGAGGTAGAGGAGAACCATATTTTTGTGTGAACGGGGAGAAAAACTCACCGACTAGAAATCCCAGCCAAAAGGTAGAACCAACCCCCAAACAATGAATTCTATATTTTTTTAACTCAGTCTGCATGAAGGTGAATGAACAGCCACGATCGGGATAGTGGACAGGCCAAAAGATGCATCGTGGAGAGTGAGAGTAGGCATGGGCGTAGTAGTGGTCCTTCTGCTAGCAAATCGCTTCCCCAACTAACAACGGAATAACTAAGGTGGTGGTGAGCAAAAGAGAGTGGTGACACATGGCTCTTCCCCCATGACTCAATGTTCAACATTCCCCTTCCTTATCCTTTGGAATCATGCCCCTTCTCAATTTAGTTGCAGTGAACATAGCTGGTTGGGTTATTTAATTAAAATGTGTGTTTACATGATGCCACAACTTAATATATGCCGTATGTCCCGATATACCATCGGGGACCATTCCAATCGAAGACATAACATAACTGAATCGATGGTGGGGCCTTTTCCCTCAGATCCTCACCATGATTACTTACAACATATATATCATGTATATTTAATGCAAACGGGGTCAAAACCGGTGTGTTACATCTTCTTTGCAGTGTTTCCTATTGTGTTGCATGAGTGGTTTTCAAGACTGGCAACTCGTTAGACAAATTTCCAAAGAAGAGAAACGGTCAAGTGGAGTGCTTAGGTCGTTCATGAGATAACCACTGTATGTAACCCCATATCTAGAGATGTTGATTTTTGGGTCAACAATATTTTGTAGGGATATAATACTCAGTTTGCAGTAGAGACGATAACCTCATATAGTGAGTCTGAAATAAATATTTTCAAAGGGACCCGAAGAAGGTATTTGTTATCTATATATACATGGATAAAGATGCTCGTCTATGAGAAGGGTATCTTGCAGTTGAGAAGTTAAGTCGCATATCTAGAGGAGGGGATATGTCATGGATGACCTATAAATACAATGGGAAATGGTGAGCTAAGATGTTCCTAGGAAGTATAGAACCTAAACTAGAAGCTGGATTCCTAAGGAGTGGAAGGATATTCGGGTCAGGGAAAAGAAGAAAGACAGTAGGAGGAAGACAAACTCCTAGTCTGTTCAAAGAAAGTGAGTAGGAAGTTGAGTCGCGGCTAGACGAAGGATCTTGCGACGAAGAGGAATACTATAGCCTGATTTCTGAAGGAGCAGAAGAATCTGAAGAATCTATAGAGACACCAAGATTAGGATGCAACTACATCACATGAGGAGTATCGCCAGAGGTAAGGTCTAGAGCCTCATCTCCTGAAAGAGTTGTTAATACTGATAGTTCTAGTACTACGAATAGCGTGCAAGGGAGTCCAACTTCATTAAATTATCCTTTAGACAACCTCGATGCCAACTCAATGGCTGGGGAAAATATTAGATTACCCACATTCAATGGGAATGGAGCAGAAGATCCGAAGCAGCATTGGTTCCTTTGCGAAGTTGTTTGGATGGTTCGCCAAGTTCACATTGCGGACCTAAGAAAAGTGCAGATGATCATGACTTTGCATGATTGTGTGCTGGACTAGTTTATGAAGCTCTGCGTATTACCAATAGGAACCCCACAGAAAAACCTTGATGAGATATGACTCGCGATGATTTGTGAGTTCAGAAAACCTAAATATGAGTCGCAATGCATCATAGATATCAAGGATATAAAGAAATTACCGACAGAATCGACATGGGATTTCAATCAACGGTTTAAAACTTTGATGGCCAAAGTAATTTTCCAAATGTTGAAGGTGCAGCAAAAGGAGTGGTTTATTGTTGCATTGTTACTACACATTTGAGTTCCTTTGATGCAACAACAAATTGTGTCATAGACGGAAGCGCTAGAATAAGCGATGAAGATGGAATCCTTGTCTATTGGAGACAGTGGCATAGCTATGATGCATATTCAGTTACAGTTGGCTAATTTGGCCGTGCAGCTTCAGGACATCAAGAATGGTAAAGAAGCATGTGAGGACTTGTGGTGCACAAGATGTCAAATGAATGGACACACCAACGATAATTGTATGTCGTACATTAAATATATCTCATCGAGAGCACCTAATCCATTGAGTACTCAAGGGATACCCTGGTGCCAAATATGCCAGACTAAAGGGCATCGCGACGAGCAATATTTATACTTGCAAATCAGTAGGACACGATGAGAAGAATTGCAGAGCATATCAGCTCCTAAAGGAGAAGATAGTAGACACCTACTTGATGAAGAATGATGGACAGGTTCAGGTTGAATAGGAGCAAGTGCACTACCATCTTGCGCCTTTCCCACAAAATCAGTATCAAAACTAGTATTAGCCTCAGTATGCACCACAAAACCAATACGCACCGCAAAATCAGTACCCATCACATGAAACACACCCTCAGGGAAGGGGGGGTGGAAACTTTAGAGGTAGAGGAGGAGGAGGATTTGGCAAAGCAAGAGGTCAAGTTGCATGCTATAATTGTGGACAACCAGGCCATTATGCCAAAGATTGCCAGGAACTTGCAAAAACATGTTCATATTGTAAAGCGCAATACCATAATGTGGAGCAATGTCCTCAGTTGATTTCAAAGTGGAAATATTGGACTATCGCAGGTCCTAACCCCACGAAGAATCCCAACCCAAATACAAATCCTAACTTGAATGTTCAGATGATTTATGTCGGTTCAAGAGAGTCAATTTTTGATGTCATAGCATGAGGAGGTGTTGCGACTGGAGCTGATCAGAATATACTGTAAGAAAAACCGCAAGTATGACCCACGGCGCAGAAGAAAGTACCATTGAACGTTCAAAAATTGAAGCAAGTATTTTTGGACGTGCGACCAGAGTTTGTGGACCCAGAATGACCACCGAAATCAGCAGAAGTCAGGGAGAATCATCAACGCTTCCAACCGCTATTCCATAGGAAGATCCAGAGAAAGATTAGTAAGCTCAAGTCATTTCTGTCAAGTTTCTTAGCATTGTTCCACGGTAAAGATTCTATGGAATAGCTACAAGCACTGATAGAAGAAACCCCATTCAAGTCGCAACCTAAAGGAAGGGTTAACCATGTCAAAAAGAAATATAAAATGGGGTGCGATTTAGCAATGAATACGCAGATAGGGGATTATGACATGTATTATATTATTCTAGACCTAGGGTCATACGTCAATATTATGATGTGACAGACTTGGGAAAGCATGGGAAAGCCACGCCTAGACTAGTCTCCTGTCCAGTTGAGGCCTGCAAATTAGGCGAAGGTCCTACCAATTGGTAGGTTGAGTTAAGTCCATGTTGACATTGAGGGGCTGCACACATATGCAGACTTTGAATTCATTAACATTATCGATGACACAAACCCATATCTCATGCTCCCGGAGATATATTGGGCCATAGATAATAAGACCATTATAAGCTTCAATAAAAGAATTCTCTCATTCGAGGATGATGAGATGAGGGATAGAGGTATGTCGAACCAGTCTATAGTGAAGGACAGGGTGATTATCTAGATCATAGCTATAACATCAGTGCCCCAAAAGATGATTACATACATCCTAGAATGGATAGAAACATGAGTTGGAAGAGTGCTATTTCATGCACATCAGATTTAGGAGAGGCCTTGGAGAATTGGAAAAACAAGTTGTATGAAGTCTTTATGTGGACATGCACCATACTTACCCAGTCTATGGGATGGGTGGAGAATAAATTGAGGGAATTACCCACATATGATGTCTTACCTAACTTGTGACCTTCCTAAGTGAATTTGAAGAACTCGTAATGGGGTCACAACACTTGTCTATGTTAAACTATGTACTAAAGGATATTCCCGCTATATGGTGGGGTACACATAAGCAATCCATATCATAATGGACACAATGCAGAAGATTATTGGAAGTTAGATTCAACAAAGAAACTACTGTCATGAGTCAGAGGTACATAGGGCTTTCAAACCATGTCAAGCATATTAATCAGTGTCGCATAGCATTTGTAGAATACCTGTGATAGGAATGGGTCCATCATTTCATTCATACATTGGAAATGACACCCAAAAGATGGTATACATCCATGGAGTTGCAAAAAGGAACTTGGGATTGGGACGAGGTGGTTACACAGTTCGGGAACACCTTTTCATTTGATGATGAGCAGCCAACAGTTTATGTTGCGCTTCAAGAAATTAAGGAAAGGGTATTCGCTGAAATCCCTATCGAAGTAGCAATTTCCCACCAATACAGCACTACTATCCAGTAATGGATGGCCTGTTATAATATGGTTGGAGAACCAGATGATGATCCAACTAACATAAACATACCAAAATCGAAGGGAACGCGTGACGTCAAAGGAAGTGGTATTTCAAGCGACCAGTTCCTTAAGTCGCTAAAAATCAAGAAAGTTAACATCGGCTCGCCAAAGAACCCGAAGTTCACCAATATAGGATACTATTGGGACAATGAGATGGTATTAAAGATAGCATACTTGCTACATGAGTTTCAGGACCTATTCCCCACCAAATTCTCATAGATGAAGGGAATAGTAGGAGATCTGGGAGAGATGAAAATACCCCTGAAACCATATGCTAAACCATTTAAGCAGTGACCCTATAGGTTGAATCCGAGGTATAAAGAGAAGGTAAAAATTGAATTGAATTGCATGATCGATGCAGCAATCATTGAACCTATTGAGGAATCAGAATGGATCATCCCTATAGTGATACAGGATAAGAAGACAACATGTGAAGTTAGGATCTTTGTAGACCGAAGGAAACTGAATGATGCATGTCTGCACGATCCATTCCCAACACCATTCATAGATGAAGTATTAGAAAGTGTTGTAGGACTAGAGATGTATTCATTCACTGACGGCTTCTCTGGTTATCACCAAGTCAGTATCGCAAAGGACGATCGACATAAAACGACCTTCGTCATGGAATGGGGATGCTACCAGTATACATTAATGCCCTTTGGACTCAAGAATGCACCTGCTATTTTTTCTAGAATAGTAGCTTCTGCTTTTAAAGATTTCATACATAAATTTCTTGAGGTCTACTTTTATGATTAGACTATGTTTGGTCTACTAAGAGACCATATTGAGAGTATGTGCATGATGTTGGGATGTTGTCGCCAGTATCAGATTGCACTTAATTCAAAGAAATGTATTTTTTGTGCACCATTTGGTGTGTTGTTGGGACATGTCATGTGTCGCGATAGAATCTTGGTCGACCTAGCAAAAGTTGCGATCATCCTTGACTTTCCACCACCTACATCAGTCACGCAACTCAGATTAGTGTTAGGACACACAGGATACTACCGAAAGTTCATTAGAGGGTATGCAAAGATAACTGGACCTATGGAGAAAATGCTGAAGAAATATGAAAAGTTCCATTGGATGGAAGCTTGTCAGGAAAGCTTAGACAAATTAAAGAACAAGGTGGCCACTATGCCAATACTAGTATTTCCCAACTGGAAGAAGCATTTCCATATCCATTTTGAGGCATAGTCTGTCGTGCTCAGCATAGTCTTGACACAACTAAGTGAGGGTGCGCTTTACCACCCTATTTCTTTTGCTAGTAGAAAATTGTCTACCATAGAGAAAAATTATTCAATGACAGAGAGGGAAGGACTCGCCATGGTATATGCACTACAAAATTTCTGACACTACTTATTGGGTGGAAATTTTAAAATGTACACTGATCATTCGACATTGAAATACCTGGTCAAAAATCCAATGTTGGGGACAGGATATGTCAATGGATCCTCTCATTTCAAGAATTTGACCTTGAAGTCATTGTTAAACCTAATTGATTGAATGTGGGACCTGATCACCTGTCGAGGATAGAAAGTGGTGAAGAACCAACCAGTTTGGAGGATAACTTGCCTGACGCACAACTGTTTGTGGTCACCATGATGGATGATCAGAATAAGGATTTTAACGCTATCATCCATTTCCTAAGCACAGGTTATACGCCTGAAGGATTCACCATTGTACAGAAGAAACATTTGGTCGTCAGAGTCACTGATTTTATGTTGATCATGGGACACCTATACAATATGGGCCCTAATGAAATATTGTGACATTGTGTTTTGATTATGAACGACATTCAGTAATAAGTAAATCACATGCCAGTGTCCTAGGAGGACACTACGCTGGAAAGGAAACTGTGTGCAATATATTGCAAGCTGGATTATGGTGTCCAACCATACATATGGATACCACAAGCTTTTGTCGATGCTATGATTTTTCCTAGAGGACAGGAAAACCATCACGCCACAACGAGATGTCACTTACGTCGTAGATAACCCTTCAAGCATTTGATAAATGGGTTGTTGATTTTGTCTGTCCTATCAGCCCACCAGGAAAAATAACTGGCACACACTACATTATCACTGTGACATAATACTTAACTAGATGGGTTGAAGTCATGCCTATAAAATATTGTACTACTGTGACTGCAGCAGATTTTTTATTTGAAAACTTGGTGACTAGATTTGGCTTCCCAAAATTTATTCTAAGTGACCAAGGTACACACTTTGTTGACAAAATGATTGATGAGCTTACCAGAGAATTCCAGATTCATCATAGAAAGACAAAATCCTATCATCCTCAAGTGAATTGAATGGTTGAGGTGTTCATCAAGATCCTGGAGAATGTATTAACCAATTTTTTTATTTTTTTTTTTAAACTTTCTTTCTTTACGGGGTCGGTGGTCGGAGGCCTTACCCGTCGGACGCGTAGTTGTCTAGCCATCCACAATGGTGGGCGCTCGATCAACTATTTTCCATCGACGATTTGAACAACAAACTTTCATTAGCGCCGAAGGTCAATATCGGGCGTTTCTTCCACTACATCGAACCAGTGTTTCGGCAGTCTTCGACTGGTCTTCGTTGAAACTGTGGCTCCCACATCCACTAAGTTCCGCTAACAGCCGAGGAAAACTTAGAAAATTTTCCGTAGTTTTCTTCCAACTGTCCGCCATCGGGTGTGCTTCCACCTAGATCTCTGCTACATTGGAAGTCTGTCCCACTAAGTGTTCCGATGAACCGATAGTTCAAACACTTGGACAAATTTTTGTGGAAGTTTTCTGTCATAAAATTCTAATCTTTGTTGGGTAGAAAGAAATCCCGCCTCTGTCACTACATCTTTCATGGCCCCATTCAGGCTAATGCTGCAACATGGGCTCTGATACCACACTGTGGCATCCTCAACCCTCCAACCAGTGAAGAAGACGCTACCATGGCCTTAACCATCTGGGCAACCAGCCCCATGAACATGTGAATTCATAAAATGATGAAACAAAATGCATTGAAGTAGAACATACAAAGATACATAATTATTTATCATACACAATGGAAGAAACATCCATTCATACAAGCATTCAACATGTTCATCATATTCATTAACAATAATGTGATTGCAGAAGTAAAATAGACAAGACTACTTATCTCATAAAGAACTCTTTCCGCAACCAGCTACACCGCTGCAGTGTTCCACCCAACCATAGGCCAGCGTGCTCCTTAATCTCTCAGCAACACTGCCACCCCCGAGTTGGGCATGATTCTCCAAGGAATAAGGAACAAGTAGGCTTACACATAGCCAAGGGTACACCGAAACACATCCAAGCCAACACAGTTGGTTTTATTAGGCCATCCAGGAGATGGGAAAGGCTAAATGCTAAGCTAGTGAGCTCATTACAGAGCTAGAGACACCTACACTAGAACTAGCCTGACTTCTATGACACCCACACACACCCAACACAAGGAATCAATCCCTTCTCTGCTACATAGTCCCTCAGGCCCTGACTTCCCTTCCAGTGCTATTCAGGGGTTTTGGAGAAGAAAGCCAGCCCTCTAGCTCTGTCTGTGTGGTTTCCAAACACACTAGGTTTATCAAGCAAACCAAGCCCCCAACCCTACTCCCAACACAGTCTGAAGACCAACCACTGCATACATGCAGTCATACAAGCAATTCACAGCTTGGTTAAGGAAAACAACTCCTGATTCATTCTTGGCCCTATCATGGCCAAAACAACTCCAAAACAACATACAGCAGTCCCAAAACGTATCAACAAATATAGTTCACAATGTGGGGAAAACAACAGTCCACCCTGGACAACGAAGCCACCGGGGAAAACTTACATAGACCACACTAGGGAAGAAAAATATAGACTCCCAACCTGTGCATGAGGGAAATTTACATCAGAACTCTAGAATTTGGATGGAAAACATGCTAGATACCACTCTGTGGAAACGTGAGTGACATCCGAAATGACTCCCTCCTCCTGGATGCGTGAGACCACCCCCAAAAAGAATCTTGTGCGTGGAAAATCATCAGACTACTGTCCCTACGTGAGGATGAACAAACCAGGGAAGGAATGGCATAGTAGTGGAGAGAGTGGAGAGTCCGCTGGAGTGATGGAGGTGGTCATTTTCGCTTGCCATCGTGAGGTCAACCCGCTGGTGGAGTGTGCGTGTGGGAAAGGACTGACAGTCCTGCCACACTCCACTCCCAGCCATAACTGCCCCAACTATCAGCAGCAGTTTTTTAATGGTGGTAGTTGGGTAAGACAAGTGAAGGTGACACATGGATTTTTCCCCATTGGTTCGTGGTTTAACAATTCCCCCCCCTTATCCTTGGGAAAATCAGGCCCTTTTCATTATGGTTGTAGTGAGCATAGCTAATTGGGTTCATTTAATTAAATATGTATATTTACATGATGACAAAACTTGATATGTATGCCACATGCCCCAATATACCATCGGTGACAATTTCAACCTAAAACATAGCATAACCAATCGATGGTGGGGCCTTGGCCTTTAGCTTCGCACCATGATTATTTTCAATATATACACCATATACATCTAATACAACGGGGTCAAAACCAGGGTGTTACATTCCCCTCCCCCTTCAATAGCACTATCCTTAGTGCTTTACAAAATTTGAACAAAATGCTACACTGGTATCGCCTCAGTTTTCCACAGAATTGAAAAAAAATGGATGTGCCAATCGCATGGCATTCTCCAGCTCCCATGTAGCCTCTTCAAGTCTGTAATGCTCCCATTGCACCTTTACCTGCCCTATGGCTCGGTTCCGGAGCATTGTGACCTTCCTGTTGAGGATGCACATTGGCTCGATTTGGAACTCTCCCTTGGGTTCCACCTGAATCACATCCCAATTTATCACATGTTTAGGATCATGTACATATCTCTTAAGCAAAGAAACATGAAAAACATTATGAGCTCTAGTGCTAGTAGGCAATGCAAGTCGATATGCAACTGGCCCTATTCTTTCAAGCACTTCAAATGGCCCACAATATCTTGGTGACAACTTGGCACAACTTCCAAGCTTCAAGGAACTCTTCCTTGCCCTCACTCTGAGGTAAACATGATCCCCAACACTGAACTCCCTGTTCACCCTATGCTTATCTGCATATCTTTTTTGTCTATCCTGTGCTGCTTTTAGATTCTGCCTAATCTTTACAACTTCTTGCTCCATTTCCCTAAGCTATTCTATCCCAAGCACAACCCTATTCACTGGGTTATCCCAAGTCACAGGTGTCCTACACCTTATTCCATACAAAGCTTCATACGGACTCATCCCCAAGGATGCCTGTTGTCCATTGTTATAAGAAAACTCTACCAAGTGCAAGTAATCTTCACACTTGGTTGGTTTGTCCATCACGTACATGCGAAGCATATCTTCAATCACCTAATTAACTCTCTCTGTCTGCCCATCTTACTGAGGATGGTATGCAGTGCTGGAGTTTAGCTTTGTACCCAAATCTGCAAACAACCCCTTCCAAAATTTGGAAGTGAACTTGACATCTCTGTTAGAGATTATTGCCTTAGGAAACCCATGTAATTTGAAAATATCCTTCATGAAGATCTTTGCAATGTCATCTATTTTATGCGTAGACTTGACCGATATAAAATGTGCTGCCTTTGTCAACTTGTCCACCACAACCATGATGGAATCGTGTTGTCTCCAAGTCTTCGACAATCCTGTAATAAAATCCATGGAAATAACTTCCTATTTCCATTTCGGAACTGGAAAAGACTACAACAAACCTGCAGGGTGTTGATGCTCAACCTTTACCTGTTGACATTTCATACACCTCGAAATGTACTCAGCCATATCTCTTTTCATTCCTGTCTGAAAGTACTGCTTCCTAGCTGTGGCAATTGTCTTCTGATATCCTGGCTGACCAGGATACGGAGCTTGATGGATTTCATCCATAAAAAATCTCCTCAAATATGCTACATCTGGAATATAAATTCTAACTTTATAAGTGAGAAGTCCATCTTCTTCCAATTTATATCCCGCATACCTCTTCTCAAGACTTTGCTGCTGCAATTTGTCTTTTACCTGCTCATACAATTCATCTCTAGCAGCATGACTAACAATATGCTACCTCAAATCCGATTGGCAACTACTAAGAGATTCCACATGCATTTCCTGCACCTTCCTGCTGAGTGCATCAGCTACCTTTTTTTCTTTCCCTTTTATGTGCTTGATTTCAAAATCAAATTCACATAAAAATTCCAACCATCTCGCTTGTCTAGAATTCAGAGTAGGCTGATCAAACAAATATTTCTGACCACAATCGTCTGTTCTGAGCTCAAATCTTCTACCCATCAAGTAATGCCTCCACATCTTGAGGGCATGTACTATGGCTGCAAGCTCTAGATCATGAGTGGCATAGTTCTTCTCATGCTCCTTCAGCTTCCTTGACTCATAACATATCACGTGGTTGTCCTGCATAAGGACTCCTCCAAACCCTTGTCCGCAAGAATCAGTACACACCACAAAGTCTTTCTCTGGATCTGCAAACTTCAATATGGGTGCACTGGTGAGAATATTCTTCAACCACTGGAAAATTTCTTCACACCTCAATGTCCATTCGAACTTCATCCCCTTCTTTTGCAAAGAATTGATGGCATGTGCAACTCTGGTGAAACCCTCAATGAATCTCTTGTAGTATCCTACAAGTCCCATAAAAGATCTTACATCTGTCATGTTTCTTGGAGTAGGCCAATTCATAATGCCTTCAATCTTTTCAGCGTCCATAGATATACCCTTTTCTGAGATAATGTGACCCAAATACTGAATTCTATCTCTATAGAAGTCACACTTGCTTAGTTTTGCATACAATTGGTGCTCCCTAAGAAATTGCAATGTCAAACTCAAATGCTCTTCATGCTCTTTCTCTATCTTAGAATAAACAAGAATGTCATCAAGGAAAACAAGAACAAACTTGTCCAAATATCTGCTGAAGACACTATTCATAAGGCACATAAATGTAGACGGTGCATTTGTGAGACCAAATGGTACCACTACAAACTCATAATTTCCATACCTTGTCCTGAAGGCTGTCTTATGAATGTCTTCATGCTTAATTCTCACCTGATGGTAACCAGACCTCAAGTCAATCTTGGAAAATACCTTTGCTCCTCTCATTTGATCAAAGAGGTCATCAATCCTAGGCAAAGGATATTTATTCTTCACAGTCACCTTGTTCAATTGTCTGTAATCAATACGCAACCTGAGTGTACCATCTTTCTTCTTTACAAATAGAACTGGTGCTTCCCAAGGAGACACACTCGGCCGGATATACATCTTTTGCAACAACTCTTGCATTTGCATCTTCAACTCTAGAATCTCCAGTGTACTCATCCTGTAGGGTGCTTTGGACACTGGTGCTGCTCCTGGCACAAGTTCAATTGTGAAATCAATGTCCTGCTTTGGAGGAAGCCCTAGAATCTCATTAGGAAACACATCCCTGAATTCCTGTAACACCTGATAGTCCTCCAACCTAGTAGTTTCATCTCTTGATGTCTCCAAAATGTGAGCTGCATACAACTGGCAACCCTTCCTACAGAACTTCTTTAACTGCATTGCTGAAACCTGTCGTATTGAAATCACCTTTGGAATACCTTTCACAACTACTAGGTTCCCTTCTTCATTCATGCATTCGAAAGTATTATTGTAGCAGTCAAGCTTTACCCTATGAGATTATAACCAATCCATTCCAATGAGAACATCATAGGAACCAAGCGGTAGAACATTCAGATCTACACACATGACCAATCCATCCATGACCAATGGACATTTCTCCACCACTTCATTAACCTTTCTCTTAGTTCTAGTGGCTAGCTGAACTAACCAAGACTTCCTATGCTTTACTTTCTTAAAAGCACAAATCTCCACTATTATAGGAGTAATGTAACTAAAAGTAGAACCAGGGTCAATCAAAATAGAAACAGGTTTCTCAACAATCTTACCTGCTACTTCAACCACAGTTGACTGGTGATCTACCTGGTGGTCCTCCAGCGCTGCATAAATCCTAGGGACTGCCCTTGCTACTTGACCCACTGTTTCTGCTTCTTGAATGTTATAATCCGATCTTGCACTCTCACTCTCGAGTGGACAATTCCTGCACATGTGGGGTCCTCCACATTTCCAACATTGAAGTGGGCCTCTATTTTGTTGTAGATCCTTAGGATTTTCTCCTATCACTCCAACTGGTTTACTCGCAGCTTGGGATGGCTGCTTCTGCTGATTCCTAAAGTTAGAAGGTTTGAAACCTTTCTTTCTTTGGTCATATTTCTCATTCTTCTTGTCCTTCCATGCCTTATGGTAATCCGGCTTACCTTTGCTTTGCTCATAGAAATACTTAGCTGTCCTTATTGCTTCTTCAAGAGTTCTAGGTTCATAAAACTCAATTCTATCTTTGTAAGACTGAGGCAATCCACTCAAAAAACGCTGGACCTTCACTTTTTCATCTCTGATGTATTGGACATACCTCAACAACTCCAAAAACTTATTTGCATATTCTTCCATGGTCTGCTGTCCCAATCTCATCTCATGGAACTCCTTAATCTTGTCATCATAATACCTGTCAGAGAGGTATTTCTACTTGAAATACTTCTTGAACTGTTTCCACCTAAGTCTCCTTTCACTGATCCTCTTTACTTGCTTGAAGTGTTCCCACCAAATGGATGCTCTTCCATTCATATTGAATATTGCTACTCTTTCCTTCATGTTTCCCGAATAGTCATGCACTTGAAAGTACTTCTTTATCCCAAGAAGCCAAGATTCAACCTCTTGTCCATTCTTTACCTCACGATCAAATGTAGGAGGTTTAGCTTTCTTAAATTCATCTCGAGAGCGATCGCTATGGTGTCTCTTTCTTTCCCTTTTATGAGAAGAAGAACTTGAATCCCCACTGGATTCTTCAGAATCAGATGATCCACTAGAAGTCCTTCTCCTTCTCCTAGTGCTACTCTTACTACCTTCTGGCCTTCATGTACCCAATCCAGAATCTATATTTCTTTGCAATTTTATCAAACTCTACAATATGGCAGCATTCAACTGATGCTGCTCTTCCTGGGCTTTAACCAAGCTTCTCATGGTGGCTACAACCTTGGACGGTGTCCCCTGGAATCTCCTTCCATTAGACTCTATGTCATCATTTCCATTACGGACATTTTCTCCCATGCATCTTCTGCTTGCTCGTAAGAATCCTCAGCATCATACCCATCATGGCTTCTCATGACTGAACCACCTCTGGCTTTACCACACTGTTCTCTTTGGAGTACTGCTCTTGGAAGTTATCTAAAGTTCTGCAAATGTGTTTGTAGCAAACTGTTAGATGCATAATATTAATATAAATCAAAATTACTTTCCTTTTCTTCTTGAAATTCATAAAACAACAATTATGCTAAAAACACAAAATTTTCCTCTTCTCCGTGTTCATCCCTATAATCCACTGACAGTCTATTGAAATCTACTAAAACATTTAGAATTTGCTGAGAAAATTTCCACTTCAAAAGACCCAAAGTTTCCTTCTCTTCATTAGGTCTCTTCCGCACAAATTTTTTCGGCGTTTCGGCAAGCAAATCGCCAAACTTCTGATCTGCATTGGCGATGCGGAGGACTGTTCACCTATTTCCTTCCACTGTATTGGATCTACATCCAACTCTCCAAACCTAATCGGTGATGAAACCAGGTTATGCACTACATCAGCGATCAAATTGACTGTGCATCGGGTGCATAGTCCTTTGGGCAGCCGAAAAGGCATAAAGTGTTCTTACTTCAGTTTCCATGGGAAAATGTCTAGACTTCCAATCAGTGATGTCAATGACTATTCTGCTTAAGTATTCCGCATTCGTAAGTCTATAGGTGGTCGGAAGCACTAGTTGATGCGGCTTCAGAGGGCTAGTTGACTAAGTAGCCGCAATGGCGAGTCATCTTCATTGAATTTTTTTCGATTGGTGATCCGATCCACTAACATTTCCCGATGGCCGATGATCTCGTGCCTTAGAGAAAATTTGAATTTTATTCTTGCCTTGTCTTCTGCGGCATCGGCTCTTCCATCTTCTATTCATCGACGATCCAAGTCACTATACTTCCTGTCGTTGCGGCGATCCGAACGGAAACTTACCTCCTCTGTGTCGACGATCGGCTATGTTATTGCATCGAATGATTAGTCTTCTAGGCAGCCACAACAGTGGAAAGTGATCTCACTATGGGGTCCGCAGACATTATCGACTGTCAGACCTACTAACCATCGGGTGGATAGTGCCCTAGACTGCCGCAATGGAAAATTCTCAAACCTTTAATGTACCTAATCGGTGACCCAATCCTCAATAACTTTCCAATGACCTTATACTTAAACAAAATTTTCAAATTTTCTTCTCATCCGTTGTCGGAAGTACTAATCACTACGGCATCGGCGGTTTGAAGCCTCTATCTGTCGGAAGGATAGTTCACTAGCTAGCCGCAACGGTGGATGTTCAATCCACTAACTTCTTCCAATGGACGACGACGCTAGGACTTAGAGAAATTTTCGAAATTTTCCCTTTTGTCTCCCTTTTCGCCTCTTGATCGGCTCAATTTTCTTCTTTTCATCGGCGAAATAGTTCCATCAGCAGTTGCAACAGTGGAACACCATCTTCGATCTTCTTCTGATCGGCAGCCCAATCTACTAATGCTTTTCGATCGACGAAATGATTTTTACCGGCATCGGCAGTCGGAGCTTCTCCCTGTTGGAAGACTAGTGCTCTAGGCTTCCACAACGGCGGACGCACGAAACACTATCTTCTTACGATAGCCGACGATTTCAGGCCTTAAAGAATTTTTTTTTAAATTTTTAAACTTTCTTTCTTTATGGTGTTGGCGGTCGGAGTCCTTACCCGTCAGACGTGTAGTTTTCTAGCCATCCGCAATGGTGGGCGCTCGATCAACTATTTTTCGCCGATGTCCATTGATGGTCTGAACAACAAACTTTTGTTGGCACCGAAGGTCAATATCAAGCATTTATTCCACTACATCGAGCTGGTGTTTTGGCAGTCTTCGAGTGGTCTTCGCCGAAAATGTGGCTCCCACATCCACTAAGTTCCGCCGATGGCCGACGAAAACTTAGAAAATTTTCCACAGTTTTCTTCTGACTATCCTCCATCAGGTGTGCTTTCGCCTAGCTCTCTGCTACATCGGAATTCTGTCCCACTAAGTGTTTCGATGAATCGACAGTTCAAACACTTAGAAAAAATTTTGTGGAAGTTTTCTGTCATAAACTTCTGATCTCTGCTAGGCAGAAATAAATCCTGCCTCTGTCAATGCATCTTTCATGGCCCCATTCAGGCCCATGCTGCAACATGGGCTCTGATACCACACTGTGACGTCCCCGACCCTCCGACCGGTGAAGAGGATGCTACCATGGCCTTAATCATCAGGGAAACCAGCCCCATGAACATGTGAATTCATAAAATGATGAAACAAAATGCATTGAAGTAGAACATACACAGATACATAATTATTTATCATACACAACGGAAGCAACATGCATTCATACAAGCATTCAACATGTTCATCATATTCATTAACAGTAATGTGATTGCATAAGTAAAATAGACAAGACTACTTATCTCATAAAGAACTTGTTCCACAACTAGCTACATCGCTGCAACATTCCACCCAACCATAGGCCAGCCTGCTCCTTAATCTCTCAGCAATGCTGCCACCCCCGAGCTGGGCATGATTCCCCAAGGAATAAGGAACAAGCAAGCTTACACATAGCAAAGGGTACACCAAAACATAGCCAAGCCAGCACAGTTGAGTTTATTAGGCCATCCAGGAGCTGGGAAAGGCTAAATGCTAAGTTGGTGAGCTCATTACAGAGCTAGGGACACCTACACCAGAACTATCCTGACTTCTAAGACACCCACACACACCCAACAAAAGGAATCAGTCTCTTCTCTACTACACAGTCCCTTAGGCCCTGACTTCCCTTCCACTGCTATTCAGGGGTTGTGGAGAAGAAATCCAGCCCTCTAGCTCTGTCTGTGTGGTTTCCAAACACACCAGGTTTATCAAGCAAACCAAGCGCCCATCCCTGATCCCAACAAATTTTGAAGACCAACCACTGCATACATGCAGTCACACAAGCAATTCACAGCTTGGTTAAGGAAAACAACTCCTGAGTCGTTCTTGGCCCTATCATGGCCAAAACGACTCCAAAACAACCTACGACAGTCCCAAAACGTATCAGCGAACACAGTTCACAATGTGGGGAATGTTAAATTTTCATATGCTTAGCTAAGACATCAGTACTTCATTTCATTTTCATAACAAAAGCATATAAATAGGATCACTGAAAGATAGACAAGCACAACCATACAAAAGGAACACAAAGATTTATCCTGGGAAAACCCTAAAGGGAAAAACCCAGCAAAATATTCCTCAATATAGATGCCCCCCAAAAAAGATAAAAGATAAAAGATAAAACCAGCAAGGAGATCAAAGCCTGATCCTCCTCCTTCTCCAGCTACTTCTCTTCTCCACTAATGTGCTACACAAGTGAGAGTGTGTGTTCCAAATGAGGAGCACTACACCTCTATTTATATTCATCCGTTCACTTAAGTTAACTTATATGTCATGTAGGCTCGAGTTAATCATGTAGGCTTGAGTTACACATGTAGGCTCAAGTAACCACACTGGGGTGCTAATGACCCACCTTTACAATTAGAGGGGACTGCCTCATGACTCTTATTAGTTCTTCCGATTAGGAGCATCGGGGTACAAAGTAATACAATTGGTTCTCTTGGTAGGACCATCGGGGACCACAAATAAATACATATAGAATATTCTTCGAAGTTACAATATTTCAACAGAGAAAACAACAGTTTGCCCTGGACAATGAAGCCACTGGGGAAAACTTACACAAACCACATTGGGGAAGAAAAATACAGACTCCCAACCTGTGCGTGAGGGAAATTTACATCAGACCTCTGGAATTCGGATGGAAAACATGCTAGATACCACTCTGTGGAAACGTGAGTGACATCCGAAATGGCTCCCTCCTCCTGGCTGCATGAGACCACCCCCGAAAATAAGCTTGTGCATGGAAAATCATCAGACTACCATCCCTGCGTGAGGATGAACAGACCAGGGAAGGAATGGCATAGTAGTGGAGAGAGTGGAGATTCCACTGGAGTGATGGTGGTGGTCGTTTTTGCTTTCCATCGTGAGGTCAACCCACTGGTGGAGTGTGTGTGTGGGAAAGGACTGACAGTCCTGCCACACTCCACTCCCAGCTATAACTACCCCAACTAGCAGCAGCAGTTTTTAATGGTGGTAGTTGGGTAAGTGATCCAGTGGATTATTCATCTTCAAAAATTACACTAATCCAATATGGTACAAGGTTTATTAATCTATGGTTTTAACTCATATGCTAAAAATTATATGCGACCATCCCTTAACATTTGTGGCAACATGCAGCATAGTCTGTGCATGAGCCGCGCAATTATCGCACGTCGCACAACTATCACATGGTGCGCAGCTTATCGCATGGGCGTGCAACTATGTATGGGCCGCGCAGCTTGCGAACCGTCGAAGTTGAACATCGAATGGTTCGTGGAGGTTACTTGTATGCTGTGACAGCAGATCGGGTATATGGCGAAGTCCTCATATGCCACGACATTTGTATGCTGCAACAGCGGATCAGGTATATGGCGAAGTCCTCATATGCTGCAAAGTTGATGGTGACATCAAACGGTTACGTTACATGTGGCATAGCCCAGTGGCGGTCATTGCAACGTGTTATGAGTCAGCACATGTGTGTGGAGTTGGTTGCAACGTTTTGGGAATATGGAACGTCGTGGTAACATAACACTTGGGCAGCGATTTGGCAGGATTTCATGGTTCAGTATAGCATATGGTTGTAATGATAATCAATAAAATAACAGTTGTAGCAGACGAATCAAACCCATTACTATCCTCTCGCTAAACGCTTAAATAAGGGATGCTGGCCACCTTTAAGGGGGGACGAAAGAGGGGACGAAAGAGGACATATAGAGTAGAGAGATGCAGGTTGTTTTAGAGCGTAGAGCATCGTTTCTCTGTTATGAGAAGCTTAGAGAGATTTTTCTGCGAAGTGTCTAGACGCAGGGCTGTAGAAGTCGACTTTCTTTGTTATATTTTAGCTTTCTTTGTCTTTGAATGCTAATTGTAAATTCCAGAAGAGAGGTCTTAAAGACTTTGTACAACATTCTGTTTATAGTTGTTGAAGTTGATTTCAGAACCATTTTGTACCATTCTTAAGAGATTAATTGGATCGGTACCCATTGGAGAGGGACCCGGAGACGTATCTGAGTGGAGGGGGTGAACTCCGTTATCAACTTTTGTTTGTGACTCTCTGATTTTGTGTTTCTGTTCTATATCTGTTCATCAGTGTTGGTTTTCCATTCCTGTTCTGAGCATTTGATTTGTGTTAATGATGTTCCATTAATTAACCTGTTGAACGCATTCTTTCACAACAAACTTTTAATGCACTCAAGTTGAAGTCCAACGGATCATATTATGGTATCAAAGCTGGTTGACTACTTGTGCAAGTTTGTGAATGCTTACTAGGTTCAGGTTAAATCATGGTGAAGGAGAATTAATTGAAGGAGATCCTGATATTGGCTCAAGGAGAACATTCTCAAGAACTATGTCTTCTCCACGAGGGGAAGAAGAAGGACATACAGAACAGGAAAAAACTGTTATTTCAGAAACTGATTTTCTGGAGGCTTTTATGAGCATGAAATCCATGACGGAAATTCTACTCGATGAGTGAGAAGAAAGGAAGAAGAAAGAAGAAGGATCTTCATCCAAAGATGCATAAGTGAAGAAGGAAGAAAAGGTTAAAGGAGAAGGAGGTGATGGTGATCCTCCTGAAACTAATCAAACTTTCTCTTCTTCTCATACTTCTCATTCGAATAATGCAAGTCCTAATATGCCTTATTTCAAATTGGATGTGAAATTTGAATTGCCAATTTATAATGGATATTTAGATGCTTAAAAGTTAGATAATTGGATCAAGCAGCTTGAAGTATATTGCAGGGTGCAGGGAATTACTGATGACCCTTCCAGAAATCAATTGGCCACTTTGAGAATGAGTGGAATGACTCTTACTTGGTGGGAGAGCAAGATTCAGCAAGATCTTCGAAAGAATGGTAAAATTATTTCAGTTTGGAATGAATTCATTGAAGTATTAAGGAAGCAATTTGATCCTTTAGGTCATATGCAGCAATTGATAATGAGCTGGCAAACTTTTAGACAAGCTAAAGGACAAAGCATTCAAGAATATACTCATGAATTTAGAAAGAGGGCTATTGCATTGAATGTTGCATTAGATACCCAGGAAACTCTTCTTAAGTACATTGGTGGCATGCATTCTTATCTACGACATACCTTGTTAATGTTTAACCCTAGTACTTTGGATGATGTATGTGTTCAAGATGCACATTTAGAAGCTAGGGGGAAGCATGCTAATGATAATTTTGTGAAGAAATCCTTTAAATTTGACAGCAAATAGAAGGGACAAAAGAAGATGGCTAGTGTTAAGAAAGAGGGTGAAAAGCCTACATGTTTGCATTGTCAAAAGGGACATGATGTCTCTAAGTGTTGGAAACTTCATCTGGAGTTAAGGCCAAAGAAATATGGAGGAAACAAAGATAAAGGCAAAGAAAAATATACTGCAGCAGTTATTCAGGACTTAGGATCCAACTAAGGTGATGAAACAAAGGTCACAGCTGCCGGAATCCAGCTTAAGAATAAAAGTATCTCACTTCCCATTGATGCAAATGCAATTTCTTGTGCAAGTACAAATCTGCCATCTACTTCTAAGCAAAATGATAAAAATAGAAGTGAACTGTTTCATGTTCGTGTCATTACAAATCACACAAATATTGATACATTTTTTGATAGTGGTTCACAAGTAAATCTGATATCAGAAGAAGTGGTTAAGAAATTGCATTTAGTTACCATGCCTCATGAAAATCCCTATCCTCTTGGTTGGGTTACTAATGATACACGATTGCAAGTTACAAAGAAATGTGTATTAAGGTTTGTAATTACTGAAAAGTTCATGGATGAGGTAGAACTAGATGTAGTACCCCTTGACATTTGTGGAATTGTACTTTGGAGTCCATATTTGTATGATCGGAAAGCAGTCTTTTATAGAGAGCAGAATAAGTATCATCTTTTTAAAGATGGTGTAGAATATATTGTATGAGCACATAAGATAAAAACCAATCTAGCAATAGTTTCTGCAGGACAAGTGAAGAGGCTGGTAAATGCTAGTAATAATTTTGTGTTAATGATGGTTAAAATGAAAAATGATGAGATGTCTAAATCTTTTGAAGGATGTGACCTTAAGAATAAATCTGAACTAATTGAAATCATTTCTGAGTATGATGATTTGTTTCAAGATCCGAAGGGGTTACCACCAAAGAGAGAGATTCAGCATGAGATACATTTGCAGTAGGATGTGCCACTCCCGAACATAGCTATGTACCAGATGTCTGTGATACAGAATGAGGAAATCAAGAAGCAGGTTCAGGAGCTGATTGAGAAGGGGGTCATTTGGCCAAGCACTTCTCCTTGTGTCTCTCCTATAGTCTTGGTTCCAAAGAAGGATGGGTCTTGGAGGATGTGCATCGAATATAGGGCCCTTAACAAAATCACCATTAAAAACAGGTATCCTCTTCCCCGCATTGATGATTTGCTTGATCAGTTGAAACATGCAACTTACTTTACAAAATTGGATCTGCGTAGTGGGTATCATCAAATCCGTGTTTCTGAGAATGATGCTTGGAAAACAGCTTTTAAAACGAAACAAGGTTTGTATGAATGGCTTGTGATGCCTTTCGGGCTCTGTAACGCACCTGCTACTTTCATGCGGGTCATGAATGATGTCTTTCATCCATTCATTGATGATTTTGTAATTGTATATCTGGATGATATCCTAGTGTTTAGAAAAACCTGGAAAGAACACATTGTACATGTGAAGAAAGTTTTAGATGTACTGAGGAAGGAGAAGCTTTATGTAAAGATGTCCAAATGTGAATTTGCTAAAAATTCTTTAGTATATTTGGGCCATATTATTGGTGGAGGCCACCTGCGAGTGGACCCAGCCAAGGTTGCTGTCATTGTAAACTGGCCATGACCTAACACCATTACTGAAGTCAGAAGTTTTTTGGGTGCGGTTAACTATTGGAGGAAATTCATTTCTGGGTTTTCTTCCATTGTTGCTCCTTTACATGCGTTGACAAGCATTAAATAAATTTTCCAGTGGGGAGGCAAGCATTAGAAATACTTAGACACATTGAAGGAAAATATTAGCACAGCACCAGTTCTGACGTTGCCAGATTTGCAGCAGCCATTTGAGATTGAAATTGATGCCAGCGGGTTTGCCATGGGAGTCGTTTTGATGCAAGGGAGGAAGCCAGTCTGTTACCATTCAGAAACATTCTCTACTGTGTTAAGTAACTATCTGACCTATGACAAAGAGTTGTATGCTTTAGTACATAGTGTGAAGAAGTGGAAACATTATATCATGGGAAAAGAAATAGTCATACATACTGATCATTAGCCACTTCAATATTTACAATCTCAGACTAAAATACAACAAAGTAGGCATTTAAGATGGATGGGGTTCTTACAATAGTTTCATCTCGTAATTAAGTACAAAAAGGGAATTCATAATAAGGTAGAAGACATGTTATCCAGGCCTCCTACAAATGCTTCAATCATTCTTCAAACTTAGTTCATTAACACATGAAAGTTATATTGAACAGTATACAGAAGATAAAGATTTTAAGAAAGTATATGCATCACTAATACATGGTAAACAGGAAGAGAACTATTATGTGCATAATCAACTCTTATATCATCTTGGTAAACTTTGTATTCCAGAGAAAGAGAGAGTGCATGTGATTCGAGAAGCACATAGTTCATTGATTGCAAGACATTTTGGAGTAAGTAAAACACTGCCATTATTGCAGAATCACTGTTACTGGCCTCAGATGCAAGAAACTGTAGCTAAATATATACGAGGTTGTGTTATGTGTGCAACAAGTAAGCCTAGAAATAGGAAAGTGGGTTTGTACACACCTCTTCCAGTTTCTTCTCGTCCTTGGGAAAGCATTTGTATGGACTTTGTAGGAGGACTACCTATGTCTAGAAAAGGGCATGATTACCTATATGTTGTTGTGGATAGATTCAGCAAAATGTGTATCTTAATGCCATGTACCAAATAGATCACTGCTGAACAAACAACTCATCTATTCTTTCAGAATGTTTGGGTACATTTTGGGCTACCCATGCCTATTGTATCTGATTGGGATTCCCGGTTCTTGGGGGAATTCTAGTCAACTCTATGGGAGCTTATGGATACTAAACTGAAGAAGAACACAACTTTTCATCCACAGACCGATGGGAAAACAGAGGTAGTAAACGGAACAGTGGTTCAGCTGCTCAGAGGATATTGTAGTAAACATCCTAAACTTTGGGATGAGCAGTTGTAGTATATATAGCATGCTTAAAATCATGCAGTTCATTCTTCCACGAAGAAATCTCCTTTTGAAACTTGTTTTGGTTATCTGCCAAAAACACCGATGGACTTCTCTTTTGGCAAAGATGCAGTGGATGGACATCATGAGGTAGATAAAGCTTTAAAGTTCATTCAGAGAATCCAAGCAGTGTAGCAGGTAGTTCAGGAATAGTTGGAGAAGAGCCAGGGAAAGTACAAAGCTAGGCATGACAAGCATCGAGTCGATCATCAATTTCATGTTGGTGACAAAGTTTGGTTACATATCACCAAATAAAGAATGAAAGGTGAAGGTAAAAATCTTAAACCTATCCGGTATGGTCCTTTTGAGATCTTGGAAAAGATCAGCACTAATGCTTTTCGCTTGAATTTACCTCCATACATGCAAATTTATTCAGTTATCAGTGTTGAGAATCTTAAACTGTATGATCCTCCTATGATCATGGATGAGGAAACTAACATACAGATTCCTTTAGTTGATGATATGGCACCTGAATACATGAATGAGTTGCAGGATGATGTTATTCTTGACAGAAATGTAAGGACTTCATGAAGGGGGAATGCTGAGTACCTTCGAGTGGGGCTGAAAGGCATGCATCCTAGCAAAGCAAGATGGATGGAGATTGGAAAAGTGAGGGAGCTGTACCCTCACTTACTTGCCAAATGATTCAAGCTTTTGGTGGTCCAAAAGCTCTCCAATGGGGAGGAATGATCTGGTGGATTATTCATCTTCAAAAATTACACTGATCTAATATGGCACAAGGTTTATTAATCTATGGTTTTAACTCATATGCTAAACATTATATGCGACCATCCCTTAATAGTTGTGGCAACACACAGCACAGTCTGTGCATGAGCCATGCAGTTATCGCATGCCACGCAGCTATCGCATGGTGTGCATCTTATCGCATGGGCACGCAGCTATGTATGGGCCACGTAGCTTACGAACCGTCGAAGTTTAACATCGAATGGTTCATGGAGGTTACTTGTATGCTGCGACATTTGTATGTTGCGATAGCGGATCGGTTATATGGTGAAGTCCTCATATGCCGCGACAACGGATCGGGTATATGGCGAAGTCCTCATATGCTGCAAAGTTGATGGTGACATCAAATGATTACGTTACATGTGGCATAGCCTAGTGGCGGCCATTGCAATGTGTTGTGAGTCAGCACATGTGCGTGGAGTTGGTTGCAACGTTTCGGGAATATGGAACGTCGTGGTAACATAATGCTTGGGAAACGATTTGGAAGGATTACATGGTTCAGTATAGCATATGGTTGTAACGATAATCAAGAAAATAATAGATGTAGCAGATGAATCAAACCCGTTACTATCCTCTCGCTAAACGCTTAAATAGGGGATGCTGGCCACCGTTAAGGGGGGACGAAAGAGGGGACGAAAGAGGACAGACATAGTGGAGAGACACAGGTTGTTTTAGAGCTCAGAGCATCATTTATCTGTTATGAGAAGCTTAGAGATATTTTGCTGCAAAGTGTCCAGACGCAGGGCTGTAGAAGTCGACTTTCTCTGTTATATTTTATCTTTCTTTGTCTTTGAATGCTAATTGTAAATTCCAGAAGAGAGGTCTTAAAGACTTTGTACAGCATTCTGTTTACAGTTGCTGAAGTTGATTTCAGAACCATTTTGTACCATTCTTAAGAGATTAATTGGATTGGTACCCATTGGAGAGGGACCCGGAGACGTAGTCTAGTGGAGGGGGTGAACTCCATTATCAACTTCTGTTTGTGATTATCTGATTCTGTGTTTCTATTCTATATCTGTTCATCAGTGTTGTTTTTTCATTCCTGTTCTGAGCATTTGATTTCTGTTAATGTTGTTCCATTAATTAACCTATTTAATGCATTCTTTTACAACAAACTTTTAATGCACTCAAGTTGAGGTCCGACGGATCAGTAAGACAAGGGAAGGTGACACATGGATTTTTCCCCATTGGTTCGTGGTTTAACAATTCCCCCCTCCCTTATCCTTGGGAAAATCATGCCCTTTTCATTATGGTTGCAGTGAGCATAGCGGATTGGGTTCATTTAATTAAATATGTATATTTACATGATGACAAAACTTGATATGTATGCCGCATGCCCCGATATACCATCGGTGACAATTTCAACCCGAAACATAGCATAACCAATCGATGGTGGGGCCTTGGCCTTTAGCTCCACACCATGATTATTTACAATATATACATCATATACATCTAATGCAATGGGGTAAAAACCAGGGTGTTACAATGGTGTATCTTATCGCATGAGCAGGGTCCCATTCTAGAATAAGCACATGTAGGAATTATGGGAAGTCACTATGGAGGACGGGATACTATGCGAAAGGTGTTGTGCGATGGTCTATGGTGGCCTACATTGCATAATGATTCTACAGAATATGCGAGGAGCTGTGACATCTTCCAGCATGTCAGTAAACCATCGCGGTGGGATGAGATGTCGCTAGTGCCACAAGTGACTCTTCAACCGTTTGATAAATGGGCTGTGGATTTTGTGGGTCCTATTAATCCACCAGGAAAGAGGACTAGGGTGCAATACACCATTACTGCAACCGACTATCTGACCAGGCAGGCCGAAGTTGCACCAGTTGTGTATTGTACCGTTGTGACAACAGCGAGGTTCATCTTTGAAAACATTGTGACATGGTTTGGGTGTCCCAAGATATTGATGAGTGACCAGGGAAGTCACTTTATCAATTGGACTATGAAAGCTCTAACTAAGGAGTTGCAGGTGCAACATAAGAGGAGTACACAATACCATCCATAGGCGAATGGGACCGTTGAAGCATTCAACAAAATATTGAAAAAAGGTATGTAATGCTAACCGTGATGACTGGGACCTGAAAATTCCAGCAGTGCTATAGGCCTATCGCACTACTTGCAAATGGTTGAGACACCATTCAAGCTAGTCTATGTGCAAGAGGCGGTCATTCCCATGGAATAAATTGTTCCTAGTTTGCGCATCAGTGTGGCGACCATCATGGATGATGTGGAAGCATTAGAAGAGCACATTGTCCAGTTGATCCAGCTTGAAGAAAACCGTTTATTGCATACTTTCACCAACAGGTTGCGAAGGATTGACAGAAGGAGTGGCATGATCGCCACATTAAGAAAAAATAGTTTGCGGAAGGAGATTTGGTGTTGTTATACGATAGCAAGTTCATAAAGCATCCAGGTAAGTTACAGATGCACTAGTTAGGACCGTATCTTGTTCATTCCATTACTTCTAGAGGTGTAGTTCAGTTACAACAATTACAATGGTAATCGTAGATTTGGCAATGATGAGTTTTAATTGGAGATGGCTATAAAAAGCACGTGGGACGTGAGAGGATGAAATTTTTTAGTTAAGCGAGAAGAGTGTTGACCATAGTGTGAATTGTGTAGTGTGTTGTGAGCTTTCGAGTGAGTTGCAAAGTAGAAGGTTAGAGTTGTCGGGAGCATTGTAAGGTTTGAGGCATGAGGCATGCTGAGCGACCTCGATGCAATTGAGATTTCCAATGAGCTAGAGTCCCCCATTCGGCCAATGTCCATTGAAGAAGAATTTTTGACCATGCCAGTAGGCTCATCTTCCATTCCCAAGAGGAAGTGACAGGCTCAGAATCCTAGTTCCACGCCACCGCAGAAGAGGCACACCCGCACGTCGGCTAGAGTGAAAGGAGAAGGAACTGCATATACTGGGCCATCGAGCTCAGGAGCTATAGATTCTGTAGCACCTTGGGGCATCTCTGTTCATGATATCTTAGGATATGTCGCTCCTACGCATCCGGGAGCCAAGCCAAGGTAGCCGATGAAAAAAAAGAAGTATCTGCCAAAATTACCGCCACTGCCAGAGGGGAGGACCTGCTCAGTTGATATCATTCCTGCCCTGATCCGATTGAAGTTTGAGGACCATGAATTATTGTTACTTATATATGTATGGGATGAGCCCTATGAGTCGGTTTTGATGGCGCCTAGTATCCCAATTCAACGGATTCCTCAACCTTGGTCAAGTGGGTTAGGCAACTCGGGATTGTTGGGGCTCATCAATATGCCTTATTTTGGGTGACTAAACGAGGCCCATCCATGTGTTAAACAACTTTTGGCCTATTTTCATGGTGGGACGCTTTGGTTTAATACGCCCATCCCTATCACAGTAGGCTTGATTTCAAGCATTACAGGATTGCCGAAGGCCGAGGAATATCCGACGCAATATACCTGCGGGAGGGATATGGACAAAAGGATTTCCAAGTAGCTGAAGGAGCGCTTTGGTTTATAGCATGATGGCCATGCTTATCGAATTGATAGCATCAACTCACAAGAGGTGAGTATTGGCACACATATTCTGGTGAGTAAGGTTAATTGGGGAAATTGACTGGTCCAATGTAACTCGGGTGTCGTCGCATGCGCCCAGAAGTGTGCTGAAGGAGTACAGATGAACTGGTCTTTGTTCTTTCTTAAACAGTTGCTCAAATATTCTCTTGATACTCAGTATGGGTGACCATTCTCATATAGTTGGATTTTAATTCTTATTGCACTTGTTGCCTGGATGGAACCTGAAGACTACCAACCAATGGCAGTTGATGCAGCAAAGGTGTTCCACGGTGCATGATATCAGAATTTATGGTGGGTTGAGGATCCCAGTTGACAAGTGGAATGTGCAATTCATTTTAGGGTCTATTGGGAAGCGTTGCAAGCCACTGCCATCATATTTCCTTGAGTATCTCCTTATTTCATGGCCAAGTATCAGTGGCTCATTTGGCTTGCTATCGGGCCACTTTTCATTTACATTCAGGCTCAGTGGGACCCCAACAAGCAGTGGCTACCTTTGGCTTACAAAGTCACGGTGGAAGAATGGGATGCTATTGTTCAAGAGTGGTTGGCTGAATGGCGCAACCCTGTGAGTCATGAGGAACTTTATAAGGAGCTGCCACTTGATGCCCTGGAAGAGCCTGCTCAGAAGGAGCTGAGTGTTCACAACCCTAACAATCAGTCATCGACAGATCCCGAGGCTAAAGCATAGAGCATGTGGGAGGATACTCATACCAAATGGCTCTAGGAATATGATGCAGGTAGAGGTATCTGGTCGGGCATGGAGGACCAATTGCAGCGGCTCATTAAAGCAGTCACTGACTCCTCTGAGGCTGTGACATAGGTGATCCAAGAGTCGAACCATGAAGAATCAGGTGTGGTAAGAGATAGGTTAAATTCCATTTTTAATATTATTTCCAGAGTGACCTCTGTGAGACCTATGATACATGATTTCCTGTCAATCAACACTGAGCCTCGGGCTAGGAATGTGCAAGTTACCCCAACGACGATCGACGCAGGAAATGGAGAAGTAAACTAGCTATTGCGACTAATTTAGAGCGTCACTTTGGATCTAAACAAGTTACCAGCTCAAGTACTAGTGGAGCTACATCACATGACCACCCAAGAATTGGAGGATAGACAGAAGGAGCTAACTGGCAGATATTTACAGTTGCAGAGTGCAGCCGAGAAGCTGTAGAAAGAAGCAGAAGAGTTGCATCAGGTCCGAGAAATAGACACCTTAAAGGAAGCACAGGACAAGCTACAGTGTAAGGCTGCTGAGGAAATTACTGAGCTCAAGAAGGTGCAAGACCTCCTTATTATTAAACAAGCACAGATATGTGCAAGATGCGGTGAGGTTGAGCAAGATGTCGATGAGGCTTGTCAATATATTTTTGAGACCATGACAGAACTTACCACAGTTGATAAGTCCAATCACCTTGGAGAAACCATTATCAAGCTCTAGGATACCAACTTGATGCTTAATGCCCTGGTCCAACCTATGACGCCACCAGAGCAGGTTGCTGAAAGGAAGGCTTCTATTGAAGAAATTGTGACCCAGTTCGAAACCATGGAGCAAGAGGCCAAGACGATCATGGAGGAGACAATGCAATTTTGGAAAAGCGTTGTCCAAGATGAGCAGCTTGATCAGTTGACAGCGCAGGTGCAAGAAGATGAGGGCCAGTTAACGACGCTGAAGACATCACTGTGGGAAATGTCGCTGATGGTGTAGATCATGAGGGATGAGGAATTAAAGGATCTTTAGTAGAGAGCTTCCTAGGCCCAAGAAAACCAACAAAATCATCGCCCTCAGCTAGATGAGTTTCAAGAAATTGGTGGAAATTTGGTTGTTAAAGCAGTTTCCACGTTGCAGGTGGTGCAAGAGATTCAGCAGATGGTCGATGGCAAGGCTAGAGAAGAGCACCCAATGCAGAAGGCTTTGAATAATTGTCAAAGTGTTGCTAACAAATTCCAGCTTCAATTTTTTGAGTTCGTGTAGCAGTTCGAGGATTTCAAGGCATGGACATCGGCATATACCCTGTCAACCTGACGTGGCTCGGGGACAAGCCACAAGACTATGTTGGGGGCCTGTTGGCAGGGGTTTTGGTAAGTGATTTTTTCAATGTCGCGGCATCTGTGTAAGCTCACGCGGTACCATGCAAGGCCAGATTAGCGCAATGGGCGGAAAAATAACTATTTTGTATATTTAATATATTATTTGACCAAGTTTTGTCACCATAGGTCATTAGTGGTTACAATTTAGTTAGAAGTGGACCTTCAATGTAAAGGCGCAATCCTATATATAGAACTTGCTTTGCAATTGAGTAGAAAACAACATCATTATGGATAAGGACATCATCGAGGTTGAGATCAATATTATCTTGAGCATGGTTATCACTTGAGATATGGTGCGATCTGTCTATGGTTTTGGATAATTTTTTGTTGTATCTATGATCTATCTAGGTTTTTCTTGATGTATCCAGCCTCTTGTTGTGGAGAAGAATTGTCAGTTTTGGATCCTTTGCGCAGAATTAATATGATATGATAGTTATTGCATAAATTCTTTCTTTTATTCTATTGTTTCCCCTATTGTGATCTAATCTGTTATGATGTTGCTGTGATCTAATATATTGTTATGTTGCGATCAAGAAAATTATGATGTTGATGTGGTCTATTCCATTTCTGCTATGAGTTATTGGTGTTGTTGTGATCTGTCCTATTTTTGTCACATTTCTGATACATTATGACTTAAGATGTTTTATAAATGATGTTGTTGTGCTAGTGATACTGTGACAAATGTATGATGCAATATGTAGTTGTGGAAATGAATTAATGATGACTGCATAGTTTTGGATCTATTAGTTATGTTGTCTCTCCATTGGATCCCATATCCTCCCTCCTCACTCCCAAAAACTCGGTTCCGACAGCTCTCCCTTGAACATCTCAGGTGAGACTTTGTCCGCTCTATGGATGTTGTTGGGTAGGGTAAAACCTGTCTAGGCCAGTGCTCAAGGGGATCATGCTGGTTGGGCGTCGACAGAGTTAGAATCTTTTTCGACGAGGATTTGTTGGTGGGTTTTATCCAACAGATTATTAGGCAAGTAAGAGCCCAAGAATTCATTTCCTCACCCATTATTCACCCATGTCTTTCATTCCTCGCCCATTCTCATTCACATTGGGCTCTCTCATGCAGCTGAAGGTGGCTGATCTCTCTCCTTCATGTTTTCTACAATTTTTCCATCTTTCTCCATGGTTGGGAAGTCATTTTTTGGTTGTTGAGTGTATGTGCAGCAGGGATTCATGCTTTTGGCGTTTTTTGGGGTCGTATTTACTGCCGTAATTCCCATAGTCATTTTTGGAATCATGATTCATAATTTGGGGGTTTTAAGAGGCCGTGTTTGTCTTCCTCACATAGTTGGATCTTGATGTGCATTTACCCCCACGTTTTTTTGTTGTTTTCCTCATTTTCTCCATGCCCAGAAAGTCATTTTTGTAAAGCTCAGTGGCTGGCAAGGTAGATCCACGATTTGGGTATGAATAGAGGTCATTTTTCCTCTATGAAGCCATTCAATGTTTCTTTAGATGATTGGATCACTTGGGTCATTTTCCCCCATTTTCCATTTTCGATTTTGGTTCCCATGACATTTTTGTCCCTACCCAAAACTTTTATTTTGTTGTGAAGTGCATCCTTGTGTTGGATTGGCTAAGTAAGTCCAAGGAACCCATCTGTTAATGGCCTGACTGTGTTTGGATGTGATTATTGGCTTGACTATGGGTGTATGGTTTTGTTGTGTGTAAATCTATGTTCCCTATTTCCATGTGTAAATCATGCCTAACTCGGGGGTGGCAGTGGTACCGAGAGATTGAGGAGCACAATGGCCTATGGTTGGGTGGAGTGTTGCAGTGACATAGCTAGTTGCGGGGAAGCTTCTTCTCAATATAAGTATTTTATTGTGTTTAACCTTTGCAATGTATTTGTTTTATAAATTATTATGAACATGAGGAATTATTGAATGAATGCTTTTCTTCCATTGTATATTAATGCATATGTGTATATATTTTATGTTCAAAGCATGGAATGCTTGAATGTGTTGAATGTATTTTGCTTCCGCTGTATTTTAATGAATTATACATCAGCATATGCATTTTGGTTTATGTACATGGGGCTAGATTTCCCAATATGATAGAGCATCAACAGTGTTGGTCGCGTCCTCTCCATCGAGTAGAGGAGAGGGGACGTGACACTAATTCTACATCAACATTAAGCTTGAAAGGAAAATATTGAACAAGAATTGGGAAGAAGATTGAATTGATTCATAATAGATGAACATGGAGAAATACTTACAACCCTTACAAGTTCCTTCCTTCTCCATATCCTAGACCTACTCCTCTACCATCCATGCCTTTGATTCCCAAAATATTTGTAGTAGAAAAGTGATTTCTAGCCCTCAATTCCTCCAGCATGCCTTTTCTCTCTAATTCATCCCCTCTAATTCACCTCATATTCCTTTCTTTTATAGGAATGGGATTGTGTACCTAGTCACTTAACCATGAATGTGGGATTAGGATTTTTGAAGCTTTTTTATTATTTCCTTCAAAAAACCCACTTTACCTAGTTTTTATGCATCAAACTTGATTTTTAGTATTTCTAGGACAATTAATACCCATGTTAGGCATTTTTCCAAAGTGTGAGTTATAGGAATTAGGTTTTGGCCCTTAAGTGTTCATGGACTTGTCCTGTTTAGAGCCACCTTGTCTTCAAACATTTATTCATTTGCAGACACCATGGTCAAAGGAGAGATAGAAGATCTCAATTGTTCAAAAAATTTGACCTTCATGTTGCGAGTGAAATAGAAATACGTTTTCATACCAACACTCTCAAGGGTGTGAGTTTTATTGTTAACAGATGCTCCCTAATGTGTGAGGTCCAAATCTATGTTGAAGATCGAAATACATTGAAAGTTATTTTATTATGATACTCTTCCTACTAATAATATTTAGTGACGAGGGCAGGATGGTAAAGGAGTAGGATCTTGAGCGCAGGAGTTGAAAAACACATGCAAATTAAACAAGACAATAACCCAAATAAACAATATTTTCCTGAGGTGGGTATACCCATTCTCAATAGTAAACAAGCATGGCCATGAAAAATACACAATGGATCCACGTCAAAAGAAAATATTACAAAAGTGTATACATGCACTTTTATGAGTGAAAAATATCTAGGTCTTCATGGTACTTTGACATGGCATTTTAATCTTGCGCAACTCAGGAAGTGCATCGATGAATGATACAACTGTCTTTCCCAAGGTCTTCAATACAAAACAACGTAGTACGATTTTATACCATGTGAATAAATAAACTAATGTTGAGCATAATTAAACACCATCTGATTACCAGTCATTGATGTATACCATTAACAGATGTGAGGAGGCCCACCGATAATGATGATGGATGCCAAGGTACTTGAGTAAAAACTAACAAGTGTGAATAGATGTTTTGATGTTGAACACTTGTATAATCAAAACATCATGGGTCATTGATGTATACCCATTGTCATTTGCGAGGAAACCTTCCAATATTGACTGCAAGATCCAAGCTACTCACTGGAGTTCCTAGATCCATTTCCTAGATGATGATTTGGTGTCGATAGGAACATATCTGTCAAAAGGATCTGATATAATTTGGTAGAGCTGCAAGTTCCAACACTGTATACTGACACAAGGAAGGTCGACATGATTGGTCAGGAATATTTGAGGAATGGTTGACATTGGTTTGACTTCCCTTGAACAAATAACACGACGCATGGTGACACTTGGAAACATAAGACTCGAGTAACCAACCATTGTGAAATTCACCTATTCCATATGAATTAATGAAATCTCCATAGATGATAGGAAGGATAACCTATCGGTGGAGATCTGTTCAAATTACTAGTACAACTTCCTAGAATTCAAATGTAAATGGTGTACTTATAACTGATGCAAGGACATGTGTCGTGTTCAAGGGCGATAGGGACTAGCTGTTTCCATTTTCTTCATGATGAATTATGAATAGATTTAATAATATTCCTTTTTTTATTTTTGTGTTTTTAAATTTTTAGTACCTTTTTATTTATTATCTTGAAAAAAGAATAAAGAATGCTATGGTACATGGGAGAAAACAAGTGTTGCATGGTCGTACTTTGTTTTCAAGAGCATGGGCCAGGCCAAGGAAAAGATACATATTGAAAACAAGGGCTGAGCTAGTTGTGCACACTCTTACCATTGTTCCGTCCATTGGCTGGCTATCTGAACTAGGATTATGTGTCGACGAACAGTGAAATAGAACCAAGTAGCTGTGGTTATCCAATTTCATGCGATGAACAAGTAGGAAAGGGGTAATGTTGTTTACTTCATACTAATTCTTGTGAAAAGAACCAAAATCATAAATCAAATGAATCATGGTCCATCAACTACTTGAATCATATAGTTCTCACATGCATAGGTCAACTTAGACAGAAGCAACGATTTATAGGAATTTTGAGAAAAAAGTGACTGCAAAGGCATATAAGCAACATCAACAATAAACACCGAAGCAATAAGCACAAATGTTCATGCGAATATTTTAACACATGCTTGTGTAAACTAACACAAAATAATGAACCCAACATTAAATGGTAAGAACTGTATGGAAGAGAAGTATGCGGTCTCAAACTCTAGGTCATGATGGGACTAATTGGGCTCCCAAGCCTATGAGAATAAATCAACATGGAAATGGGGTGCTGACTAGGGTGTCCCGTGTTTGGTAGGATATTATGTTAGAATGGTGGAAAATACAGATATGATGGGATGACCCACAAATTTTCAACATGTTTGTGTGGAAATTGAACCCAAGAGATAGAACAATTACACTCACAAAATTGCTAATCAATCATGCAAAATTCACACCAAAGGAGACTGAAATTGGAGCATAAAACTGATCTGTATTCAATAAGTGTACAATATACAACCTTTTGAAGTAATAGGATGCTACAATATATCATTACATGAGAGAATCGAATGCATAAATATGCCATTCAAAATAGTTAAAAAATAGGCTTACTAAATCTAGTCAAATCCCCCATGTGTGCATAAAGCAGTTTCCAAATCTATGAACATGCTCACGAATTTTATAAGTCAAGTGGGAAAGCTAAAGGGGGATGTAAATAAAACTCATACATGCTTTTATTTGGATAAAAGGAAGGAGGATGATGTGGGAAAAAAACAAGTCAACTACACCTAGTCTAGCTTTTCCTTTTGCCTTAGATCAGAATAAAACAAGGCAACTTTTCAGAAAAAGTAGATATGCACTTTGGAGGATCCGGAATAAAGGAGACATGCTAAATTGGGTTTCCATGATGTTTCCCAAGTGCTCCACGACTCATTTTTAGCATGTGTTGACTTCTAGGACTTGTAGAAGGAAATTAGCATAGAATGGAATCTAGGAAACTAGGTAATAAGACAAAAATAATTAAAATTAATGTCTAAGGTAGGTAACTATGGGTTGATTATTCTAAAACCCCCCATTAATCCTGAATTTATGAGTAAATATCAGAAAACTATAGGGCCTAGCAACAAGGATTACTCACCCTTTACATACTGCTTGTCCATACAGCCAGGGAAAGAGGCAAAAACCTAGTGGGAAAATCCTCCCTTAAACATGGACAGGAAAAAAAAATGGAAATCTTATCATCAATCATGCTTCATAGCATGATAAAAAATCCCCAGTAGTGATTTGAGATTGTTGAAGGTCTTCTCACAAAAAACTTTGGTGAATATGTCTACTACTTGTACTGAAGATGCACAGAAGAGTAGATCAATGGTGCCATCATGCACAAGCTATCTGATGTAATGCATATGGATCTCAATGTGCTTGGTTCACTGTCTCTCAACTGGATAATTGCATATTCAAATGGTACTCTGATTATTACAGTAGATAATAGTTGAAAAATATGATTCGAAACCCCATTCTCCAAGTATCCCCTGCAACCACAAACATCGAGTTGCTGCATTTACAACTCCTCTATACTCTGCTTCTGTAGATGAGAGTGCTATGGCACTCTACTTCTTTCTTGACCAACTGATTGGTCCTTCTACAAGCATGAACACATATCCTGATGTAGAATTTCGATCTATGTTTTCACCTTCCCAATCATTGTCAGTAAACCCAATCAAATCAAGATCATATTTTTCTTTGTAGAAGATCCCATGAGTTCTTGTTCCTTGAACAAAGTTTAGGATCCTTTTGGATCCTCTCCAGTGGATCTCATGAGGCTGATCCATGTATCTAAAAGCCACACTAAATGCATAATATATATCAGGTCGAGTGTGTGAAAGATAAAGAAAACTCCTAATCAACTTCCTATACAATGTATTATTTACCATAGGAGAAGAACCTGCTTCTTCAAGCTTAACTCCTGAAAGGAAGGGAGTCTTGCTTGGCTTGCAATATTTCATGTTGAACTTGTTCAGAAAATTCAAATCATACTTGGACTAATGTACTTTTATTCCATGTTGGTATTGATCAATTTCGAGACCCAAGAATTGGATCAACAATCCCAAATATGTCATAGAAAATGCATGGTTCGTTGCATCCTTCAAGGAGGCAATATCTTTCTTTGAACTTCCTGTAATCAGAAGGTCATCCACATACAAGAGAATAATCATCAGAGAACCATGAATCAGCTTCAAATAGACATTATGATCAGACTTACATCGAACAAAACTCAGTGATAGCAAAAAGCCATCAATCTTGGCATACCAAGCCCTGGGGGCTTGCTTGAGCCCATACAATGATTTATTTAACCTACACACTAAAGATGGATTAGAAAAAAACCCTTCAATTTGTTGCATGTAAATATTTTCAGTGATATCTCCATTTAGGAAATCACACTTCACATCCATGTGATGTACCTCTCACTGTTTCGAAGTTGCAATGGCTAGAGCTAGCCTTATGGAGTCCATTTTCGCCACTAGTGCAAAGGTTTCATTGTAGTATATACCATGTACTTGTGACTAGTCCTTTGCTACCAATATTGCCTTATATTTCAAAGGTGAACCATCAGCAGCAACCTTACTCTTGAAAACCCACTTACATTGAACTAGCTTCCTCCCTGGGGGGAGATCAACCAGTTCCCAAGTATTGTTCTTCTGGAGCGAGCTGAATTTTTATTTCATGGTTGTTTTCCATATTGGATCATGTGATACATATTCATATGTGTGTGGATCTGATTCAACCATCATATAGCACTTCTCAACAAATAGAGGATCTTTCACACAAACGGCGCTCTCAAATTGAGATCTAGTCCTCCTAGTGTCCCTAGAATTTCCAGCTAGTTCCCTAGCTGTATGAATGGTATTTTCTGCCCAGTTTGGTCTTGTAGGAATATTAGGATCTACAATCAAATACTCATTATCAGACATATCAGAATCAACAAACTCATTAGTCTCTCCACTTACAATCAATGGATTTGGTGGTGAAGAAGACTCTCCAACTTCAAGTGCTACTAAAGGCTCTTCTTGGAATTGAACACTTATTTCAATGAAATATTTGTTAGTTCTCAATTTGATCAGCTTGTAGCCTTTTGAATCTTCAGAATACCTAAAAAATAGGCACTCTTGGCTTTGGGGTTGCAAATCCTTCCTCTTTTCAGTTGGGATTCTAGCCCAAGCCTTTGAGCCAAAAATCCTGAAATGGGTCACATATGGCTTGTGCCCACTCCAAGATTTGAAAGGATTCATACCATCAATATACTTATGAGGCACCCTATTCTGGATTTAGGATGCATAGTTTATAGCCTCGGCCCAAAAATTTGGTGGAAAAGTCTTAGCCTCCATCATGCAAGTTGCCATCTCCTTCAGTGATCTATTATTTCTCTCAGCAACACCATTTTGCTATGGTGTGTAAGGGAATGAATGTTGCATTTGAATACCTGCATATTTACAATACTGAATGAACTCAAAATTGACATACTCAACACCATTTTCAGATCTGAGGATCTTGAGTTTCCTCCCACACTGGTTTTCAACCAAGGCTCTAAATACTTTGAAGAGGTCAAAAAATTCAAACTTGTGCTTTAGGAAGTAAACCCAACAATACCTAGAAAATTCATCTATGAAGGTCAGTGCATATTTGTCTTGACTCATAGACATATGAGGGAATGGACCAGCAATGTCATTGTGGATCAGTTCAATAGGTGCAGAGGTTCTCTCATGACTAGCTTTCTCATACTTGTGCTCTAGGTGTTTTCCTCGGATACAATCTTGACAAACTCCCTTAGAAAACTTGATCTTTGGTAACCCTATGACCATATCTTTTCACTCAAATCAGAAATATACTTGTAGTTAATATGGCCAAATATTTCATGCCAAAGCTTTCTTTCTTCATTAGCATGAATCAGAAGAGTATAGGGGTTTGAGTAGGGTAGAAAATGGGAAAACTTGTATACCTTCGAAGTGTGATCTACAACACCTTTTGCTATGACTTTACCATTTGAAATCACAGTGATTTCAACATCATCATGGGAGAAGATGAACTTCTTTGGAAACCCAGTATGAGTCATCTGATACACTGACAAGATATTAGAGGCAAGACCTGGAATATACAACACATTATTGAACTTACCATGGTCAAGATCAATCCTTCCCTTCCCCAAAATGTCAATTACAGAGTCATCTCCCAAAACTATTGGTGGACCTTTTGACATGTCAAGAGAGGAGAATGTCTCTTTTGTCAAAACCATATGTCTAGAAGCTCTAGAGTCTATGATGAAGCTAGGTGAGCTTGATGTGCCAGCAACCAAGGCATGTACTCTCTCTATGTCCTTTGAATTGGATCCTCCTTCCCTCTTCTTTGAGCAATCAGGAAGGGAGATGTTATTCTTCTCCAGGAGTTGGTTCAACATGTCAATTTTCTTCTTCATACAAGAGCTCTCAGGATGATAGCCCTTACTACAGTATGCGCACTTGTTCATTTCTCTTTTGTTCTTATTCTTTTGGGAGTTCTTCTTGGAACCTTGGGGCTCCTCTTGAGACTTTCTCTTGTCTCTCTTTTGCTCAGGTGGATTTTTAGATTTTTTCTTATGTTTTGAATCCACCTTTGAATCTCCAGCAACCAAAGCTTGGTCTTTGGAAGTTTTGATGGTGCCCATCATCACCAACTTATATTGTTCCTGTTTGAGGGATGCCATGAACTTTGCAAGCTTAGGAATATTCTAGGATCAAGCTATCAACTTGGTGGCATGGAAGGTTGAAACAAACACTGAATAGTTAGGACCAATCTTAGAGAGTATGGACAAAACTAGTTTCTATTCCTTCTTTTCAATCCCACACTATTTCAACTCCAAAACAAGGGCCTTAAACTTGGAAAAGTAGAGTTGTAATGATTCGAAGCTATTGGGACTCAAGGAGGTCAGCTCATTCTTGATTTGATGTCCTCTCATCTCATCTGTCTTTCCAAAAATCTCTTCTAGCTTCTCCCACACTTCACTAGGTGATGTCAATCCATCAAGATGGAAGAGGAGGTCTCTTGAAATGCTCAGACACAAAAGACCATAGGCCTCATCCCTCTTGTTGTGCCATTTAATTTTCTCTACAGCTGGATTGGGCTCTCCCTCAGTTGTCATAGTCACCCTGTAGAGACCTTTCACTCAAAGAAATTGAATGGAGTCAAGATGATCTTTTGAGATTGGTCCATAGCTCAGAAATTGTGCCCTCCAGTCAGTAGAATGCACTCCCAGTCAAGATTTCAAACCTGCAATAGCAATAAGGAAGGAGAGAAATCGATATACAAAGGCTCTGATGCCATGTGGAAATTGAACCCAAGAGATAGAACAATTACACTCACAAAATTGCTAATCAATCATGCAAAATTCACACCAAAGGAGACTAAAATTGGAGCATAACATTGAGCTGTATTCAATAAGTGTACAATATCCAACCTTGTGAAGTAATAGGCTGCTTCAATATATCATTACATTAGAGAATTGAATTCATAAAGATGCCATTCGAAATAGTAAAAAAATAGGCTTACTAAATCTAGTCAAATCCCACATAGGTGCATAAAGCAGTTTCCAAATCTATGAAGATGCTCATGAATTTGCTAAGTCAAGTGGGAAAGATAAAGAGGGGTGGAAAGAAAACTCATACATGGTTTTATTTGGATAAAAGGAAGGAGGAGGATGTGGGCAAAAAACAAGTCAACTACACCTAGTCTAGCTTTTCCCTTTGCCTTAAATTAGAATAAAACAAGGTAGCTTTTCAGAAAAAGAAGATATGCACTTTAGAGGATCTAGAATAAAGTAAACATGCTAAATTGGGTTTCTAGGATGTTTCCAAAGTGCTCCATGACTCAGTTTTAGCATGTGTTGACTTCTAGGACTTGTAGAAAGAAACTAGCATAGAATGGAATCTAGGAAACTGGGTAATAAGAAAAAAATAATTAAAATTAATGTCTAAGGTAGGTAACTATGGGTAGATTATTCTAACAGTTTGACCCTATGGAAATTTTTGGTTGCAAAAGGTCAAGTGGCATCTTCACAGAGGGATAACCTAAACCTATATGCATTTTCCAAATATACCCCATAAAATAGAGGAACATACAAAGGATGCTCCTATACCCAGGTGGATTTAAACCAAATCTATTCTCAGTGGCCCCGCGAAATATGCCCTTAGGTGGGTACAACCAAATGTTTATGACTTCAAGGATAATTTCATCTGATGATAAAATTCCATGCAAGAAATCAAGTGAGCTGGGAGATCTCACAGCCAAAATGGATGAAGTAACTGGATCATATTCCTCCATCAAGGGAATATTTTGATCCAAATCCACTGAAGCCATTTCAATAGCTTGGTATGACACTTCTATAGTAGATAAGGGTTACAGGATCACAAAATTTACCATGAGGGAATTTTTTTTTAATGATCCTACCCTAATGTCCTGAAATTCCTTTAGAGAATCCCTAATGAAAGGAACATTCAATTGGATATAAGTTTCAAGCATGCAGTAATATAATTGATCGATCATGACAATATTCCCCCAATGAGGGAACCGAATCACTCAGGACTCTAAAGAAACTATATCCATCATTGTATGTATCCAACTACGTCCTAATAGAAAATTGTAATCTATAGGCGCATCTACTACCTCAACATTCACTGTGACTATTTTTCCACCCCATTCAATAGGGAAGGATACAGTAAGTCCATGAGGAGAGAACAAATTCCCATCAAATTCTTTTCATACAACATGGGATTGGACTAAGGTGGGTGATCCTAATTCTTTCCAACATTTAAATGACATGAAACAGTTTGAGTACCCTTCATTAACTATGGTTTGAAAGATATTATTTCCATGAGATGTTACTTTAATATGAAAATCAAGTTTGAAAGGAATCCTACAGGTTGATTGGTCTAAGTCTAACTTGATCGAAGTCGCATCGGATGGATCAACAGCTCTAGTTTAAGACGATATTTCCTTTCTTTGTGTAGTACAACATTGCAACACCTCCATGGCGGAAATGTCACATGGTGCTTGAGCTATTTCCTCAACAAAAAATTTTGTTATGAGCAACTCATGCGTTAAGATTATGCACTATTCCACATAGATCACCTTTGGGGGGGTGTGGTAATATTTCTATAGTTGGTTTATCAATGGTGAGAGAACCACTTGGTTTTTATTCTGATTTATCCAATGCACTAGGAGGGACATCATAATAATGATATTTCGTTTGAATGTTCACCTCATGATCAAACATGAAGGCATTGGCATTGGGATAATTTCCCTCTTGTTGGGATTTTGATTAGTTTCCCCTTGGCGGAGGTACCATTGTATAGAAACCATTTGATGATGGCGCTGCAAAAAAGGTTGCATCAATACAACATATTGTTGTTTCCCAATTCCTTGAGATGGATTCAGTGCATCTCCCTTCCCAAGGTTAGCATTCTTCTTACTCTTGTATTTCTTCTTATTCCCTCTAAGTTCTTGCATGGATTGAACTATGAGTTTTTTAGGAGTTTGGGAAGGATCAACACTATGCTTTCCCTTGTACCTCTTTTCTTCCCCCTAAGGTCCATGGATTGAACTATGAGGATTTCATAAGTCGGGGAAGGCTTATCATGTTGTTGCATATATTGAAAAACTATAGGTTCTAAGGTCTGAACAGACATTTGTCCCATTTATTAGATGATCTTCTCAAGGATGTTGATGGAACCAATCATACCATTAGCATGAGGTCCATTTGGAAGCCTAGCTAGATCAAACATAGGTATTGCAGGCCGATTCCAAAAATATTGGTTACTTTCTGGAACCTCACCACTCCATTGTGGAATGGGACTCATGGGTGGACTCCCCCCTTGTGGGGTTAGACTCCAAGGAGATTGGATATTTCCTAGAATCTGACGACACCATTGGTGAATGGGTGGATTTCCCCCTTGTAGGGCTAGAATACAGTGAGATTGGTTATTTCCTAGAATCTGACCACTCCATTGTGGTGGTCCTTGTATTTTATTAGTATTCCAAGGTGAGTTTCCCCGTTGTGAAGGCTACCTCCAAGAAGGTTGGGTAATTCTTAGAACATGATCAATGGGTGTATTGTCTCTTGATGGATATAGGTCACAAGAATATTGGTTACTTCTTGAAACCTGACCACTGGGTGGATTTCCTCCTGATGGAGTTGGGTCCCAGGAATATTGGTTACATAATAGACCTCGATCATTCCATTGATTATGTCCTTGGTTTTGATTGGAATTCCAAGGTATGTTTCCTCCTTGCAGAGGTGAGATCCAAAAATATTGGTTAGTTTTTGAAACATGACCACTCCATTGTGGAATGGGGTTGGTAGGTTTATTTCCCCTAGGAATTGTGCTAGGATAAATCAAAGGATAACCCTCTCGAGAATTTCCTCCCAACGGTGAAGGATAATTCCAATTGGAATTTGTGTTCTAGGATGCATTATTTTTGCCATGAATATTAACATTCCATGGTAAAAGGTTTCCCCTAGAAGTAGAACCTAGACTACTATTATGTATGCCAAGAGGATTTTGAAAACCTCCTGCAACCATTTGAGGCTGCATTGATATGGTTCCTTCAACTCCTGACAAATCCAAAGGTTCATGTGTAATGTTCTACATATTATCCCCACTTTCAAAAAGACTAATGAGTGACTCACTTTTCGTAAGTATGATTGAGTTTAAAGGATGTGCTGAGGGTGGATTTACGTGAGAAAATGTGTGATATTCTCTTTTTTCAATTTCAACTAAAGTAATATCATCAATTCTATTTATGTTTCATCCATAATGTGACAAATTTTTAAAATTGATTTGACTTCTTCTTTAGTAACATTTTATTGGGTTTATAAGTAGTTCAGTTTCAAATTCACAAATATGTAGTTCATATATATGTATCCACAACGTAGCAGGGCCCTCAAACTCTAGTAACTTTCCTCGCTAGCACCTTGACGGGTGAATCAGGAGATTATGTACTCGGGTGAATCAGGAGATTATGTACTCTAAAGTTTAATAAAAGGAATGGTTTATTATAGTATACCAAAATACAGTCAAACAATCCTAAAGGAAACTAGACTCAACAAAAATCAAAGTGTCCACACATATAAAAATGTCCTAAGATAATCAGCAAGCAAACTTATTTCCAAAGAACTAGATTTCAGTGAAAATCTAGATTTAGAGTGCCTTCCAAAAGTAGTAGCTCTTGAGGGACATTACGCCTAAAAAATTACTAAATAGTGAAGGTATGAGAAATAGTTATATTGTTCTTCAATCACCAATAGTGAAAGTATTATCTCTTGGCTACTCACCCTCCCAAGGAGTTGAAACACCCTTTTGTTTGTCTCATGTATTGCAAGTGTCCCCCACTCACAATATCCCATGTGGTGCCCTATGAAAAGAAACTATGGTTACAACTTCACAATCAGTGGTGGGGTAGGGCAGTCCTCAGTCTAGGATAACTCACATAGACTAGATATCTCAAGAACGTGATGTCACATCGAGGACTTGCCACTTAATTGAAATATTGTGATGTGCTCATATCCCACCAAATAAGCAATAGGGGGGTACCACCCTTACTAATTCGGATTTACCTCGTGCTTAACGCATGTGTTATAAGAGCTTTCCTGACATATGCACTATTTGCTACTAATGGATTTGATTCTCTTTAATCAATACTAGTTTCAAAGTTGTGTGTCCTTGGAGTGTTAACTCTCCAATCTTATCCCAAGGCCCTAGCCTAATCTTTGTGGGTGATATAAAAAGGAATCTCGATAGTTTTTAGATTAAGCATTGATTTTAGGGTAGTTTGCTTAGTTTTGAGGAGTGATAGTGAAACTGGTGGTGTTTGTGACTCAAAATGATGAACCAATCAAATACACAATTCTCATTACTCTTTCCTTTATTTCAAGGAACTTCTATACTATGGGAGAGTAAGAGGTTCTTTGAGGTCCTTCAAACATACAAATTGAAAAATAGAATCACTTTTACAAATTTGAAAAAGGTATTAAAATTTTTAACAAGATTTCAAAAGGTTGGATTAAAACATAAGATGTGTTCAATTTGATTCAAATATTACTAATTGGAAACAAAAAATGTTTGAATGTTCAATGTTTTTCCTGTTTCTAATAGGTCTCTTAAATTGATGTTTAAATGTAGGATTGTGATTCATTTTTTTTTCAATCGAATTGTGTTTTCTTTCTTAGTGTTGAATTGTTCCAAATTGATGGTTTGAACATCAATGAAAAATTCTAAATGTATTTTGAAATTCTAAAGCTGAATTTTCACTTGAGATCCACTTTCTCTATCATGGGACTGCCCAAAAGCTCAAGTGAAGAGGATACTCGTGGCTCGACAATATGCTTCAAAAATTCAAAAAGATTTCTATTACACTTGAGATTTTATGTGAATTTGATTTTAATGATGGTATTAAATATGTCTTATTTGTGATTTCAAGTTGTGTGGCAGGTTAGAAAGTTCATGTGACTTCAAAATTCAAGGCCTTAAAGGTTCATAAATCGAAATAATGTATCATGTTCTTCAATTTTTGGACAATTTCCTTATGAAAATATGTGATTAAAGTGACCAAATAAAACAAAATTTCAGCCATTAGTAATTAAATAAAGGACCTGAATGGTAAATATGTCATAGAAGTTTATATTTGAGCAATGTTTTAAAGAAAAACTTGAACAAAACTCAAACAATTACTAATCACGATGATTTTCCTAGATTTTAAGGAGGTTTCTAAGACTTCCAAATTCAAGTAAAATTGATCCTAATTTATTCAAATATTCTCCCGATAGGTCCTTACAGTTATCTACTATCATCTAAAATTCTGCAAATTTCAAAATCATCCCTAAATATAGGCCTAAAACAATGATTTGTGAATCCTAGTTTTTTAACAATTTTTTGACAATTTTCAAGCTAATAAGCACACAAATATTTAAAATCTTAAAAAATACTCAAATATTTGACCAAAAATGATTAAATTAGAGTGTAAAATCAATTATTGTATTTTCTAAGCTTTCCATACAAAAAAAATCACTCAAAATGGAAAAGAATTGAGGATTTTAAGCCCAAAATACTAGACTTTGTTCCATACACAACTGTTCAGAGAATAACCACATGTATATGAAGGTATATGTGACCTATATGTGTCTGAACTACATGTATACACACCTGTCACCACTGTGACCTGCGTATATCAAGAAAATGGAGATCTCGCAAAACAACCCTAAAAAATTTCAAACATTTTAACTATGAAAAGGTAGATTTAGGTCAGTTTTAGACTCTAGACATAAAAGAAGGTCTCTAAAGACAGAGATGAAGCGTGAATTAATATATATGAAGGAAAAAACACCCAAACAAGGGGAAAAACTTAAGAAAACTAGTTTCAAGAGAATAACCCCTTAGCTCCCTACAAGAGTCACCATTCTATTAGTGGAGTATTCTACAACATAAGCAATATACTACTCTCCTATTTCAATGGGGTGGGTGAATCCCATTTGACAGAAAACAAATGAATTATCATAATGATCTTAAGATCTCAACCTTCTTTCATGGAATTTGAGAAGGGGAGTAAGAGAGGAGAATACCTCTTTGTAGCCTTGTTTTTTGATGAAGTTCCTTGATGGCTATCCTTGCAGCTCCTTGAGTCTCCTTCACACATACAAATTTCACCACAAAACTTCCTACTATCCTACCAAACTATATTTGAGAAATATGGGTTCAATCTAATTGCCTACCAATTCTACATCAACATGAAGCTTTAAAGGAAAACATGGAGAAATACTTACAACCCTTACAAGTTCCTTCCTTCTCCATAGCCTAGACCTACTCCTCTACCATCCATGACTTTGATGCCCAAAATATTTGTAGTAGAAAAGTGATTTCTAGCCCTCAATTCCTCTAGCATGCCTTTTCTCTCTATTTCACCTCATATGCTTTTCTTTTATAGGATTTGGATTGTGTACCCAATGACTTAACCATGAATGTGGGATTAGGATTTTTGAATCTTTTTTATTTTCCTTCAAAAAGGCTCACTTTACATAGTTTTTAGGCATAAAACTTTATTTTAAGTATATCCAAGACAATTAACACCCACGTTAGGTATTTTTTCCACTGTGTGAGTTATAGGAGCTAGGTTTTTTCCCTTAAGTGGTCATGGACTTGTCCTCTTTAGATCCACCTTGTATTCAAACATTTCTTCCTTTGCGGAAGCAGTGGTCAAATGCCAGTTTGAAGCTCTCAATTGTTCAAAAACTCTGATCTTCATGTTGTGGGAGAAATAGAAATATGTTTTCAGACCAACACTCTCAAGGATTTTAATTTTTATTGTTAACACTTTATAAGGAGAAATAATATCAATTATCATTTATTGATCATTCATTAATGTGTGTACATTAATTCCTCTTATTCTCTCCTTATGCTAATTCTCTACAATTCCCAGTGAGGTTAATTGTGTGCTTAGATTCTTATCTTGTTTATGGAATCCTTATTGCCATCAACGATTTAAAATTCTGACATTAACTACCATGAAGTACAGGCTTCACAAGTAGGATATTCCCTGGAACAAAAATGCCTCCAGTGGTGGAAATATCTTTTGGTACGTCAATTCAATGCCTTCCCTTCTTCTTATATTTATGGGATATGGTGCGTGCACAACACTGAGATATTTAAAAATAAATTGATTCCTACTGAGGTGACCGTGGATGTTTCTATGCATTGGATGAAGCAACACAAATTAATTATTAAAACAAAAAGGCAGCACAAACTGTTTCTTATAGATATTGAAAGATTGACCCCATGGGCATTATTTGATGGTGCAAGCCAAGGATATCCTCCTCTAGGCGGTTCAGGGGGATTTTTATACCTTGTATAAAATCACAAGATTATGATAAGGTTCACTCCTGGGCACTGTTCAAACAGTAAGGATAAACTTGCAGTTCTTCACTCAGTCTTGAATGTGGAAATTGCAAGAAATATCTCATCTTCGTATTTATGGAGACTCGAATATGGTCATTGTCTAGGCCAATAACAAAATACAAATCAAATCCCCTCACCTAAAACATCTTCTGAAATCAATTCAAAGACAAATGGATTCATTTTCATCTCTTTCCCTGGATCGTATATAGAGAGAACTAAACTCCGAAGAACACCAATTATAAAAAATGCCTTATTATTGGACACTAGTTCAACAAAACTTGAAGTAGTAATAAATGACAATTGATTGTATTTATTTAGAAATATGATTTTTTTTTAAATCAGAAAGCATGTAGATGCATGGAAAGGGATTTCTATTCCCTCTGTAAGTATGAATAGTTAAAATAAAGATGAATTTTGTGATGTAAAGATAACAGTTTGGAATAGTTCATGATCATTCCCTTAGAATGATTTATATTTTCCATTTGAAACACACACACACACACACACACACACACACACACACACACACANCGCGCACACGCACACACACATATTGGTGTTATTTTGGTTTAATTTAAAAAAAATGTAATTTATTTTTTTGTTTATTTTTTATTCTGTTTCATTTAATATTTATATTATATTATATATGAAATATTAAATGATATTATAAATTATATTAATTATTATATTATGTAATATAGAGTTTATAATATATTTAAGTTTAATATTTAATATTAATATATAATTAATCTTGAAGAAAACTTTCCTCAATCAAAGGATGTAGAAACACTACTATACCGCAATGATGATGATGATGAAGATGACAATGCCAATGATGATGAACACATCGACGACATTTATTGTGATGATGATGACGATGACAATGACATTGATGATGATGACGATAATGATAATGACAACGGTCATGACATTGATGATGACGATTTTAGTGTGTTGTAAGGTGTGTAAGTGTGTTATCCTATTACAAAAAAATAAAATAATCAAAATATTCAATGCTAGATATGTGAAGAAATTATGGATAGGACGAAGCCTTGGGCCTATTTTTATGGGTCGTCAGAAGGTGAGTCACCTTTTGGGAGGATAAAGAGGAATTTTATGCATATCTGATACGTATTCCTGTACATTTGAAGCAAGTATAGGCTCTATCTCCAACAATTTATCATAGCTTATGACTCCAAAGTTAATTCTTACACTTGAGGCTAAATATGAAGTTTATTCACATGCATTATAATAATGGGACTACCAAAACTTTCATGTCACAAAAACAATGGACTTGAGTAAATTTTGAGATTCATCTTTCATAAGTGGCTCTGTAGAAAATGATTTTAGATGGAAAAATACTTGAACCTTGTCACTGTTAGAATTATATCACCAAATATTTCCTATATAGGTTTCCAATAAGGCCACCAAACTAGTGGAAGTGGTCACTAAGGAACACATCAATACTTAAATGATTTAGTCATGGAATTTATGGACTGTTTATGAGAAATTTTGAAGGGAGTAAACAATATGTTTATATCACTTAGGAACTCATAATAGTGTTTTGTATTTGAATACAACAGTAGAAAATTTGAAGAAATGTTCCCAAGGAGTAAACAATTTTTCTTCTGCACTAAGGGAATTTACCACCATATTAATTCATGACGTCATGAGCCAAATTGAAGCTTCAACCAACTATTTAACAACACCCTGGATAGAATTGCACAAAACTCAAAAACCATCTCACAACATCTTGGTTCTTTACTACACAACTGCAATAAACCATAAGGTAAAGCACATGTTAAAAGATAAACAACTACCACTCTTGATGGGGTTAGGTAAAGTGCCATTTACAATGACAATGACATGAAGTAACTTATTGTTGATTTGTCACATGTAATGTGTCCACCCCATATGAAGAGAAATATTCCTTTTCTACAATCCTTGTTGTAGAAACTAGGAATCAAACCTCCATACAAGCTTTGCAACGAGTCTCTCAAATATTACCTTTCTTAAATTATCATATTCAACTAAAACCATCATAGACTATTCAGTTATATCATATTATAGTATTGATACAATGCTAAACATATTATTATTATTCTTAATCTTTGTAGAAGGAATTATATCTTTAGAAGGGTTTGTTAACCATAATCTATGAAGTAACCATGTGATCCTTCATGGCAAGAGATAGCTAACTCACACCTGGAATTTTTCATTTAATAATAAAATGAGACTTCAATTTTTCTATAAGAGAATGAAGATTAGATTGGATGTATGAAATATTTATCAATTAATGGTTTGTTGGAGTTATTAGAAAGATTTGTTTTCCCTATTGTAAATTGGTTTATACAGGGTGTGATCAAATTTCCAGTTGCACATTCAAGTAATGTATTGTCAAGCTAAAAACTATGACTATAGGAATTTGAGTTTGACATAGAAAATGATTATTTGATATCTTTTATATTTTTTATACTTTTTCGTTTGATTATCAAATTATTTGTGTGAGTTGTATTTAAGAATTGAAACCCTCCCATACCATTAGTGCATGGATCTACTCTAACCATGTCAAATTTCAATGCATATAAGCACAAACTAAAAAAAATCAACGTTGGACCCATTCACAAGTCAATTTGTGCAAGGTCGATATGACATATTAGGATACTATAAGAAAACAATTTAGAATTAGGGGGGGTAAATATTTTATTAGGTCAAATTTCGGAAAGGGTGACTATGCCCATAAAGACCATAAAAAAATAGCTTCATAAGAGTGATAATGTGACCTAAGGTACTCATGGAAATAAATATAGTGTCGATGTTGAATGGCCTTACTCTAATATGCATCATAATAAATTACCATCCCTGAAATGTATCCTAAATAAGAAATAGATTAAATATTAATTAAAACGTAATTAATGTTGGTAATAACTTGACTAGTCAAATTTCTAATTAGATCCAAAAAAAATTCTGAATGCAAGTGAAATGATGTGAGGTAAACTAGTGTGGTTAAGGTATGTTGCAATAATAACAATGTAATGTTAACTCTCAAGTTTGAAATATTCATGAGCATGAATCATAATCAAATATCCTATTTTTTCCCATTACAATTTACCCATAAAACTCTGAAAAATAGCCTCTAGAAACAAACCAGGGATTCTCCTTTTCTCTATGCAATCGAACCTCTACCCTCAACACACTAGGTCCCCAACTTTTATTATTAGTTCCTATGTGTGTGTGTGTTTATTAGAGTTAGCGAATTTTATTATTTTGATTTCAAAATTTCCCTCTAACACATGCACACAATCATTGTTTTCCCTATTTTTCAAATTCAAATCACAACCCTTGATATTCCAAGTGTTTGCAAAACTTTTACCATGTATGAAAAGTTCTCATTGATTCTCAAAAATTCCTTGTCCATTTCTAAAAAAGGTGCAAAAACTATGTGAGTATCCTTATAAAAATGCACTCCAAGTGTTGTAGAAGTGATTTATAGTAAAACAAATCAATAAATTACATTAATAATAATAATAATTTGTGAACGGATTTCTCAGAGTGTGCAATCCTGATTTTTTTTCCAGCGTGCATTCTTGACAGTTTATTCAGCATGCATTTCTCATGGTTTATTCAACATGCATTAATGTGTATTCCTCTTGCATTCAACGTGCATTGATCCCTCCTTGAACCCAGACAACCATGGCATCAATTCAAATAGGGATGTCCTCTTCCACGACAGCAATTGACACATGGGTTTCCTAGAAGGAGAAGTTCACAATCAAAAAATTCAAAGAGTGTGTCACTACATAGAGATCTACAAACAATTGTCCAACATGTATGCTAGATATCCTGAAAAGAGCAGAGGCTTTTGAATTTATATTTGGACAGTTCGATTTCCAAAATGATGAGATAGATGAGGCCATAGAAAATTATGATGATATAGCCATAGATAAAGAGGCAGAACATACTTTAACAAAAAAATCATCATTAGGTATTCCCAAATTAGACAAAAAAAAATAATAATCATGTGATCTTGAACTCTTCCTCTCACGCCATGTGTATAAAGAAGTTTCCTCTCAGGATCTAAATCCTTTGGATAATGAGTGATTTGTTTCCTTAGCCTTACTGCTTCACGGCCATTGATCTACCAAAATTTATATATTCCTGAGTGTTGAGCATCATGCAAATCCCATATCCTCATGTCAGGATCTGCTATCCCATCATGTCCCATCGCTAAAATGTTGGCACTTAATGAGGTTGAATATACAACTTTGTGGTGTTTATAAGTTTGGGTCCCAAGATGAGAGATTTGGCATCATAAAGATCATGCAAGGGGTGGTATTTATAGATTTCTTTTGTGACCCTGAAATATTTTGATATTTCCACGTGTTCAAAGCAGTTTCCTTTTAGGATCCGACCTCCAAATTTAAAATGTGAGCATGTTCATGATCGTGAAAGGAAATAGGACATCGATTTGTATTGTAAATCATCCTAAACATCAAAACTTGTGATCCTTTGACTTATCAAACATGAACTTAGTTGCAGAGTCATTTGAGGTGTGATAACTTCCCCAAGGTGATTTTTCATAATGAATTGTATTCTCCATTCTTGATGCTACATGTCGTTGGATCATTACCTCGATCGCTTGAGTTGAACTATTTTCATAGCTAACCTTCCATATATATGTCATCTTAACTATGCGTCAAGGAAAATGTCACCCGTTATTTTTCTAGCTATCGAATATTGAGTAAATAACACTAACATTGGCTTCATCGAGGATATTCTCTTTCTCTAGGAGAGGTTGAGAATAGTAGACTTGTGCCTTAGTCCATTGGGTTATGGATTCTTGAAAATTCTGGTGGATTCCCTTCTTGGGTATTTATTTTTCACAATTTTAGAAAGAAAAATTCGCTTGAAAACATTATATGAAATGAAACTTAATAGAAGAGAATTGTAAGAAAAAATTAAGAACAATTTTACATAATGCTACAATCGCTTAGAAAGAGAGAGATTAGTAATGAAAGAAATATCTGAGAAACCTAACATTCACATGGTTTTCCAACAAGTCACCATCAAGATGCACCAGTTATTATGTGTTGTTGTCATGTACTATCACAACTTTGAAGGGACCAATCCAAAAATTATCAAATTTTCCATGCTTGGATTTTTCTTCTCTCCTAACATCCCATTTTGGGGATAGGTCTCCAAGATGGAAATAGCTAACTATGGAAATTCTATAAAAGATGGATTTCATTACATCCTAGTGAAGCTTAGTTGTAACATCAAGCTACTCTCTGATGTTTTGTACTTCTATCACCTGGTGAATTCTTCTTTCCTTATCATTCAACTCCTCTTGTTCTGGATGTAACAACTTCATGATTGAAAAACCCAATTGGATAGGAAGAACTACCTCTTTGACATAGACTAACTAGAAGGATGATGTGCCCATGGATTTCTTGGAACTGATCCTATCATCTTGCACTGCGTATTTGAGATGAGATTCCCAATCCTATTTTCTCTGATCAAGCATCTTCTTGATGACAATAATTAAACTTTTGTTTTTGACACTACTACATTTGGGCAGAAAATTCAACTACGGATTCGTACAATACAACTAAAATCAGAACAATTGTCAGATTTTACTTATATATATA
>LPNX011111887.1:687652-775549 GCA_001517045.1 Pseudotsuga menziesii
GCATATCTAGCGTAGTTGTAGGTGAAATATTAATAAGCAAGAGATCAAATCCATTTTCCATATATGTAGCTTTTATGTGTGATCTTGTAGATCAAGAACCTACCAGTTATAAAGAAGTTGTGTAGAAGAAAGAATGGGTAGAAGCAATGACTAAAGAATATCAATCAATAATGAAGAATGTTGTTTGGGATATAGTTCCCAAATGAAAGACAAGAGTGTGGTATCTTCAAAGTGGATCTACAAGATAAAGCATGCAACTGATGGAAGTATTGAGAAATACAAGGCAAGGTTTGTGGCTAGAAGATTCTCTTAGAAAGAGGGAATTGATTATGAAGAGGCATTTGTGCAGTACCAAGGTACAATTCCATTAGAACCATCATGGCACTTGAATCCATGACGAAGTGGAGTTTACACCATATGGATGTGAAGAAAACCTTTTGAATGTTGTTATTGAGGAAGAAGTGTACATAGAACAACCACATGGATTTGAAGTTGAAGACAAATGGACTCATGTATGTAAGTTGAAGAAGGATCTGTATGGACTTAAGCAAGCTCCTAGAGCTTGGTATGGAAGGATAGATAGATTCTTGATGAGCTTGGGATTTACAAAAAGAAAATCCAACCCTAACCTTTAATTTAAGGTTATGGATGATGAACCTGTCATATTATTGATGTATGTGGTTGACTTATTTCTGAGAGGAAATGATAAACAGAATTTGTAGAGTGCAAGAAGAATCTCACTGAAGAATTTGAGATGAAAGACCTTGGATTGATGCACTATTTTCTAGACCCATAAGTGTTGCAAATCCCAGAAGGAATCTTTCTCAACCAAGGAAAGTATGTTGTGGAAATCTTAAAAATATTTGATATGTTAAATTATAAATCCATGGCCACACCCATGGATACCAACCTGAAGTTGTTATCTGATGAATCATCAGAGTTAGTGGATGTGACTTAATACATATAGATTATTGGGTTGTTGATGTATCTGGCGAATACTATGCCATATATATTCTTTGTTATGAACACCCTGAGTCAGTATCTAGTTAAACCTAGATGTGTTCACCTGATAGCAACAAAGCATGTGATGAGGTACCTGAAAGATACGGTAGAATTTGCTTTATACTATGTTGGAGACAATGACTACAGATTGTATGGTTATACAGATGCAAATTGGGTTGGAAGTGTCTCATCTAGGAAGACCACCTCAGGTGGATGTTATTGTATGGGATCCACCATGATCTCATGGTTTAGCGGGAAACAATCTAGTGTTTCTCTCAGCACAACTAAAACAGAGTATATACTAGCTTGTTTTGCTAGTTGTGAATCCATATGGCTTTGAAAGTTGATGTTAGGTCTATTTGACCTGGAGTTGGATACCATAGTGATTTTGTGTGACAACCAAAGTTGTATAAAGATAACTTATAACACAGTGTTCCATTAAAATAAAAGTACATATAAATTCGATAGTTTTACATATGGGATATGGTATAGAAGGGAGCTATAAAGCTCCAGTATGTGAGTACCGATGAGCAAGTTGCTGAAGTGTTGACCAAGCCTATGTCTTAAGTAAAGTTTGAATAATTCCATGACAATATTGGTGTGGTTTGAAAGGACCTTCCTCGAAAGGAGGAGCAGTGATAATGATGTTGTAGACCTTTCTCATAAGAAGGAACAATGATGATGATGTTTTAGACCTTCCTCATAAGGAGGGACAATTATTATGAAGTTATATATATTCCTCATAAGGAGAAACAGTGATGATGATGTTGCAGACCCTCCTCGAAAGGGGGAGAAGGTTGACGATGTTGTAGTGGGATTTTATCATCCCTGGACATTAGTCCTAAAGTGATCCACATAAATTTGTCTCTGTGTTCTGGTAGGATTGCATCATCCTTGGACTTATGTCCTAAAGTGATAGGGATTGATCATCCCGTAATTGGACCTGCATGCTTTTTTCTCTGTAAGGTGGTAGGATTGCATCATCCTTGGACTTACATCCTAAAGTGATAGGGATTGATAATCTCGTAATTGTATCCACATAATTTTGTCTTCGTGAAGTGGTAGGATTGCCTCATCCTTTGACTTATGTCCTAAAGTGATAGGGATTGATCATCCTGTAATTGGATCCATAGAATTTTGTCTTCATGAGGTGGTAGGATTGAATCATCCTTGGACTTATGTCCTAAAGTGATAGGGATTGATCATCCCATAATTAGATCCATATAATTTTTGTCTCTGTGTTGTGGATAGGATTGCATCATCCTTGGACTTATTTCCTAAAGTGACATGGTTTGATCATACCATTATTGGATCATGTGTGCTGCAGGTTATGTTTTTGTTGATGATGATGTTGTTTATTGAAAGATCAAGTGTTGATGCAGATGATCAAGTGATCGAGTGCCGCAGAATATGAAGAGAAAAGATGGAGACTCAGTGTTGTAGAAGATGATGGTCTAGTACTGAAGATGTTGAAGATGTTCCAGTAATTGTTCCAGTTTCTGATGATTCTTGAAAAATCCCAATAATGTATAGATGTATCACCTTGGTGTTGTTGAATATGCTCTCTCTCCTTTCTCCTACAGTTGATGTTGTTGTTGTAAGTAGAATACCCTTCTCGTTAAGGGGGAGTGTTGAAATATTGTAACTTCAAAGAATATTCTAAATGTATTTTATTGTTTTAATCTATCGGAGATGTTTTATTTCTTCGCCAGTATGTTACTATTATATTTGGTCATCATAGACTCATGAGGTAAAAACTCCGTTGCAAGTCGGATAAATAGAACCCTCCAAAATATAACATTATATTGTTTTGTGTCTTCCTAGGTGAAGTCGACCCAGTAAGTTTGTTGGGGCCAACCTGTTAGGGAAAACATCAAATGGAATATAGAGTATAAATAAAGGAGACATGTTCCTCATTTGAACACACACACACACTTGTGTATAGTGCATAGGAGAGAGAGAGATATCTGCAATGAGAAGGAGCACCTGTTTGGGTTTTATCTTTGTGCTTTTGATAAATCTATACAGAGGAAGTTTTTCTGGGCTTTCTTCCCCTAAAGGGTTTCCCAGGATAAATTTGTGTCTATCTTGTGATTGTGTTTCTTTCAGTAATCCTTCATATGCTATTGTTGTGAAATTGAATTGAATACTAATGATATCTAGCTTATCATATGGAATCTTAACAAATTGTTGTTTGATTCATTATTTAAAATGCTCTAAATATTTTAACAGGTTTTGTGCATAAATATTTGAATGCAAAGGTAAATGAAAAAGGAATTTGATGGAGTTAGGAAGAACAAATAGGAAAATGGGAAGATATGAAATGATGAAAACAAATATTTAGCAGTAGGAAGAATTGACGGGTGAATTTCCTAAAGGAAGATAATATTCGAATGTACCGAGTTGTATAAAACATAATTTAGTAATTCTCTACACTTTGAAAGGGATAACATGATATATTTGAGTCTTTTAGCAACAATACATTTCATAAATGCAAAATAGACAAAAAAAATACATATATCAAGCAACCACAAGGTGTATTAAAGATCATTTCATAATCAGAATTTTTGAAATAATATTCAACATTTAATCAAGAACCGAGTATTGATGATGCACCAATATAGACCAAATAATACTACACATTCATGCATTATTATTCTTATGAATCCTCTCAAAAAGATGATAGAAACATAAAATACAAACACTGAGGGAACAATATGCAAGACTTCATTTCATTATTTCATTAATCTATGGCCAAAAAGTTTACATGAAAAAAATATACACTTGAATCAACAAATCCAAAAAGAAGAAATTCTAGTTCAAAAACTTCAAGCCCCAAGCACTTGGATCGCTTTACATTATATAGGCCTTAAGGAAGCATGAAATCAATTTGTGTCTAATTTGATTTGTAATAGAAAAGTAATAGTTTTTTACATTGCAATATTACATTTATTAAACAAAATTTTCATTCAACTCCTTTTTCTTCGCTCACCACTTTTCTTTCCTCGCATATATATGTTGGGTGGATCTATTGTTTGTCATGTAGATATACTTGTTGATTCTACAATATATGTTGTCTGAAGGAATTGAACCTTGTCTTGGAGTATAAGTGTGTGGAGGAACTTCAATTTTACAATATTGTGAAACTTCTTTCCAATCCATTCCCACTAGTATGGATTTAGATTTTAATGCCTCCAGGGCTATATTTGCATCAATGTGTATTTAATATGGCATGGTATCCATCTCTTTGAATATCCTCTTTAAGTGGATCCATATCTAAAACTGATTCCTTGTCCTCTCAATTACTTTCTCCCCAGTAGCCACACTTTCCAATGGATCGTCTTCAAGATCTGCATTCCTTTTCTCCATTAGCTTCTCTTTGAATTGTTCCTTTGGCCATATATCTTGATTTCCATCCCAAGGGTGAGGTAACCCCATATTTATTAGTTTTTAAAATCTATCTTTGAAACCATTAACATCATTGGCTAAGGCATTCATGTGGATCTTGTTCCTCGTTAGTAGAGCTTGTTTAATAGTCATTTGTTTGGTTGTTTTAATGAGCTAAAATATGCTTGTAATATGCATCTCCTCCAATTGTATTTTCTCTTACTATTTGGACATTCAATTATTTTCTTTGCTTATTTAGGCTTGTTACCCAACTGTGCTTCCACTTACCTAACTTCCTCTCTCATGGACCTATACATTTCTATCTCTTCTTGAATTAGCACAAATGTGTCCCATTCCTTCATTAACAACTTAGTCATTTTATCCCATACTGTTTGATTTGTTCTACTTACTATGTTATCATCCTCTATATCCATCTTTAACTTAGTAATCTCACTTTTCAGAGTATCCACTTCTATGTCTAGGTCATGGATGGTGTCTTCTTTTTCTGCTTTCTCTCTTTCAAGATCAACTATTCTTTGATTCTTATGTGCAATGTCATCTTCCAGATCCTTTATTTTATGGATTTTATCAATTTTATATTCTATTATTGGTTGAGCTATAGGCTGAGTAGTAGTATTGTCATCCATGGGATCCAAGTCATTAGAGTAAATTTCAACTCAAAATGGGCCTCCTAAGGAAAATTAATAAAATAATAGTTAAAATAATAAAATAATATTTATTAATTTTGGAGGAAGAAAAGAAAAAACTACTTTTTTGTTCGTATTTTTGACATATCTCCATGTGTTCTTACTCAAATTTTGATTGGGAGATATTGTTGGATGCGTAATTAAATTATGCATCCAATGAGTACCCACTCGTCATACTTTTGATGGGCCTTGCTACCCCAAAAAAAAGAAATACCTAAAAAAAAAATGTGTTGATTATGTCATCATGTTTTTTCAGGTATTTCTTGTTTTTGGGGTAGCGGGGTCCGTCAAAAGTATGTTGAGTGGGTACTCATTGGATGCGGAATTTAATTTCTCATCCAACGAGCTCTCCCAATCGAATATTTGAGTAAGAACACAAGGAGATATGTTGAAAATACAAACAAAAAAAGTAGTTTTTTTTATGATACCTATCCCCAAATTTATATTAAATTTTTTTTTAAGAGGTAATCCCTTTTTAAATTTTAAAGCATTTTGATTGGCTAATACATGATGACATGGAATTTGTATTATTTTTGGAAGGCCCATTTTAAATTGAAATTTCCTCTAATGCCGCTATTTCTGTCCTTTTCTGCAATAGCTCAGGATCACTTAAGGTATTCCTTGCTTCTACTGTATTTTTCTATGCTTGTTGTATACTTGAAGGTAGGCTTTGAATAACATGATCAGTTGATATTGATGCTTGTTGCATATTTAGGGAAGCAACTTGAATTTTGAGATTTTCTACTTCTTGATCTTTATCTTCGTCTAGCTTATTGTATTCCATCATACTGGCGTATAGATTTTCACTTTCATCTTGGGTCTGTCTCAACTCTAGAGTTTGTACACGATGAGTAGTTAGGAGCTTTAATTGTTTCTTGAGATGCGCAATCTCATTGTCTTTTTCCATAACGATGTATGCATCATTTGCACCATCATCAGTATTTTTGCTTAGAGATATTATTTTAATCTCTAGGCCCCTTATCACAACTTGTTTGACCCTTATTGTTACTTTTTACTCTTTCTAGAGTTATTCAAATCTCTTTAGAGTTATTTTAAGTTTTTTTATCTTGATTGATTTAACTATATCTTTACACATAATGTCACTTGTTTGATTATAAAAATCCACCTTATCCAATGTTTCAAACTCATCAAAATGAATTTCATATTCATCATCTCTCCATTATGCTAGACTGGTATGATTTTTTACTATGGGATTCACTATGGACCATATTAGAGTGTTTTCTTTATGGTCTACTACAGTGAGAATCATTTTCCGTGTTGGTGCTTTGTCTTTCTTAACTTCATTCATTTCTGAGATATTTCTCTCTATGATACACTTAGTGTTTTTAGTGTGAAGATCCATTTGTACTTGGACTAACCCTGTTTAAGGTGATTGTGAATGTCCAGTGATAAACATATTGGGATCTGTGAATTGTAGGGAAGGATAGTGGGTGAAATTTATTCCTGATACCTTTCCTTTTGTATATCAGAGGAGGTATGATTTGCATAAAACAGGTAGGTATCTTTTCTTCTTCTTCTTCTTGCAGTTCTTCCACTCTTTTCCTTTTGGATGGATGATCATGTTCACCTTCATATACCTCCATAACATCAATAATCTCCTTAGTCCCCCTTTTCTGACCTTCTATTCTTTCTCTTTCCTCCCTTAGTTTCCTCCTGGCCTATTGGATTTCCTTCCAAGTTTCTTTGTTACCTATGCTTTCCCATTTCAGCCTTGGATGATAATCATACACAAAGTTATTTCTCTCCAGCCTCATCTTTATGATTATTCCATGAGGTACATAGTTCACATCCTCTGCTTTTCTTAAATTTATTTTCCTTAATAGACTCTCAATGTAGCCATAAGAATTTAACCCTTTGAACTAGAAAGGGCCTACCTCTAGAGGTAGCAAGAAAGTTCCGTGTGTCTATAATTTCGGAAGTGTCTTTCATCTACCTTAAACCTCTTCCTTGCATATTCGAATGTGAAGAACCTTAGTGTGAGGAAGGAAGGTAGTTGATAGGGTTCATATTCGTAGCCATACACCCTGATTACTATATAATCTTTAAACAGAAACCAATCTCCATTCATGGTAACCTTGGTGAATTATAACTACTTTTTATTTTCTTAGAACATTCTAGGAGGTGGACTAATATGCATAGTTTGAAATGTAATACTCATCACTTGGGTTGTAAGTTATAGGAAATTATAATTATTAGGCCTCCTTAGGATGACACCAATCCATTTGTATACTTGGAGTCGATTTCACTCACCATATTCCATATTTAAGTTCAAGGACTGATAGGATTTATGGTTTTGATGACGAAACATATAGAAAAGGTAAAAGGGGTATATGAACCGGGTGATGATGGGACATTCTTCAAGTTGTTCAATTATTATTTGGATAATGTGGTCACATAAATAATATTTTCCAAGAGGTATTCCATGTATTGGGGTTATACTTAGAAGAAAACCTAGATTCACTGCATCTACTGACTCATCAGTGTTGTATCCTATGACTATACAAATGAGGGAAATTCACTTCTTGAATGCTTTGGAGAAAACTACGCTTCAATATGGTGGGGGAGTAACAAGAATTTTCATCCTTCAGGATAGATGCTGTAACATAAAGAGGTTTATGTCTGAAGGGATCAATTTCTGGTATGTAGAGGCCAGGGATTTTTCATCTAGGTATTGAAATGATTCGAACTCAAGGATACATAATTCTCTTTTGAGGCTAGGAGTATCTATGGTACATATAAATTTTATCTAAATTGACAATAGTATTGCATTCTATATCTAAGACTATAGGTTAGCATAGTTCCACATGGTGAATTCTAGGAAAAAGAGTGACCTTGGGCATACAATATTGGAAAGGGTAGAGTCCCAGGATGAAGGTATCTTAGCCTGCAATAGATAGGCACTTGGATTCCTAGAGGGTTTCGACTAGGTTATAAACTTGTTATTAGGGTTTAATATATTGGTCAATTTATCATTTACATGTTCATCCCCAGTGAAAAGGTCTTTCGACAGGGTGTATTTTAATAGATTTTCCATTTCAATATTAAATTGAAAGGATTACTAGCTACGGTTATGGGGACACTTCTCTTGGGATTCAACCATTGAAATTCAAATAGGTGGAAACATAGATGAGATGGTAAAACTATAGGATTATAGAATTACTCAAGCGTTGATTAAAATTGATGCAATCCTAGTGTTGGTTGGGTAGGTGTATTTGGATTACGTCTAGTTTCTTCAAATGAACGTTAACTTTGGGTCTTTCCTCTAGTGATTCTATATATTTAAAATTTGAAAGAGTTGAAAATCATGCGCACTTGTTTGGAACCTATTGTAGGAACAAAAGATCCCATGTTTTATCTAAAACATGGGAGCCCCAATTTTGCATGCAAAGGTAACTTTCATCAATTCCTTTAGTAGTTTTTGGGTCCCCATAACTTTTATCATGGTTTCTATGATTTGACTTAGTTAAATTTCTGAAATGTATGCATGTTTTGTGTGTTTTTCATGGTTTACGAAAGACTATCTTTTCCCAAAAATTATTTCCATCCTGCATCCCACAAACTGCAATACGGATTGCAGGATCTTGAAGTTAATATTTATGAGTTTTCCATCCTGCATCCCACAACCTGCAATGCGGGATGTGGGAGCGGAAGTATTTTAATTAGTGCAGTTATTCATCCCGCAACCCACATCCCACAAATTGAGGATTGCAGATTGCGGGAAGTAATTTGATTTATGATTTTTTGCATGTTCCCGCGACCCACAACCCGCAATTTGTGGGATGCGAATTGCGGAAAGGGTTAAATATTTTTTTGATATTTTATGATCTCACATCCTGCAATTATGGAATGTGGGTTGCAGGATGATGAATACAATATGAAGGCTCACATTTTGATCCCGTACCCCACAAATTGTAATCCCGACTGTTTATTCGTTTTTAATCCTACGGTCTTAATTTGACCCATGAAATATATATATATAGGCAGGTTTGTTATATTTTCTTTAGGATTTTTACTTTTATGAATTACCGTGCTGTGTGGTTTTTCACTATGATTTTTACCAGAGAACGTTTTCACAGTCCCGGTAGATCTCAAGTTGGTTTCTTATTCATTTCTTCGCTTAATCTCTTACTGTAGCTTTGTTTGAATTAGTCTTGATTTCTTGCTTATGCGTTTAAACAAAGTGTTTCAAATTTCCAAAAATTGCTCAAATTACCTGCTGTAAGAGCATTCAAAAGGACATGCTGACCAAAGACCTAAAATTTTGGTATTTTCTATGACACCAGTGGCAGAGTCACTAAAACTTATCAAATTGATTGGTCCAGGGTATGCTCGATTTTTTACAATGACGACCTCTCAGACATAAAAAAATGACCAATTGGCCTACCAAATAATTAGGGATTCTGGACTCCACGCCATAGATGCTAGACCTGCCATCCTTACTTATAATGACGTGGTCAAATGGATCGTGGAACAAGCAAACCCTAAATACCTTTCCTTCAATGATAGTGCAAGGTCGCAGCTATATGCCTTCCATCCCGAGGTCTTTACCAGAGCCTATGGTCTTAAACCAGCTAGACAACCCCTCAATTCAGAATTTTCCCAAGCCTCTAAGATCAGGTTCAATTTTGATGAAATGTTAAAATATTGGATGAGTGAACCTAGTAATTTATCACAGAGGAAAGACAACCTTTATCCCGTCACCTGGTTTAGGGAACCCTATTCTTTACTAGTAGCCATGTTATGTATATTTTATGGTCTTCCCAATTGCTTTGTTTTTAAAGCCGAATGGGCTCCGATATCTCATCACATTATAACTACTGGTGAATATTTCCCATGGGATTCTATCTTGTCAATGGAGCTTAAAACGGTTATCCAGGATTATCAAAAGGTTACTACCCAGAAGAAACCCAATTTCTTCTTTTCGGTCTTTGTCATTGACGTATTCTGCACTGATTTCCAATATCCCAATTTGGGATGGAACCGTGACTTTATCGGCCCCCCTGGTGCCTATTTACCAATCGGAATTGTGAGATACTAATTATGCAGCCAGGTTCTATGATATTTGTGAACACTTCCTCAGCATCATTTATTTTTCAATATTAAAAAAGGAAGCTCCCGCCTTTTCAACTGAAGCCAAGACCTTTATTACGACAATGGGTGACTAGTATGTTGGCGAGTCTTTTTCATATATTAGAATTTGGGGTGGTAAAATTGTTCATATGCTTCCCAATATTGTTCCTGACATATTGGTCATTGAAGAAGTATTTTTCCATACTGTTACTGACGGGGTTTACAAGAAACTTATTGGCCCCAAAAGAAAAGGTTGGCCCAAATTCCCTATAAACCTTCTATTATTGGTCATCCCAACTTCAACTTGGGCCGTAGTGCTAATTGATCATATAGTTTCCCTAAAGCTTGGTTTTTCTAGAAAAAAAAACATGACCCCAAAGGATTCCTTGATGCTCATTCCAAGCAAAACCATGTCAAGAGTGGTTATATTCATGAGGAACTCCCTGATGACTCTATTTACCAGGGGCTAGATACCTTTTATGAGGTCTTAGTGAGGGAGAAAATCAAAGAAGAGAAGGGTCACATATTACAGCATCAAAAGGAACTCAAAGACAAGATTTAGAGCTACAGAGCAATGGAATTGAACCTCCTGGAAAAGGTAAGAAAGGACAAGGAAGAGTAGGAATCCCATGCAACAAAGGTTCTATCAGTAGTAACCTATACAGAGGGAGATAAGGGAAAAGGTCCTATGCAAGGTCACCCACAACTGACAGTCTCTCAACAACTGAAGGTTCTAATGCATAATTCTAAGCAGTCAAAGAAGAAACTGACATAGATAACTTCTATATTGGATAATCAAGCAGTTGAACCATTAAGCATATTCCTGACATTCAGGTGACTACTACAGTTACCTCGGTAGGTGAAGAAAAATTAGTAGTTGATGTTAACCCACTGAAGAATCAGAAAACACATGTGACTTTTTCTCAAATACCTACCATCGACCTTGGTGACTCTGATGTCGAAGAAGGAGTGCATTCCCATGTGCTTGTAACCAAAGAAGCGACTGAGCCTTTGAAAACATTTGTATATTTATCCAATGATAATGGAATGGAATGGAAGACTCTATTCCTAATTTAAAGATCCCAAAATCTGTTTTTGCTCCTATTTCATCAACTACAGCGCTCCTCCTCTCATACATCCACAGTCTTTCCACTTTTCCTACCGGGGTCATCCCATCGTCCCCATTATCCCAACTCTATCATTCTTTGACCTCACCGCCTGTTTCTATCACAACTATCTCATTCCAACCCCACATGCCTTCATCATCACTTCCAGTTGTTAGCATTCATGTTCCATCCTATGAAACTTCTATTCCAATCTTCTCTTCAACTTTTGAAACAGCTGTTGTTAAAAACATTTATTCTCCTTTACTTACCACCCACATTACTATGCCTATGATGCCTCCCACCATCACTCAGACATCTTATTTGGTTTCCACAGTGATTGGGACTTCCTCATTTACTAAGTCAAAAGATGAGTTTGATGAGGATATTGTAATCTCTCTTGGGGACTATTTCTACAACAAGTCTGATAAAGCAGTAGTTAGAAAAGGAAAAAAGAGAAGCAGGGATCAAGGTGGTATGGATGCATCTGTCATCAATCAAATAATTTGGATTCATTAGTATGGTGATCCTCAGGTATATGCAGTGGATACAATTGTTGCTTTAGGTGCATCTACATGTGCAATCCTCCATGCAGTTAATACATTGAATAGGGAGTTTGACATAAGAAAGGAGGAGATAAGTAAGATGAAGGAATAACTAGATGAGGTCAAGAGAGAGCATAAAATGCATGTGTAAAATCTTGAGAAAGCATCTAAAGACAAGTTCAAAGATTTGCAGCTCAAGAATGTCTCTCTCCAGGATGAATTGCAGAACGAAAAAACTATGAATGCCACTGGTACCCAAAGGATAGCTTTGTTGATAAGACAATGTGAAGATGCAACTACAAGTGCAGCTTCTTTTGCATTCTTCAAGTTTTCTAAGCAGTATTTTCAAGATTTGGCTATCCAAGTCAATCAGGAGCATCATGATTTAATAACTGAAATGGTTAGGAATCTAGTTGACATTTTTGACACTTATGTTGCTTTTGATAAAATGTCTATTGTGCTTGAATACCAGGTATCCAAGTGACAGAAATCTTCCAAGGATTGTGACGATATTCTAGACTAGCAAAGATATATGAAATGTAACGTCCCTGACCTCCGACCAGTGAAGAGGATGCTACCATACATCAAATCACTGGGCATCTAGCCCCATGAACATGGACATACATACATATACTACTGAAGCATGATACTTAAAACATAAAAACATTTGATGAAGCATAATCACTCATATACACAATGGAAGAAAAACGTATCAATCAGCATTCATGCATACACAGATCAGTATTTAACATGTATATGATCTTTCATCAATGGTAAATATAATTGAAGACACAAGTCAGGCAAGAGTACTTATCTTATAGATAACTTATTCTGGAACCAGCTACATCGCTGCAATATTCCACCCAACCATAGGCCTGCGTGCTCCTTAATCTCTCAGCAACGCTGCCACCCCCAAGTCGGGCATGATTCCCCAAGGAATAAGGAACTAACAGGCTTACACATAGCCAAGGATAACAACACCACAAGGGTACACAGTTCAGCCAAGCTAACACAGTTAAGTTTATCAGGTGAACAATGGATCAGCCAAGCCAACAAAGTTGGGTTTATCAGGTCATCTAGGAGTTGGGAAAGGATAAATTCTAAGCTGGTGATATCATTGAAGAGCTATAGACACCAGCACCAAAGCCATCCTGGCTTCTAGAACACCCACACACACCCAACATAAGGAAATCAGTCCCTTCTCTGCAACGCAGTCCCTCAGACCCTGATCTCCCTTCTAGTGCTATTCGAGGGTTGTGGAGAAGAAAGTCAGCTCAGTAGCTCTGTCTGTGTGGTTCTCAACCCACCAGGTTTATCAAGCACCTTAATCCCTCATTCACCACTCCAATGCAGTCCGAGGACAAAACCACTGCATGCAAGCAGCCAAACAACCATTTAAGCTTTTACAGGGGAAAAACACAGCCAATCAATCATGGAAAATAGTAGCCCACAAAAAAGTATGAACCCACAACACCTAATACTCAAGGAAATCGCTGGATAAATTACCCAGACAGCAATGGGGAAAGAAACTGATTCTCAATCTGTGTGTGAGGGGAAAAAGACACCGCCAAAGCACATAACTGTGAATGAAATCCCTACCATGATTCCATGATGGAATGACAGGACGTTACGCAATCTAACAATGGTGGAAGAAGACACCAAACTCTACGTGAACTGAGGAAAGAATCGATCTGTAGGCCAACAAATCCATGAGGCAGAGGAGAACCATCTTTTTGTGTGAACGGGGAAGAAAAACTCACAGACTAAAAATCGGCATGAGAGAGGGAAGGCGAACCCGAAAACAATGGAATGTGGAACCTTTTAACTCTACCCAGCGTGAGGGAAATGAACAGACTCTTGATCCCCATAGTGGACATACCATCTGCTAACCCAAGGCACGTCGTGGAGAGAGTGTGAGCATAGTGGTCTTTCTGCCAGCCCATCACTACCCCAACTAATAATGAAATAACTAAGGCGGTGGTGAGCAAAAGAGAGTGGTGACACATGGCTCTTCCCCCATGACTCAATGTTCAACATTCCCCTTCCTTATCCTTTGGAATCATGCCCCTTCTCAAATTAGTTGTAGTGAACATATCTGGTTGGGTTATTTAATTAAAATGCATGTTTACATGGTGCCACAATTTAATATATGTCGCATGTCCTGATATACCATCGGTGACCATTCCAATCCGAAACATAACATAACTAAATCAATGGTGGGGCCTTTTCCCTTAGCTCCTCACCATGATTATTTACAACATATGTAGTAATGAAAACGAGGTCAAAACTGGGGTGTTACATTCCCCTCCCCCTTCAATAGCACTGTCCTCAGTGCTTTACAAAATTTGAACAAAATGCTACACTGGTACCGCTTCAGTGTTTCACAGGTTTGAACAAAAATGGATGTGCCAATCGCATGGCATCCTCTAGCTCCCATGTAGCCTCTTCTTGTCTGTAGTGCTCCCATTGAACCTTTACATGCCCTATGGCTCGGTTCCGGAGCATTGTGACCTTCTTGTCGAGGATGTGCATTGGCTCGATTTGGAACTCTCCCTCGGGTTCCACCTGGATCACATCTTAATTTATCGCATGGTTAGGATCATGTACATATTTCTTAAGCAAAGAAACATGAAAAAAATTATGAGATCTAGTACTAGCAGGCAATGCAAGTCTATATGCAACAGGCCCTATTCATTCAAGCACTTCAAACGACCCACAATATCTAGGTGACAGCTTGGCACAACTTCCAAGCTTCAAGGAAATTTTCTTTTCTTTCACTCTGAGGTAAACATGATCCCCAACACTAAACTCTCTATTCATCCTATGCTTATCTGCATAGCTTTTCTGTCTGTCCTGTGCTACTTTCAGATTTTGCCTAATATTTACAACCTCTTGCTCCATTTCCTTGAGAAATTCTGGTCCAAGCATAACTTTGTTCACTGGGTTATCCCAAGTCACTAGTGTCCTACACCTTCTTCCATACAAAGCTTCATACAGACTCATCCACAAGGATGCTTGCTGTCCATTGTTGTAAGCAAACTCTACTAAGTGTAAGTAATCTTCCCACTTGGTTGGTTTGTCCATCACATACATGCGAAGCATATCTTCAAGCACCTAATTAACTCTTTTTGTCTGCCCATCTGTTTGAGGATTGTATGCAGTGCTAAATTTTAGCTTTGTACCTGAATCCACAAACAATCCCTTCCAGAAATTGGAAGTGAACTTGACATCTCTATCAGAAACTATTGCCTTCGGCAATCCATGCAATTTGAAAATCTCCTTCATGAAGATCTTTGCAATGTCATCAGTCTTGTGCGTAGACTTCACTAGTATAAAATGTGTTTTAGTCAACTTGTCTACTACAACCATGATGGAATCATGTTGTCTCCAAGTCATCGGCAATCCTGTAATAAAATCCATGTAAATAACTTCCCAGTTCCATTTCGGGACTAGAAAATGCTACAACAAACCTGTTGGATGTTGATGCTCAACCTTTACCTGTTGACATTTCATGCACCTTGAAATGTATTCAGCCATGTCCTTTTTCATTCCTGGCCAAAAGTACTTCTTTCTTGACTCATAACATATCACGTGGTTGTCCTGCATAAGGAATCCTCCAAGCCCTTGTCCGCATGCATTGGTACATACCACAAAATATTTCTCTGGGTTTTCAACCTTCAGTACTGGTGCACTGGTGAGAAGATTCTTCAACCACTGGAAGCCTTCTTCATACTTCGAAGTCCATTCGAACTTTACTCCCTTCTTTTGCAAAGAAGTGTTGGCATGTGCAACCTTGGAAAATCCTTCAATGAATCTCTTGTAATATCCTGCAAGTCCCATAAAATATTTATATCCATCACATTTCTTGGAGTAGGCCAATTCATAATGGCTTTGATCTTCTCAGGGTCTACTGATATACCCTCTTCTGAGATAATGTGACCCAAGTACTGAATTCTATCCCTGTAGAAGTCACACTTGCTCAGTTTTGCAGACAGCTGATGTTCTCTGAGCACTTGTAATGTTAGTCTCAAATGCTCTTCATGTTCTTCCTCATTCTTAAATTAAACAAGAATGTCATCAAGGAAAACAAGAACAAACTTGTCCAAACACTTACTGAAGACATTTTTCATAAGGAACATAAATGTAGCTGGTGCATTTGTGAGACCAAATGGTACCACTACAAACTCATAATGTCCATACCTTGTCCTGAAGTCTATCTTATGAATGTCTTCATCCTTGATTCTCACCTGATGGTAACCAGACCTCAAGTCAATCTTGGAAAATACCTTTTCTCCTCTCATTTGATCAAAGAGGTCATCAATCCTAGGAAAAGGGTATTTATTCTTCACAGTAACCTTGTTCAATTGTATGTAATCAATACATAACCTGAGTGTACCATCTTTCTTCTTCACAAACAAGACTGGTTCTCCCCAAGGTGACACACTCGGTTGGATATACTTCTTTTCCAACAACTCTTGCAGTTGCATCTTCAACTCTAGCATCTCCAGTGTACTCATCCTGTAGGGTGTCTTGGACATTGGTGCTACTCCTGGCACAAGTTCAATGGTGAAATCAATGTCCCTCTTTGGAGAAATCCCTGGAATCTCATTAGGAAACACATCCTTGAATTCCTGTAACACTTGATAGTCCTCCAACCTAGGAGTCTCATCTCATGTTGGTTCCAGAATATGAGCTGCATACAACTGGCAACCTTTCCTACAGAACTTCTTCAAATGCATTGCTGAAACCTGTCTTATTGAAATTACCTTTGGAATACCTTTCACAACTACCGGGTTTCCTTCTTCATTCATGCATTCAAAAGTCTTGTTATAACAATCAAGCTTCACTCGGTGAGATTCTAACCAATCCATTCCAATGAGAACATCATAGGAACCAAGCGGTAGAACATTTAGATCTACACAAGTGATCAATCCATTCATAACCAATGGACATTTCTCTACCAATTCACTGACTTTTATCTTAGTCCCAGTGGCTAGCTAAATTAACCAAGGTTTCTGATGGTTGACCTTCTTAAAAGCACAAATCTCCACTACCCTAGGAGTGATATAACTGTGACTAGAACCAAGGTCAATCAAAATAGAAATGGATTGTTCAACAATCTTACCTGCAACTTCAATCACAGTTGATTGGTGATTTTCCTGGCGGTCCTCCAGTGCTGCATAAATTCTAGGGACTGCCCTTGCTACTTGACCCACTGTTTCTGCTTCCTGAATGTTATAAGCTGGCCTTGCACTTTCATTCTCGTGTGGGTAGTATCTGCGCAAGTGGGGTCCTTCACATTTCCAACATTTAAGTGGACCTTTATTCTGATGTGGTTCTTTAGGCTTCCCACCTATCATTCCAACTGGATTACTCATAGCTTGGGATGGCTTCTTTTGTTGATTCCTGAATCTAGAAGGTTTGAAACATTTCCTTCTTTGGTCAAACTTCTCATTCTTCTTGTCCTTCCATGCCTTATGGTAATCAGGTTTACCTTTGCTTTGCTCATAGCAATATTTATCCTTTCTTATAGCTTCTTCGAGAGTTCTTGGTTCATAGAACTCAATTCTATCTTTGTAAGCTTAAGGCAATCCACTTAGAAACCGCTGGACCTTCACATTTTCATCTCTAATGTAGAGGACATACCTCGACAATTCCAAAAACTTATTTGCATATTCATCCATGTTCTGCTATCCCAATCTCAGCTCATGGAACTCCTTAATCTTGTCATCATAATACCTGTCAGAGAGGTCTTTCTGCTTGAAATACTTCTTGAACTATTTCCACTTTAGTTTCCTTTCACTAGTCTTCTTTAATTGCTTGAATTTTTCCCACCAAATGGATGCTCTTCCATTCAGATTGAATATGGAAACTCTTGCCTTCATGTTTCCTGAATAATCCTGCACTTGAAAGTACTTCTTTATCCCAAGAATCCAAGATTCAGCTTCTTGTCCTATCTTTATCTCACCATCAAATGTAGGAGGTTTAGCTTTCCTAAATTCATCTCGAGAGCGATCCCTATGGTGCCTTATTATTTTCCTCTTATGAGAAGATGAACTTGTATCTCCACTGGATTCTTCAGAATCAAATGGTCCACTAGAAGTCCTTCTCCTTCTCCTAGTGCTTCTCTTACTACTTTCTGGTCTTGATGTACCTCATCCAGAATCTATCTTTTTCTACAAGTCTATCAAACTCTGCAATATGGAAACATTCAACTGATGCTGCTCTTCCTGGGATTTAACCAAGCTTCTCATGGTGGCTGCAACTTCGGATGGTGTCCCCTGGAATCTCCTTCCATTAGACTCTATTTCATCATTTTCATTACGGACATTCTCTCCCATGGCATCTTCTTCTCACTTGTAAGAATCTCGAGCATCATACCCATCATGGGTCCTCATGACTGAACCACCTCTTGCTTTACCACACTGTTCTTTCTGGAGTACTACTCTTGGAAGTTGTCCATAATTATGCAATGTGTTAGTAGCAAATTGTTAGATGCATAACATTAATTTAAATGAAAACTACTTACCTTCCTCTTTTGGAAATTTATAAAAAAACAATTATGCTAAAACACAGGATTTTTATTTATCTCTTGTTCAGCTCTGTAATCCCCTGACAGTCTGTTGAAATCTGCTGAAACAGTTGGAAACTGCTTGAAAAATTGCTGAGAAATTCCTTTGAAAAACCCAAATCTCCTTTGGCCCAATCGGACCTTTTCCCAGCTATCTTTCTGACACTTCGGTGGTCAAACCAACTAAACTTCTGATCTGCATCGACGATCAAATCGACTGTTCATTGGGTGCACATTCCCTTGAGAAGCCGCAACGACGATAAGTGATCCTCCTCTGGTTTCTATGGTCATCTATCGGTGATTGGGACTACTATCCATTGGGTGGAAAGTGCTTTGAACTGCCGCAACGATGGGCTTATAATCCCTTGATTTCTTCTGATCAGTGGCCTGTTCATAAATAATTTTCCGATGGCCTCATACTCTTTAAAGTTTTCTTCTAATCGAGTCTCTTTCCTGCTAACTCCCCGGTGTTTTGGCAGCTGAAACTTCTAATTTCTTCCACTACATCGACGAGTTGCTCGTCTAATTCCTTCTACCGTATCGGGCCTGTAGTGGTCTATTATCCCAAGTCTTATCGGTGACCCATTTGTTTAATTTCGTCCACCATATTGGGTCCTTAGTTGTCTATTGTTCCGATTTTCATCGGCGATAGCATAGGATAACTTGTTTCATTGGCGGTTGGGTGCCCTACGCATCGGACAATTAGTCCCTTCGGCTTCCGCAATGGTGGTCCAAAATATTCCTATGTCTTCCGCGACTCATGACTTTGTTAGTGGTCGGAGCGACTAGTCTTTTACGGTATCGGTGCTCGGATGCTCATTGGGTGATCAGTTCTTTATGTGGCCACAATGATGGCGCTTTAACCACTAATTCCTTCTGATGTTCATCATTGATGAATACCACTAACATGCTCTGATGGCCGACGAAGTCAACACTTAGAAAAATTTTGGAAATTCTGCGCCATCAGTGGTCGGAGGCTCTACCCATAGGAAGCATAGTGGTCTAACCATCCGCAATGGCGGTGCTCAATCAACTAAGCATCGGTGATCCATCTGTCTAAGTGTTTCAATGTGTCGATGGCCAAAACACTTAGAAAATTTTTCAAATTTTCCTCCTCTGTCTCCCGCCGCATCGGCCGTCAGATCAACTATCCATCGGGTGGCCTTCCCACTAAGTGCTCCACTACATTGGAAGAACTTGTCACTAAGTTTTTCGATGAGCCAACATTTTGGCACTTAGAAAATTTTGTGAATTTTCTTGTCTTCACCCATTTTTCCTTGTTTCTGCTGGGTAGTAGGCAACCTTCCTCTATTAACTGTTTCTCATGGCCCTCTGAGGCCCAAATGCTGCAACATAAGCTCTGTCACTGCATCTTCACAACTCATTTAGGCCCATGCTGCAACCAGGGCTTTGATACCACACTGTAACGTCCCTGACCTCTGACCGGTGAAGAGGACGCTACCATACATCAAATCATTTGGGCATCTAGCCCCATGAATATGGACATACATACATATACTACTAAAGCATGATACTTAAAACATAAAAATATTTGACAAAGCGTAATCATTCATATACACAATGGAAGCAAAACATATCAATCAGCATTCATGCATATACATATCATCTTTTAACATGTATATGATCATTCATCAATGGTAAATATAATTGAAGACACAAGTCAGGAAAGAGTACTTATCTTATAGAGAACTTGTTGCGCAACTAGCTACGTCGCTGCAACGTTCCACCCAACCATAGGCCCACATGCTCCTTAATCTCTCAGCAACGCTGCCACCCCCGAGCCAGGTATGATTCCCCAAGGAATAAGGAACTAACAAGCTTACACATAGCCAAGGATAACAACACCACAAGGGTACAGAGTTCAGCCAAGCCAACATAGTTGGGTTTATTAGGTGAACAACAGATCAGCCAAGCCAACAAAGTTGGGTTTATTAGGCCATCCAGGAGCTGGGAAAGGATAAATGCTAAGCTGGTAAGCTCATTGAAGAGCTAGAGACACCAACACCAGAGCTAGCCTGGATTCTAGAACACCCACACACACCCAACACAAGGAAATCAATCCCTTCTCTACAACGCAGTCCCTCAGACCTTGATCTCCCTTCCAGTGCTATTCAAGGGTTGTGGAGAATAAAGTCAGCTCAGTAGCTATGTCTATGTGGTTCTCAACCCACTAGGTTTATCAAGCACCTCAGGCCCTCATTCACCACTCCAATGCAGACCAAGGACAAAACCACTGCATGCAAGCAGCCAAACAGCTATTTAAGCTTTTACAGGGGAAAAACACAGCCAATAAATCGTGGAAAATAGCATCCCACAAACAGCTATGAACCCACAGCACCCGATCCTCAAGGCAATCGCTGGAGAAAATACCCAGACAGCAATGGGGAAATAAACCGATTCTCAATCTGTACATGAGGAGAAAAAGACACCGCCAAAGCACATAACTGTGAATGAAATCCCTACCATGATTCCACAATGGAATGACAGAACCTTACGCAATCTGACAATGGTGGAAGAAGACACCAAACTCTTCATGAACCGAGGAAAGAATCGATCCGCAGGCCAACAAATCCATGAGGCAAAGGAGAACCATCTTTCTGCATGAACGGGGAAGAAAAACTCATAGACTAGAAATTGGCATGAGAGAGGGAAGGAAAATCCCCAAACAATGGAATGTGGAACCTTTTAACTCCACGCAGTGTGAGGGAAACAAACATACTCTCGATCCCCATAGTGGACAGACCATCCTCTACCCCAAGGCACATCATGGAGAGAGTGTGAGCGTAGTGGTATTTCTACCAGCCTATTGCTGCCCCAACTAACAACATAATAACTAAGGTGGCAGTGAGAAAAAGAGAGTGGTAACACATGGCTCTTCCCCCATGACTCAATGTTCAACATTCCCCTTCCTTATCCTTTGGAATCATGCCCCTTCTCAAATTAGTTGTAGTGAACATAGCTGGTTGGGTTATTTAATTAAAATGCGTGTTTACATAATGCCACAATTTAATATATGCCGCATGTCCCGATATACCATCGGTGACCATTCCAATATGAAACATAACATAACTAAATCAATGGCGGGGCCTTTTCCCTTAGCTCCTCACCATGATTATTTACAACATATGTATTAATGCAAACGGGGTCAAAACCATGGTGTTACATGAAATATAGACCAGAATGTATTACCATCCTCAGTAGTTTTCAATTGAAAAAGGTCAGAACTATTTTTCATGCTTGGCTTGATTTGAATGAGATGATTGAATATTCCATCAAGAAAGCACACACAATTTGCGAGATAAGATGGTACATGGTTGACAACATCATGGAAGTGCTACATTTCCCTACCATGGAGCTGATCGAAAATGTTTGTCCTCTGAATTTAATGATCAAATAGGTTAAACATAGATGAGGAATCTAAGGAAAAGATTAAAAATATTGATCATGTCATCATTGGGGACATTGATCAGTTGATAAGGAAACCATTTACGATGCAAGGAAATATCCACGTTTTCATCCATCTTTGGCATAAGTTGGCCAAAATGAAATGGAGAATTTTAGGTGTGATAGTCAGCTTGGGTTTGAATCTGTGAAGCACCCAAACATAGATGAATTGTTGGAGATTTGGAATAGGTGGAAAGAATTTATTGGCTACTAGTTCTATGCTGATCTTGTGATCCTAGTTTCATGGGGATTCATATTTTTGTAATTTTTATTTAAAGGGTAGAATTCACATGTCCTATGGGATGATTTTTTGGGAGGGAAAAATATGGACAAGAGATTGGAGATACTCTGTTTACTTGAGGTTTTGTAATTTTTTGCAAAATTTATTTAATGCAGTGAAGTTATTCTTTCAAATCTCTTTCTGTTTATTTGATTAAGTTTCCTTGACAAATAATGATTTTTCTGTTTCATATGGATCACTATTACTATTAGTCTTTTGCAATCAATAAGTGCATTTATTTATAGCCTTGATTTCTCTCTGCTAATGATTTATGTATTGATAAAGTGTTAAAATATTTTTTCTATTAAGATCTTTATCTATTTCTGCAAATGATTACACAGTAAATTCAATGATATATTTTAATTTTTCAATTGACAAACTGATTATAGGTTAACCTTGAATGTGTTAATGTCAAGTTGTTGTCAGTCAAACTTCTGTTGGTTGATTTTAAATTGAATTGATAAGTAAACAATCGTGTTTACATTTTTGTTAATTCTAATTAAATAATTGTCAGTATTTCATCTCAGGTTAATTTGAGACCAAACGAAAACATATTTCTTAGAGTAGTATAGACTTATTTTAGGTTTCCTTCAAAGTTAGATTAAATTTCCCTTTTACTTTTCTCACATCTATTTTTCCTTCATTGGGAAACAGATCCTTCTAGGATTGAGAACCAAAAGTGCCAGCAGAGGCCTTAGTATCCGTGGGTGTTTAACCAAACCAAAGAGCCCGAGGATAGGAAAATGCTTGCTTAGGATTATCTGAAGCCTTTGGCTGGTTTTTCATCCTCTCTTGTGAGCCTAGGAACCCATTCCAACAACCTACACATCTGAGGCTTCAACAAATGACGCTAGAAGGAGGGTCAAAACCAAACAATGCATAAAAGAATAACGAAAAACCTCCTCTAGCAAGAGACCCAATTTCCACCTGTAGTCTCACTCAAGCGTCTACGTCAGTGGAACGAACTGTACATAGTTTAGACACCATCACTGCTACCCCTATGAATGAACAAAGAGCTCCTTGAAATTGGTACGTCATTGTATCACCTACCTTAGGGCGCGTTACAGTCAAACAATTACTAAAAGGTAATTCTGATAGCATTTCCCAACTTCAACAGTGGTTCACTAAGGGGTGTCTCGAAACAACAATCCCCAGGCTAATAGTAAATATAACCAAGATTCAGGTGACCAAAATGTTGAATAGCCTGACAATACTTCTAGTCATCCATCGACCCCTGGACTATATCTTGACTCATTTTTTCGAGAGTCAAATAATCCTCGACACAACATCGCAGTAGGTGGACCACCACCTTCACATCCTTCTTCTTCATATTCCTCAAATGAATCGTCAGATTCCAAACCTTCCACCTCATCAGAAGAATTTATTCCCATGGCTGACAAATGACCAAACAGGCCCTGGTTATATGGAGATGTTGTGTCTGTCTAGTAGGTGATCAGTATAGGTTGCCCAAAAACCCTAAGAAGTGGCTTCTGAATTATTACCTAGATGACAAAATCCCTATGGAATACCACATTAAAACCTTTATGCAGGACATCAGACTTAGAAATGTAATACATGAATATGTAGTCTGCAAACTATTCCCTTATACTTTTGAGGAAAAATCTTCTACATGGTATTTTGCCTTAGAATTTGGTTCCATCCCATCATTGGATGTGTTCTTAGAACTCTTCACTCAGAAATTTGGGGATGATAAGACCCTAGAGGATTTAGTTGTAGATCTTTCTTCAATGAAGACCAAAGGGAAAGAAAGGGTGAAAGATTACAACCAGAGGTTTTCATATTTGAAAAATAGAATTCCCGCTACCATCCTTCCTGTTGAGGAATTATTGGTGGCCTATTATATCAAGGGTCTTCTGACTCAAATAGACATATGGGTCAAAAGGGCTCGCAATGAAACCTTGCAGGAGGATTTCTGTGAAGCCATAGAAGTAGAAAATGACATGTTCTGCCTTAAGGACAACCCTGACTCATCAACTGAACAGGAATCAACCTCTCACAAGAAAGTTGAAAATTTTCCTAAAACCACTACTACAAGTCAAGATCCTTTCAATATTAATGACATGAAGAAGATCCTACAAAAAATGTCCAATGATATGGTGTATTTGAAGAATAATAATAATGAAAATCAACCCAATAATAGGGTGAAGGGGCTAATAGGCCTTTCCTAAAGACGACCCAATCAACCTCCTAAAAATCCACCACCTCCCAATCCTAGTGAAGGATTCACTTCAGAAGAAATATTTTTTGTTTTGGAATCCCTGGCTACCAAAACACAAGACACTCCTGAATCCTCTAACGATCGAACAAATTAGGATTCACAATCACCCCCAGAAGAAGAAGAAGAGGACCAGTAGGTTAGCAATGTAAGTTTCTTTTCTGAAGAAGAGGAAGAAGATCCTAACACAGTCTTCAATCTACAACATACTCATAACACCATATCTAAAGGGCCACCTCCGCATGAGCCACCACTTGCGACATCGGTTCCCAACAAAGGTAAGTCCCAACTGCAGAAAGATACTATCATTCCTGAGCCTGAGTACAATTTGGCTGAGGATTTGAAAACAGTCAAAGCCAATATCTCATTATTTGATCTCCTTGAAATCCCTTCAATAATAGATTCCCTTCCTAAAAGCATGATCATTAAACAACCTAGGGAAAATCAAAATAATAACCTTGACTCTTTTCCTATACCAAATAATCAAAAGCATGGAAGTAAGGGGATACCTCCTTTCTTGCTTACTTTTGAAATCTTCAATAGGAATGTACTCAACTGCATGATATATTCAGGTGCCTCATCAAATGTGATGCCTCTTTCTATCTGTAATACGTTAAATGCTACTTGGGAACCTTTCCCCATCCAAATTGTTTAGTTGGACAAGTATAAAGTTAAAGTTGTAGGAAGGATGAGAAATGTTCTTCTAAGATTGTCTGTAGATCCCATAATTCATTAGACCATTGACATCGTGTTCTAAGACATCTAGGAAACTTATGGAGTGTGGTTAAGTAGAGATTGGTCTAAAAAGCTGAAAGGCTACTTTGCCACTGATTGGTCTCACCTGTGGTTACCCCTAAATGGACAACCCAATAAACTCGAGGTTAATAGGAACCATTTATGAAACAAACAGTGACTGATATTGATGGCTCCAACGAATCTATCTCTTACTTTAGTGCTCACGTTGAACACTTCACATTTGATACATTCTTTGGAGATCTACCTGCTGATATTTCACTAGTAGAGAATGTACAAAAATAGTACCAAATTACTCATGTTGCTTCTGTACCATTCTATGGTACCATTGTGCATAATGTATATAATGTAAATACTAATTTTAGAATTGACCCTTTTATTTGGTTATTCTTTGATGGCTCCAGGTCTAAATATGGAGCTGGTGTAGGTTGTGTCCTCATTGATCCAAACAGGACCAAAACAATGATTGTGTGCAGACTATAGTTTGACTGCACCAACAACGTAGCTGAGTACGAGGCACTGGTCCAAGGACTCAAAAAATCCATTGACATGGGTGAAAAGGTAATTGAATGCGTAGGAGATTTTGAGATTATAGTAAAGCAGGTAAGAAACCAAATACATTTACTGTCTCCTTGTTTGATCAATTATCAAAAGTTGGTCAGAGACCTTACTAACTCTTTTCTAGCATTCAATATAAAATCGGTCCCTATATCACGGAATTTCGATGCTAATATTCTGGCCGATATTGCATCTATGTTAATCCTGCCTAAAGATTTATCTCCACAAACTTTTTCAAATGAGCTAATGTACATGCCTTCCAATCCAGACAATGTCACAAATTGGAAAGTATTCAACGACGACCAGCAGATATTGGACTTTATTTCAACCCAGGACACCTTCCAAAGCATGGCTATTGATGAGGCTGAACATGAAAAATCCTTGTCTGATCCTTCCAATATTATTCCAAAGTCAATTGTCAATTTAGAAAAGTTTTATGATCTACAAGAAAATTTCAGGAAAACGACCAACTGTAAGACCTAGAGCTCATCTCTCAACTATGAAGCTGTCAATATGGGAACTAAATAAAATCCTTGCTTCATCAACCTTGGAATTCATTGTTTCGATGAAGAAAGGAGAGGATTTATCAATTTGTGCAGGGAATTCAAAGAAGTCTTCTCTTGGACGTACGATGAACTCAGAACTTGTGATACCAGCATCATGCACCACAATATCCCAATGAAACCTGAAGTGATACCGTACCAGCAAAAGCTGAGGAATATGCACCCCAGCTTGGAACCTTCTTTATAGAAAGAGCTCAATAATTTACTAGAAGCAAGAATCATATTCCTTGTCATACATATGCAGTGGATTTCCAACTTGGTACCCATTCGAAAGAAGAATGGAGAAATCAGGCTCTGTGTTGACTTCAGAAACTTAAACAGAGCTTCCGAGAAGGACAATTATCATGTTCCTCCCATGGAGCAGACTCTACAGAAGGTAGTCGGGTCTGATATGTTCTCACTCCTTGACGACTTCTCAAGGTATAACCAAGTCCTGGTTTCCCTCGATGACCAGCTTAAAATATCTTTTTCAACTCCTTGGGGAACATTTTCTTACAGGAGAATGCCATTCGGGCTGATAAATGTAGGAGTTACGTTCTAGAGAGCTATGGATATAGATTTCAGGGGCTTAATTCATAACTATGTCATTGTATATTTATATGATATAACAATTTATTCTAAAAAAAGACATGAACATTTGTCTGCTCTGAAATGGGTGTTCGAACGATGCAGGAAATACGAAATTTCCATCAACCCCAAGAAGTCTATCTTCGCGGTCACGAAAGGTAAGCTATTACAGTTCATTGTCTCCAAGGAAGGCATGTTTATTGATCCAGAGTGCATTGAATCAATCTCAAATATCAGCCTCCCTGGTTCCCAAAAAGCAATGCAGTCCTTCTTGGGTAAGATCAATTCTGTTCGCAAGTTTGTGCCGAATTTTTCCCAAGTTGTTAAACCCTTGCAATATTTAGTTAAGAAATATGTACAATTTAAATGGTCCAAATAACAGAGGAATTCCTTTGTTGAAATTAGAAAATCCATGGTAGAAGCACCTGCTCTATTGTCTCCTGATTTCAACAAAGATTTTATACTTTAAACCTTTGCTACTGACTTTTCATATGCAGTTGTCCTGACACAAAAGAATCTTGAGGATGCTGAGATCCCCATTTATTTTATGAGTACAACATTTAAAGGAGTCGATCTCAACTATTCCCATATCGATAAATAGGCCTATGTAGTTTACAGATCAGTGAAACATTATAGGCCATATCTACTAAAATCGAGGACTAAGGTGATTGTACCTTACCCGGCCATTCGAAATGTTCCCGTCTAGAAGGAATCAGGTGAGAATAAGGCTCACTGGATGACATCATTGCAAGAATATGACTTGGAGATCAATCCAGGAAATATTTTCAAAGGACAAGGTTTGTGTCTACTCTCCACCCAATCGAACGACCCTAAATATCAACAAACCAAATGGAAGCAGGAGGAATTTGTACCCACAGGTTCTATCAATGGAATTGAAACTACAACATCTGAATGGTATGATCACAATAATTTTTTTCTAAATCACAGGTTTTCCCCTGAAACCCTTGACTCTAAAAAATACAGAGCATTAAGGTTAAATTCAGTTCCATATCAACTTATTGATAATGTTTCGTTCAAGAAAAACTATGATGGAGTTTTTCTCAGATGTTTAGAAAAGGGTCAAACTGATGATATCCTTTTCCAATTTCATGTAGGACCTGCAGGTGGGAATTTCTCACAAGAGACAATAACTCACAAAATCATCAGAGCAGGATATTATTGGCCTACCTTATTTAGAGATGCTATGCCTATGTCCGGAAATGTGAGCCTTTCCAGAAGTGTGCTGGCAAAGTCAAAAACTACCTTCCCTTTGCATCCAATAGTGGTCTAGTTTCCATTTCAGCAATGGGGATTGGATTTTTTTGGACCCATCAACCCTATTTATTCTGTGCAACATAAGTACATCTTGACAGCCACTAATTATTTTACCACGTGAGTTGAAGCAATTCCTCTTAGACTATGCAATACAAACCAACTAATATCCTTTCTTGAAAGTCAAATATTCACTAGGTTCGGCATCTCTAAATATCTCATTTTTGACAATGTATCTTAATTCATGTCCATTGACCTCACAAGCTACACCCTTGAAAAGGGGATCAAGCTCAAATTTTATTCTAATTATTATCCTCAGGGAAACTGACTTGCTGAATCCTCTAACAAAAACTTGATAGATATTCTGAAAAAGGCAGTAGCTTCCCATCACAAGCATTGACATACCCATCTCTATTATGCTCTTTGGGAAGACCGAACCACTCCAAAGGCATCCATTGGAAACTCCCCTTACTGTCTGGTTTATGGCAAGGAAGCCATCCTTCCATTCAACCTCTCCATCCCCTCATTACAACTAGCCCAATCCATCCAAGAAGATGATTCATCCCCACTTCAATAGAGGATTGATACTTTGCTTAAGTTAGAAGAATATAGGGAAAGATCCAAGAACAAATTGTATCAACATCAACAGTTAGTAAAAAAAAGGTTCGATGAGAAATCTTCTTCTAACAGATATTTTTAGTAGGGGATTTGGTACCAAGATGGGATAAGTAGCATAAAGACAAGAAGTAGTATACCAAGTTTCAATGCCTTTGGCTGGTACCTTTCATTGTTACAGAAAAGATTGGTCCTAGCACGGTTCAGTTACAGACATTGGAAGGAGTCATTGACACCTATCTAGTGAATGTTTCTCTGCTTAAAAAGTATTTTTTCTGAACATTTTGATGTGATGTGTATATAGGTTTGGCGTGCTATTTTAAGATTTTTTCAGTTTTCTTTGTTTTGAGTGTTTTCTTGATATTAGTGGGTGTTTTAATAATATCTACACATTTGATAATGATAGTTGATAAGTTTCTCTCAAAGACTGCAACACTATGAACTTCAATCCATTGCCAGTCTCAATCTTTTTCTAGTCCGTGTCAGGATTTGTTTTATATGGAATTGGAAACCAATGACTACAGAATTTTAGATTGATACATCCTCATCTTGGTCAATATCTATACATATGATTTATTCGTGTGATGAAGGCTATGGAGGTAATTGGTTCGTCCTGTCTCAGGTCTCATTAGTGCATTACAACATACCTTTATAACCTAGTCTGCCTTACCTAGTTTGGATCCTATCATAGTCACATCAAAAAAAAAAATGTTTTGGATTGTGGATTGTAAGATGGGGGGTCTCATCACAAGCCAACCCATTAGGTTCATATATGCTTGGTAGAATGACATCTTCACCAATAAACTGGGGAGGTGACTTTCATTTTTTGCTGAAAGATGGAAGATCCTATCACACGTCAGTTCATTCATGATCTGCAAAGCATTAGTGAGTAACGCTATTGTTATGTGGATATCAAGCCATGGTAGTGTCTTGCAATTCATAGTCGAATAAATTCTTGTTGTTTCTATAAGATGATTGTTGTACATAAGGATAGGGGGGTCTTATCACAAGCCAACCCTACCATGATCATAGATTTGATTTTGGACTGAAATTATCCTTAGATGCTTCTCAAACCATGATAGTTGCTCTCTGTTTTACAGCTAGAAGACAAGAGGTCTCCTTACTGAGCTTGCTTGTTCAGGTTAGAGATCAGGTTTGTGAGTGGAACTGATCACAAAATTGGGGTAGTGGTCTTATGTCAATAAAGTTACAAAAAAATAAAAAATCTTGGTGACCTATGTTTGGAGATCGAGAGTATGCTTAGGTTTGATTCCAAGTCCAACTTAAACTATGTGCCTATGCTTTCCTGAGGGTGAGAGATCCTTATGATCCTTCATGCCTCCTGAATCAAATTTGCATCATATTTAACTTGATCATGTATGGGAATGTACAAAACATTTTGATAATTATGTGTGTTGGTTGCATTCTTATATATAAACATTTTCTATTATTTAAGGTTAAATTATTTGTTTATTGGCATATTTTTCTATATGAAAGAGTTCTCATTTTATAGATATAACTGTTTCATCCCATCCAGTCACATTTGTTGTAGGAACAACAGATCCCATGTTTTATCTAAAACATGGGAGCCCCAATTTTGCATGCAAAGGTAACTGTCATCAATTCCTTAAGTAGTTTTGGGGTCCCCATAACTTTTATCATGGTTTATATGATTTGAATTAGTTAAATTTCTAAAATTTATTCATGTTTTGTGTGTTTTTGGTGGTTTGCGGAAGATTATATTTTCCCAAAAATTATGTCCATTCCGCATCCCGCAACCCGCAATGCGAATTACAGGATCTTGAAGTTAATATTTGCAAGTTTTACATCCCACATCCTGCAACCCACAATGCAGGATGTGGGAGCGGAAGTATTTTTATTAGTGCAATTGTTCATCCCACAACTCGCATCCCACAAATTGCAGATTGCGGGAATTAATTTGATTTATGATTTTTTGTGTGTTCCCGCAACCCGCAACCCACAGTTTGAAGGATGCAAATTGAAAAAATGGTTAAATTAAATTTTTATATTTTGTGATCTTGCATCCCGCATCCCACAATTGCAGAATTTGGGTTGCGGGATGATGAATAAAATTTGAATCTCGCATTTTGATCCTATACCCCACAAGTTTTAATCCCAACCATTTATTCATTTTTAATCCTACGGTCTTAATTTGACATGCGGAAAATCTATATATAGGCAGGTCTTTGATATTTTCTTTACCATTTTTACTTTTGCGAATTACCGTGCTGCGGGGTTTTTCACTATGATTTTTACCAAAGAACGTTTTCACAGTCCCGGTTGATCTCAAGTTGGTTTCTTATTCATTTCTTCGCTTAATCTTTTACTGTATATTTGTTTGAATTAGTCTTGATTTCTTGCTTATGCATTTAAACAGAGTGTTTCAAATTTCCAAAAATGGCTCGAATTACCCACTGCAAGAGCCTTCAAAAGGACATGCTGACCAAAGACCCAAACTTTGGTATTTTACCTGACACTAGTGGCAGAGTCACTGAAACTTATCAATTTGATTGGTCCAGGGTATGCTCAATTTTTGAAAATGAAGACCTATCAGACATACAAAATGACCAGTCAGCCTACCAAAGAATTAGGGATTCTGGACTCCACGCCATAGCTGCCAGACCTACCATCCTTCATTATAATGATGCGATCAAATGGATCGTGGAACATGCAAACCCTAAATACCGTTCCTTCAAAGATAGTGCAGGGTTGCAGCTAGCTACCTTCTGTCCCAAATTATTTACCAGAGCCTATGGCCTTAAACCGACTAGACAACCTCTCAACACTGAATTTTCCCAAGCCTCTAAGACTAGGTTCAATTTTGATGAAATGTTAAAATCTTGGATGAGTGAACCTAGTAAGTTCTCATAGAGGAAAGACGACCTTTATCCGGTCACCTGGTTTAGGGAACCCTATTCTTTACTAGCAGCCATGTTATGTAGACTTTATGGTCTTCGCAATTGCTCTGTTTTTAAAGTTGAATGGGCTCCGATAGCTAAGCACATCCTAACTACTGGTGAATATTCCCCATGGGCTTCTATCTTATCACGGGATTTTAAAACAGTTATCTAGGATTATCAAAAGGCTATTTCCCAGAAGAAACCCAATTTGTTATTTTTGGCCTTCGTCATTGACGTATTCAACACTAAGTTCCAATATCCCAATTTGGGATGGAACTGGACTTTGCCGGCCCCCCTTGTGCCTATTTACCATTCAGAATTGTGGGATACTAATAATGTAGCCAGGTTCTATGATATTTGTGAACACTTACTCGGCATCATTTATTTTTCAATCTTCAAAAAGGAAGCACCCACCTTTTTAGTTGAATCCAAGACCTTTATTGCTACAATGGGTGAATGGTATGTTGGTGATTCTTTTTCATATATCAGAATTTGGGGTGGAAATACTATTCATATGTTTCCCAAGATTGTTCCTGACAGATTGGTCATTGAAGAAACATCTTTCCAAACTATTACTGATAGGGTTTACAAGAAACTTATTTGGCCCAAAATAAAAGGTTGTCCCAAATTCCCCTTGACCCTTGGATTATTGGTCATCCCAACTTCAACTTGGGTTGCAGTGCTAAGTGATCATATAGTTTCCCTGAAGCATGGTTTTTATAGAAAAATAAAACATGACCCCAAAGGATTCCTTGATGCTCATTTCAAGCAGAACCATGTCAAGAGTGGTTATATTCATGAGGAACTCCCTGATGACTCTATTTACCAGGGGTAGATACCTTTTTTGAGGTCTTGGCCAGAGCCAAAAACAAGGAAGATCAGGGTCACATCTTATAGTATCAAAAGGAACTCAAAGACAGGATTCAGATCTACAAAGCAATGGAATTCAACCTCCTGGAAAAGCTAAGAAAGGACAAGGAAGAGCAGAAAGACCAAGCAGCAAAGGTTCTATCAATAGTAACTTATACATAGGGGGATAAGGGAAAATATCCTATGCAAGATCTCCCACAAGTGACACTCTCTCAACAACTGAAGGCTCTAATGCATACTTCTCAGCAGTCAAAGTAGAAATTGGCATAGATAACTTATGTTTGTGATAATCAAGCAGCTATAATTGTTAATCTTATTCCTGACATTCTGGTGACTACTACAGTTACCCCGGTAGGTGAAGAACAAGTAGCAGTTGATGTTAAGCCACTGAAGAATCAGAAAACATAGGTGATTGTTTCTCAAATACCTACCATCGACCTGTTGATGTATATGTAACTTCGGAATGTATTTTTCTATGTATTCTATATATTGTAACCCGATGTTTATTCCAGGATGTCTCTATTATGTATTTGAGTCATGTGGTCATGCCCCGATGTTCCTATCGGGAGTATTAATAATGTAATCAAGTCATATCAAGTCATTAGGTAAGTCCCCACAGTTTCAGGGCAATTGAGTTATTATACACTAATTAAGGTGTAGGCTCGAGTAGTAATTTTTAGGTTGAGCCTACGTGTGAAAAGGCAATTCAAGTGAACGGATGAATATAAATAGAGAGTGAGAGTCTCTCTATTTATCACTTGTGAAATACATCACTTGCTCTCCCAAGTGTGGCGCACTACTGGAGAAGGAAATTTTGGGACTAGACAGAAGACAGAGGACTACTGCTGTTTTGGGAGATCTCTTACTATTTTTGTGTTGATTCTATCTTAGAGGAAGTTGTGGGGTTTTCTCCTTTATGGTTTCCCCGAGGAAAACTCTTTGTGTCTCTTGTCTCTTGTGATGTGCTTGTGTTTTATTGTTGTGCTTATTATTCTCTCAGTGAAAAGATCCTAAGATCATAATGCTAGCTTAAATGTGATGAAAATCTAACATGGAATCAGAGCTAACCTGAGAAGAAGACATTGTGTAGCTACAGGAACTAGGGCTTCCTATTTTTTGGATCTTCCTCCACAGATTTTCAGCAAAAGTATGCTAAGATGACTCCCCATTGAAGGGCGCATCTTTCTGTCGAAGCGGAATTTGATTCCGAGCATTTTTAGTCTTCGATGCGGAAATTAGGGCTTTCTACAGAAGATGAATTTTTGAGTGAGACCAGCATAGGGTTATTATCCTCATCAAAACCGAAGTTTAGAGACCTGGATCAAGAAATTTGCTTGGGTAAAACTCCAGGAAAGTCAAACCCTAGTTTGACCCTGAGCTAGGAGAAATCCTAAATACTAAAACTGCTAAGTTTTGGTACAGTCGCTATATTCCGAGATTGGCGAAGTCTCAGAAGCTGAAAATTTCAGGGGCAGAATATAAAATCCTAACTTTGTCCAAAAATCATACTCAGATTCACTGTACTCCAGGAGATATGATCTCTCCAAGTTAGGGTTCCAGCCTCTTCCAGAATTCATCCCTAAACAGGACATCTGGGGAGATCTACAATATCTTGAGCTACAGAGGTCCAAATGGATTTCCTGAAGATGTTCCAGAAAGGGTACAGAATTTAATTTCAGTGGTCCAAATATCAGACTCAGAAGATGAACCAGTGACACGTGGCATGCCGTACAACTTCGATGTTCTGAACAATCCTCTAACAGGTCACATTGGGAAAAGGATCATAAATCCCAAATGGTGAAACCAATTCTGATGAAAACTATGGTGTTGGATCAGAAACATGTGTGGTTACCTCAGTGAGAAATTTCAGACACATAGGATCAGTAATTTCAGATATATCACAGAAATAGTAACAGGCATTTCTGCAGAAGAAATCAGTAAATTAGGGCTTCCTATTTCGGGAGCTTCCCTCCACTGTTTTCAGAAAAGGAGTACATTGGACAGATCCATTTGAAGAGATCTATCTGTTTGTCCAATCAGATCTGAAATTTTCCAAGTTTTGAAAATTAGGGTTTCTGCGACAAACCCTAGATCAGCGAACTCCGAGACAAGGATGAACACCTCAAATCGGTAAGATCTAATCTTTTGTATTTCCATTTGAGGTTCTCATTTCAATATGATCTATCACAATATCTTGATGATAAGCTTGGTGAAGTTGACAACTTCCAAGCATAGAAGTATTTGATCTCTCTGAAGAAACTGGATTGGACACCTACATGAGTATAGAGGTTCCAGTTTCAAAGGGAGACGAGGCCAAAGAAGACATCATGCTCATGCTGCAGAGGATGATGAACCATCCAGAAAGAGATCCATATATGAAAGTGAATATTCTTCAAGCGAGGATGAATATGTTCTGATATCATCTCTCACAGGTAACATTACTCATGGAAATGATGATTGGCTTGTAGACGGTGGGGCTTCCAAACATATGACGGGATTCAAGGAATCCTTTGTAAGATTGTCAGACATGAATCACCTCACAAGGTGAAACTAGGAGATGACTACCAATATCCAATAAAAGGTAGTGGGGAATCTTCATACAAGATAGACTCTGGTAAGTCTCTAACAATGAAAGAAGTATTGTTTATTCTAGGACTCAAGAAGAACCTTATCTCCATTTCAGCATTGATGCAAAAGGAATGCGGATTGCATTCATAGATGGTCAAGTCATCATGTGTCCAAAAGGAAAGGCTATCGATGATGCAGTAGTGATTGGAGAACAAGAAGGAGGCTTGTACAAATTGAAGGGCCATCCAAAACAAGCCTTGATCCATGACATAGTAGATCCAAATGAGCTTTGGCATAGAAGGCTTGCACATGTGCATTACAGAGCACTACCTATTGCAAGCAAAGTTGTTCCAGAATTTCAAGCTATTTGAAGGGAAGAACAAAAATCAGAATATGACCTAAAGAAACTAGTTGAAGAATGTGAAGTTCCAGAATACAGAGACCATGCAGTCATAAGAGTCTCTCAAATCAAGAACAACTTGAAGCAGAAGTGGTGATGGCCACCTTGAATGGCCTCCCAGGATCATGGAATTCATTCATTCAAGGAATGTGTTCCAGAAGGAAGTAATTACTTTCAGCAAACTTTGGGAAGAAGAAGAAGCTCTACCATAAGAAGAGAAGATAAGACGGGAGCATTTGAAGATCCATCTCTCACCATCCAAAGAAGATCCCTCAAGCAATGAGGAATATGAAGAAATCAACTCTTGAAGAACCTCTTATCCACCTCAACATTTGGATAAGAAACGATGCAATTATGAATGAAGAAGACGATGAAGATGAAGGCTCAAGAAGGAGTCTACCCATGAAACAAATAAATATAAGTATTCAATTGTCATTTCATTGTTTTGTTATGCATTTGTTTATATTCAGTTGTTGTATTATGCATGATAGGATGTTTGCATTAATGACAGTATACTACTAATATGCATGTGATTGGTAAGTAGCTCATGGTGCTATACAAATTCTCCATTGCTACTTATCTAGAATGAAACCTCTTTGCTGACATATTGGATTAGTGCACAATCTCAATGTTGTCCTGGTAGAGATGGAAGGCATCTAGAAAGTTTCAGTGAGATATGGATGAATGTTGTATTGGCTAAAGTAGTTGCATGATCATATATTTATGCATAAGAACTTGCTAGTATAAATATTCTTTATGAAATGTTTCTAACCATACAAATGCATTTGACTTGTAGGAAATACCGCATACATAATCACCTACAAGCAAAGAAGAATGAAGACCTGTTCCGAAGAACAAGTGATGACATTTCAAGACAAAGAATAATATGATGAATGTAGTGACATCATTGATGTAGAACCTTCCAGCCATGAAGAAGTAACTAAGAAGAAATGGAAGACCAGTTAAAAAAGAATGATGTCAGGGCATAGTATTGAGACCTGAAGAGAAGTTCATAGTTCCATCATGCAGTAGATGGAAACATCATGGGATACAAAGAAAGATTCGTAGCATGAGGCTTCTCACGAAAAGAAGGCATAGACTACAAAGAGACATTTGCAACCAGTAAGAGTTTAAATACATACATGATGAGCTTGATGAATATCTTAACCTTTGCTACAAGGTTGATAGAGGATGACAAACTCACAGATGGGTGCAAGATGAACTTTTGAAGAAGTTCAAGATAGAGGATATTAGTATCCAATGATCCTAGATGGATACTACTTGTCACTTCAGTACAGAATGTTTCAGTACATAGAGTACAAAAGACAAAGGGAGTACGATGCTTTGCTTCAAAGGGAGTGACTACAGAAGATCCTGAGGTTTGACATGATATGACAGGATGGATAGATTATTGATGACTCTAGGCTTTACTGAGAGTAAATTGGATTCCAACCTTTGCTTCAAGGTTGAAGGTGGAAGACCAGTGATGCTCCTGTTATGTGTCGATGCACTATTGTTATAGATAAGGAGGTGTGGAAAAGTACAGATGGAATATTCCTTGGACAAGGGAAGTATGCAGTAGAGATCCTGAAGAGGTTCAGGATGATGGACTACACGGCCACACCTATGGAATCGAACCTGAAGCTATTGAGTGATGCTTCATCAGAGACGGTTGATGCTACGATGTATCATCAGATGATTGGGTCATTGATGTACCTGACGAACATGAGACCAGACATTTGCTTTGCTGTGAACACCTTGAGCCAGTACCTGACAGATCCGAGAAGTGTTCACTTGATGGCTGCAAAGCATATTCTGAGGTACCTGAAGGGTGCAGTTGATTATGGGCTCAAGTATGATGCGAATCAAAAAGATTAACCTGGAGGGTTATGTTGATTCAGATTGGGCAGGCAGTGACATCGACAGGAAGAGTACTTCAGGGTATTGCTTCAGTATGGGATCAGGTGTGATCTCTTGGTTTAGTAGGAAGCAATCCTGTGTGGCACTGAGTACAGCTGAAGCAGAGTATGTCACAGCTTGTTCAGCTAGTTGTGAGGCAGTATGGCTACGGAAGCTACTGTCTGATATATTTGATCTCCAGTTGGATGCTACTTGTATATATTGTGACAACCAGAGTTGCGTGAAGTTGTCAGAGAATCCAGTGTTTCATGACAGGTCGAAGCATATCGAGATCAAGTATCACGATATCAGGGATATGGTGCAGAGAGGAGCAGTAAAGCTCCTGTATGTTGCGACAAAGGAACAGATAGCTGATGTATTGATGAATCCATTGGCTAGGCTGAAGTTCGAGTACTTCAGAGAGAGACTTGGTGTTCTCTAGATCGAGGCTTCCTCCCAAAGAAAGTGATGAGACCCATAGCCATTCTGACTTGGTGAGAGGATTGGTTCCTTCCATGGTCAGATGTAAGGGCTGAGCCATTCTGTCATGGTGAGAGGATTGGTTCCTTCCATGGTCAGATGTAAGGGTTGAGCCATTCTGTCATGGTGAGAGGATTGGTTCCTTCCATGTCAGATATGAGTGCTGAGATCCATAGCCATTCTGAAGAGTAGGTCAGATATAAGGGCTGAGCCATTCTGACATGGTGGTAGGGTTGCTCACTTCCATGTCAGATATGAGTGCTGGCCATTCTGTCGAGCAGGACAAATGTAAGAGCAATTGCCATTCTAGGAATGGAGGCACCTGGTCAGTTACCAGGAACACTCAGTGTAAGAACTGAGTAGCCATTCTGATGTGATAGAGGGATGTGTTCCCACTTGATTAGATGTAAGGGCTGAACCATTTTGTTCATGGATAAAGGATTAAGTTCCTTCCATGTCAGATGTGAGTGTTGGCCATTCCGACGAGCAGGTCGGATGTAAGGGAAACTGCCATTCTCTAGGAGAATAAAGGCGCCTAGTCAGTTACCAGGTGGCTTAGTCAAGGAGGACTGGGGGCCATTCTGATATGATTGCTGGGATGTGTTCCCCTCATGATCAGATATGAGTGCATGCCCTTCCATCATTGTGAGCAGGATGTGTTCCCGCCTGGATGGATGTAAGTGTTGAGCCTTTTCACAAATGATAGTAGATGTGTCCTATCATGCTGGTGACTGTAAGTGTTGTGCCATTTCACAGATGATAGTAGGTGTGTCCTATCATGTTGGTGACTATAAGTGCAGTGCCATTTCACAGATGATAGTAGGTGTGTCCTATCATGCTGGTGATTGTAAGTGCAGAGCCTTTTCACAGATGGTAGTAGGTGTGTCCTACCATGCTGGGGATTGTAAGTGCTGAGCCTTTCCACAGACGGTAGTAGGTGTGTCCTACCATGCTGGTGGATGTGAGCGCTGTGCCTTTCCACAGATGATAGTAGGTGTGTCCTATCATGCTGGTGGTTGTAAGTGCTGAGCCATTTCACAGATGATAGTAGGTGTGTCCTATCATATTGGTGAATGTGAGTGCTGGGCCTTTCTGATGGGATTGTAGTTTACTACATGATCAGATGTGAGTGCTGGGTGTGCCTTTCTGACGAGCAGGTCAGATATAAGTGCTGGGAAAATACCTACATGAGGGTAGGCCTACAACCAGCATGAAAAAGGGCTGGCTTTGTAGAAATTCCTATGACGAGAAGAATCATGAGATAGCACCAGTGTTGATCCAGATCGAGTGATGATCCAGATCCAGTAATGATGATCCAGCAGTAATGATCCAGATCGAGTGATGATCCAGATCCAGTCCAGTGATGATGATCCAGATCGAGAGATGATCCAGATCCGATGATGACTTGAAGACAAAGATGACTTGAAGACGATATGATCCAGTTGATACAGAGAAGAAGACCAGTGCTGAAAATTGTGTCGAAAGAATACCTTCCTAGTTAAGAGGGAGTGTTGATGTATATGTAACTTCGGAATGTATTCTTCTATGTATTTTATATATTGTAACCCGATGTTTATTTCGGGATGTCTCTATTATGTATTTGAGTCATGTGGTCATGCCCCGATGTTCCTATCGGGAGGATTAATAATGTAATCAATTCATATCAAGTCATTAGGTAAGTCCCCACAGTTTCGAGGCACTTGAGTTATTATACACTAATTAAGGTGTAGGCTCGAGTAGTAATTATTAGGTTGAGCCTACGTGTGAAAAGGCAATTCAAGTGAACAGATGAATATAAATAGAGAGTGAGAGTCTCTCTATTTATCACTTATGAAATACATCACTTGATCTCCCAAGTGTGGCACACTACTGGAGAAGGAAATTTTGGGACTAGACAGAAGACAGAAGACTACTGCTGTTTTGGGAGATCTCTTACTGTTTTGGTGTTGATTCTATCTTAGAGGAAGTTGCGGGGTTTTCTCCTTTATGGTTTCCCCGAGGAAAAATCTTTGTGTCTCTTGTCTCTTGTGATGTGCTTGTGTTTTATTGTTGTGCTTGTTATTCTCTTAGTGAAAAGATCCTAAGATCATAATGCTAGCCTAAATGTGATGAAAATATAACACGACCTTGGTGACTCTGATGTTGAAGAAGAAGTGCATTCCTATGTGCTTGTAACTGAAGAAGTGATTGAGCCTTCGAAAACATTTGTAGATTTTTTCAATGATAATGGAATGAAAGAATCTATTCCTAATTTAAAGATCCCAAAATATGTACTACTCATATTTCATCAATTGCAGCGTTCCTCCTCTCATCTATCCACACTCTTTCCACTTTTCTTGCTGGGGTCATCCCATCATCCCCATGATCCTAACTCTATCATTCTTTAACCTCAACACCTATTTCTATCCTAGATATCTTAGTCTAACCCCCCATGCTACAATCTAATACTGAAGAAGCCCAATTTTTTAAGACTCCTCTACCGCTACCTTCATTTACTCTAGCATCATCATCTATTTCTCAAAAGATATTAATGCCTTCATTGTCACTTCCAGCTGTTAGCATTCACATTCCATCCTATTGAAACTTCTATTCCAATATTCTCTTCAAATTCTGAAACAACTGTTGTTCAAAACATTTCTTCTCCTTTACTTACCACCCACATTACTATGCCTATGCCTCCTCCCACCATCACTCAGACATCCTCTTTGGTTTCCAAGGAGATTGGGACTTCCTCATTTACTGATTCAAAAGCTGAGTTTGATGAATATATTGTAATCTCTCTTGGGTAAAATTTCTACAGCAAGTATGATAAAGCAGTGGTTAGAAAAGGAAAAAAGAGAAGCAGGGATCAAGGTGGTATGGATGCATCTGTCACCAATCAAATAATATCGACTTAGTAGTCTGGTGATCCTAAAGTAGATGTAGTGGATACAACTTCTGATTTAGGTGCATTTATAGGTGCAAACCTCCATGCAGTTAATACATTGAATAGGGAATTTGATAGAACAAAGGAGGAGATAAGTAAGCTGAAGGAAGAACTAGATGAGGTTAAGAGAGAGCATAAAACTCATTCAAAAATCTAGAGAAAGCATCTAAAGACAAGTTCAAAGAGTTGCAGCTCAAGAATGCCTCTCTCCAGGATGAATTGCACAATGAAAAAACTATGAATGCCTCTAGTACTCAAAGGATAGCTTTGTTGATAAGACAATGTGAAGATGCAACTGCAAGTGCATCTTCTTCTGCATTCTTTAGGTTTTCTAAGCAAGAGTTTCAAGATTTGGCTATCCAAGTCAACTAGGAGCATCATGATTTAGTAACTGAAATGTTTAGGACTCTGGATGACATTTTTGAGACTTATGTTGCTTCTGAAAAAATGTCTGTTGTGCTTGAAGACCAGGTTTCCAAGAGAGAGCAAGCTTTCAAGGCTTGTGATGATATTCTAGACTGGAAAAGATATATGAAAGATAGACCATAAGGTATTACCATCCTTAGTAGTTTTCAATTGAAAAAGGTTAGAACTATTTTTCATGCTTGGCTTGATTTGAATGAGATGATTGAAGATTCTATCAAGAAAGCACAGACAATTTGCAGGAGAATATGGTACGTGGTTGACAACATCATGGAAGCACTACATTTCGCTACCATGGAGCTGATCGAAAACGCTTGTTCTCTGAAGTTAATGATTGAGCAGGTTGAATGTAGATATGAAAAATCTAAGGAAAAGATTGATCATGTCAGCATTGGGGACATGGATCAATTCATAAGGAAACCATTTATGATGCAAGACAAGATCCACATTTCCATTCTTCTTTGGCATAAGTTGGCCAAAAATGAAATGGAGAATTTTAGGTGTGATATTCAACTTGGGTTTGAATCTGTGAAGTACCTAAACATAGACGAATTGTTGGAGATTTGGAATAGGTGGCGAGATTTTCTTGGCTACTAGTTCTATGTGGATCTTGTGATCCCAATTTCATGGGGATTTATCCTTTTGTAATTTTTATTTAAAGGGTAGACTCCACATGCACTAGGGGATGATTTTTAGGGAGGGAAAAATATGGACAAGAGATTGGAGATACTCCGTTTACTTGAGGTTTGGTAATTTTTTCCAAGCTTTATTTAATGCAGTGAAGTTATTATTTCAAATATCTTTCTGTTTATTTGATTAAGTTTCCTTGACAAATATTGATTTTTCCATTTCAGATGGATCACTATTACTGTTAGTCTTTTGCGATCAATAAGTGCATTTATTTATAGCCTTGATTTCTCTTTGCTAATTATTCATGTATTGATAAAGTGTTAAAAGAGTTTATTCTATTAAGATATTTATCTATTTCTGCAAATTATTACACAGTAAATTCGATGATATATGTTAATTTTTCAATTGACATACTGATTACAGGTTAACCTTGAATGTGTTAATGTCAAGTTGCTTTCAGTCAAACTTTCATTGGTTGATTGTAAATTGAATTGATAAGTAAACAATATTGTTTACATTTTTGTTAAATCTAATTAAATTACTTGTTAGTCTTTCATCTCAGGTTAATTTGAAAACAAACCACAACATCTTTCTTAGAGTAGTATAGACCTAGTTTAGGTTTCCTTCAAAGTTAGATTAAATTTCCCTTTTACTTTTCTCACCTATCTAGTTTTATTTCATTGGGAAACATATCCTTCCAGGATCAAGAACCACAAGTGTCGGTGGAGGCCTTAGCATCCGTGGGCGTTAACCACACCAAACAGCTCGAGGATAGGATAATACTTGCGTAGGATTATCTGAATCCTTTGGCTAGGTTTTCATCCTCTTTTGTGAGCCTAGGACCCCATTCCAGCAACCTACACATCCGAGGATTAAAAAAAACCCTTTTTGTTGGTGGTGTCAATGTTCAAGACCCCCTTTACAAGTTTTCAAATATGATTTGATCTATATTATGCCACTTTGTCATGGTGGGGTCCTTTTATGTCAGTGGTTTCAGGAAAAACTAGTGGTTTTCCCAAAACCACTACTCCTCGATCGAAGGTGGTTTGACAAAAGAAATTTGTGTAGGAGTTGTTGTCAATCAACTTCAAGAACGTGTCCCCATTTTGTATTATTCAACTCCTCTATGATCCCAAACATCTGTCGTGGTTTTTTTCTAGGAGTTCTTAATCTCAACCATTGATCCGACCATTAACTTTTTTATTATACCAATACTATATGTTAACACTTTGTCATTTTTGCACACACTTCGCATCTTCGTCGTTGATATTTTAAATGATGAATGACTATCCACTCTTTACCCTTAGGCTCCAGGGTATTTTTTAAGGATTCTAATGTTATACTTACATATAGTATTCTAGGCGATTGTTTTGGATTGAAAAAAACATGTTTATATTTAGGTAGGTGAATATTAAATATGAAACATACAACTAACACTGAAATGTGTAAATTTTGGTGAATATTATGATAAAAAAACATATTTAATGTAAATATAGGCGATATTAGAGACTAAAAATGGCCAAATAGCGAATTTATTTTTTGAAAAAAACCCAAAAATAGCCGATTGGCGAAATTTCGCCCCTAAAAATTACCTTTCCCTTATCACCTTGCGTTTGGCCTCTGATCGCACGATACACCAAAGGATAGGGTCCAATATTCCACACCTCCTTTTTCATGCTTTGGACTCCTTGGGTGAGTCAATAAATATTGCTAATAGTATGACTAGTGTGCAACTTCCTTCAATAAAAAACAATGACATGTTTTACATTCATGTTTTCATTAATGGAAACACACAATCAATAATGCCAATCTTGATCTAGAACATGTTAAATTTGTCATCCAAGGAAAGGGGCTTATGCATACTGATGTACTCCTTATGTATTGTTTTTTATTACATAATATTTCAGTACCAAATTATATTCATATTTGAATATTCCAAATTTATCTTTGTGTATATTTTCAGGAAATATACTCCTAGGTCACTAAAATGCACACCAAGGGATCAAGAATGCATGCCAAGGGATAATATTAACTTCATCAGGATTGTCTCTACTCAAGTAATGTCTTTCCAATTCCATATGCTCACGTTGTTCAAGGAAAATTCATTCCAAAACCTTCAACTAAACAAATTATACTTTTTGACAGACATCTTGATAAAATGCACACCTAGGTCAGTATAATCCAAGCCAATAGCGCATATTTGATTGGTTTGTGCTCAAATTTGACACATGGATTACTTAGAGCATGATACACACCTGTGTACTCAATTTTTCCTCATCTGTAGTTTTCTTGGGTGGATTTAAGGTCTGGAAATCTAATCTTTTTATGCTTCCAACCATGTCATCAAGCATCATAGATTCAATTTGACATTGTCTTCAATCATGCTACATTTATGGTCACCCTTTCACCGTTTTAGGTTCTTCATGCCTAAGTCACTGTCTAACTATTGTGCAACTTCCTCCAATCAATACGAATGACAAGTTTGGCATTCATGTTACCATTAATGACAACACATAATCAATAATGCCAAGCTTGATCTAGAACATGCTAAATTTGGCATCCAAGGCAAGGGGCTTATTTTGGTTTTATTTATTTGAGAAAAACACTAAGAATATCCTAAAAATTAGAACCCTAATGTCTCATGTTTTCTCACACTTTCTTGATGATTAAGCAACCTTTGAATTTTGAAAGTAGGTGTGTCTCCTTCTAATTTAGGTCTTCATAATCATATTTGAACCTTGCAACCATGATTTACACTCATTTTAAATGCTTCATTTTTCTTCTCTTTTGTAGACATGATAGATAAGCATGTCAAAGTTGTTGCAAGGTTTAAGTCTCTGGAAGAAATGGATGCACCATTGATTATCTTTCTACACAATCCTTCGCTTGTTCAAGAGCGTCATTATGATAAGCAGTATAATCTACAAATGTTGAATGAATGCTAACAAGTATTTGGATGATGTATATATTTTTATTCATGTATGTCTTGCATAGGCCAAGATTTCAAAACCAACTTATTTTGGAATTTCCATTTTTCTCAAGCTATTTGGAATTCTTCTTTAAAGTCGATTCAAAGTGATTTTTAGTATACATGCATCACTTTTGAGACAGTTTGGATTAATTGGGATTCTATAGCTTTTAATAACTTTCCCATTTTTTTAGCTTTGGTCTATTTCAAAGGGAACAAACAAAAGAATTTTTAAAAGACATAATATTTTCAGTAGATTATATTTCTATTAGAGTTGTTTCTTTCTATAAGGACTATGGTCCTTTCAATCACAATGGTAGACAAATGAATGTACAATTTCCAAAATTTAATGATTCCTTTCTATTGGTTATTTTAATGGTGTAGCTATGGAGAAATACCGTGGTTTTGGTTTTTTACTTGAACTTATATTCTACACATTTATGTAGATGTTGGTTTGGTCAACGCAGTGGGAATAATATAAGATCGAAGTTGTTGGCATGTTGGGGTTTGTTATATTTTTCTTCTGTTCAGGGTTGTCTAGAGATTCACATTTGCAGAGATTCCAAATGTGTTTTGGACTGGATTTTATATCATTCACACATACACGTGGTATACCTTTCTTACTAGTAAGTAGATTCCTCCAATCAATAAGAATGACAAGTTAAATTTGTTGGCATGCACTAATGGCAAGCTTGATATAGAATGACACATACACACAATCAGTAATGCCAAGGTTGATATAGAACATGTTAAATTTGTCATCCAAGGAAAGGGTCTTATGTTGGGTTGATTTCTTTGGGAAAAACACTAAAAATATCCTAAAAATCAGTGCCCAAATGTCTCATGTTTTCTAACACTTGCTTGATGATTAAGCAACCTTCGAATTATGAAAGTAGACATGCCTTTTACTAATTTGGGTCTTCGTAATCACATTTGAATATTGCAACCATGATTACCACTCATGTTCAATGGTTCATTTTTGTTCTCTTTTGTAGAAATGATAGACATTCATGTCAAAGTAGTTGCAAAGTTGAAGTCTATGGAATAAATGGATGCACCAGTGGTCAACTTTCTACATAATCCATCGCTTGTTCAGGAGCTTTACTTTGATAAGCAGTATAATTTACATATGTTGAATGAACAATACTAGGTGTGTGGAATGTTGTCTATATTTTTCTTCATTTATGTCTTGCATAGGCCAGGATTTCAAAACCAACCTATTTTGGAATTTCCCTTTTGCTCAAGCTTTTTGGAATTATTCTTTGCAATTAATTTAGTGTTATTTTTAGTATACATGCATCACTTTTGAGACAATTGGGCTTCTACATCTTTTAATACTTTTATAATTTTTATAGCTTGGAAGATTTGGAAGGGAAGAAACAAAAGGATTTTTGAATGAAAAATATTTTCATTAGATTATCTTGTTATTAATACATTTCTTTCTATAAGGAATACATGCATATGAGTCATAGCGGTAGAAAGAGGAATGTACAGTTTCCATAATTTAATGCTTCCTTTCTTATTGGTTATTTTAATGGTGCAGCTGTGGAGAAATATTTTGGTTGTGGTTTTCTACTTAAACTTATATTCTAAACAGTTATTTAGATGTTGGTTTCATGGGGATAGTGGGAATAATATAAGAGCATAGTTGTTGGCATGCTAGGATTTGTTATATTTTTCTTTTGTTCAGGGTGTGCAAAGATTCACATTTGTATAGATTCCAAATGTGTTGTGGAATGGATTTTGGATCATTCACACTTACAAGTGGTATACCTTTATTATTGGATGCAGAACATTAAAATACTAAGGTACTCTTTCAGATATTCTCTTTACATCATGTGTTTCGAGATTTCAAATGGGTAGGAGACAATTTATCTAAGAAGGTGGTTGATGAAGATTTTGGTGTCCTCAAGTTTGAAGAATTTCAAGACAGAAATTCACTGAGAAAGGCCTGGAAACTCAATCTATTTTGAAGTTTCATAATTCAGTTATATTTTGGCCTATATCTATATTTGTTATATGTTTGATACTTTTGTTATAATTGGAGGTTTTGTGAGCTTTATTTTCAGCTCAATTTTACTAGATTTTGTTACATTTTTTATATTTTGGTCATTTGACTATGATGAGGACATGATGAGACTATGATTTAAATTTTGAATTTATCTTACAAGGTGCAAGTTTCTACATCTAAATTTAGAAACTAAAATTTCCTTTTGGAAAGCCAACTATGTTGTGATCTTTACATTGTTTCCTCTATTTTTGACATTAATTAGAAATCACAAAAGTTCCAAACTTTGTTGAATGGTCATGTCGATGACCTTAGTTCTTTCAATAAAATTTTATAATGAATTGGACTAAAATCCATTGCAATGAAAAGTATTATATGATTCCGACTCATTGATCAAATAATAAAACAATAAGTGCAACTATTCATCCCTATGGAACCACCCACTAGCAATTTTTTTAAATCGTACATATTTTCGTTGTATATTTGACGAACACCTTTGGAGAATTCATAGAACCATCGTATTATATTTGAATATACCTATGATGATAACAACCGTTGGATGCATAAAACCCTCGGTGTATATTCTGGAGAAAACCGACGAAAAGATGGAGTTAAATATGATGAATATGTGTCGTTTTTCCAACATATATGTGTCAGTTTTCACAAACTTTTTAGTGATATTATTGTCTTCATGTAACCCAAGTTGATTTGTAGGATATCTGGTGGATACAATTTCATTAGATAGATGGACAAAATCCCATTGACGACCAAATAACTTTGAGGTCACCGGAGAGTCGACAAAATTTTGTCGAATTTTCAATGAACCATTGTCGGATTTTGTGTCCAAATGTTGCAGTGTGAGGATTATTCCAATACATTTCCATGAGGATAAGAATATGTTGAGTGAACTAGCTCAATGTTGTATTCTTTCTAGAAACTCATCATTCTGGTAGAGTTAAAATCTAATGCATTATCTATGATCACCTTTCTAGGGTAACCATGTCTTGACGAAATGTTCTCTTTTAGAAACCTTATAATGACAATATCATTTGACTTTTTGGTTGGTATATCCTCAACCAATTTTGTGAACTAATCAGTAGCAATGATAATTCATTTATGCTTCCTGCTGGAGTTCAGGTTGATGTCAACAATGAATTTTACCGCCCATTGTTGGAATGATGCTTCTACCTTAATGGGTTGCTATGGTGTTGCAGCTTCTAATTTCCTACAAACATTTGAAATTACATGCAATACCTAACAATATTGTTATCATTAACTAATAGAGTGGGTTAGTAATAACCTACTATGATAACTTTGTGTAATAGCTCTCCTTAGGTGATGCCATCCACAAATGCCTTTATGGAATTCCATTACTAAGCCTTTAGTTTCTTCTTCAACAACACAATTAAGGAGAACCCCTAGAGGATCCTTCCAAAATAAATAGCCATCAATAATGCAATATTTAACAAATTTGAGCTTAATATATCTCATTTTAGCTTTATCAAGATATGGAGGGAAAGCTATATTTTGGAGAAAAAAGAAAATATCTTTATACCACTCAAATTAAAAAAAAATTAGTGGAAATATGAAGTGGAAGTTTTTTATGGTTATCCTCCTCTACATTATTTGAAAGTTGATCTATCTAATTTATATTTAATTTTTGGTAGTTTCACTCAACCAAAATATTATCTAGTCCTTAAAATTTTACTAGCTTAATTGGTTTTATCTCCAAATTGTATTCTTTTATATTTGAGATTCATTTCCCTCATTTAACTTCATTATTCGGTTGGAAGAGGATGTCTTTGATTGTACTGCCTAAAACATAAGAAATAACTTTTGAGTGCAAAACATAGTCCCTGAATGATTTAAGGGCCTTTACCAAAGCATACGTTTTTTTTCCATGGTATTGTATTTAAGTTCTACATCTTTTAATGCTCTAATGAAAAATGCAATGGGTTGTTCCTGACCTGCATCATTCTTTTGCAAAAGGACAACTACAATAGTTACCTCATATGCAAACAAACATATTAGAAAATGTTTAGTATAGTCTACACTAATAATGACAGGTCCTTGGCCCAAAACTGTCTTAAAATAATTAAAATAATTTATTTCTTTAGTAGTATATTTGATCTTAGCTTCCCTTTTTAACATATTTGTAATCTTCTTCAAAATTTATGCAAAGTTGGGAATGAATCTTTTGAGAAAATTAATCTTTCCAATAAAATATTTTACTTATTTCTTGTTCCTAGGGACGTCTATCATATTTATAGTAGCTACTCTATTAGGATCTATTCTGAACCCATATTTAGAAACATTATGTCCTGATAACTTTCTTTCTTTCAAAGCAAATAATTATTTCTTACGGTTTAATGACAAACCAAACTTCTTTCATTTTATGAAGGCATGTTCCATATGTTTCAAGTTCTCCTCATCTGATTGTGAGAATACAGACATATAATCAAGATATATAATAATGGATTTGTCTTTTACCCCTAAAATTCAATATCCATGGCCTTTTGGAAAGTTGCTCTAGCATTGATAAGGTCAAATGAAATTTTGGTGTACATGAATGTACCCCAAGGTGTGGTAAAGGAAGTTTTTTATCTATCATCAAGGAGCATGGCTATCTTATTATAGCCAAATAATATTTCCATCATTGATATTCTGGTTGATACTACCACTTTATAAAGAATATGGTTCATATTGGGTAGGGGGTAGTTATCTTTCAAGGAACACTTATTTAGGTTCTTCAAATCTACAAAAAAGTGAATTTCCTTGTTCTTTTTTCTTACTGGTAAAAGATTAGCTACCCATTCCAATTATTTGAGGAGGATAATGATTTTAGCATCAAGAAATTTCTTGACTTCTTGACTTCTTTCTCAATGATGGGAAGCAACATAGGATTCACCTGCCTTAACTTTTCCTTTACCGGTTTAGTATATGGATTGAATAGGATACTATGCTGGATAACATAAGTATCATAGGAATTCAAATATTTATACTTCCATGTAAATAAATCCATATATTCTTTAAAAAGAGATGTGTATCTTTGTCTTTTTTCAACTAACACCGATTCATACAACTTAATGTACCTTGGATCTTCTAGTTTTCCAAGGTTAACTTCTTCAATATATTTTGTGGATGGGTGAACAATTGGTTTAATAGATACATAATTTTTATCAAACAACTAATCGAGAGGTACCATCCCCTTGGGAATAAAGTTATTCTTCAACTTGAGAATATTATGACCAACAAACTAAGTGACCATATCCATCGATACTATATTTTATGTCTTTAACAGATCTGTGGTATTCTTGTCATCTCAACAATAAATGTTGATGATTGAAAACTCGCCAAAAATCTCAAGAAAATTTTTATTTTTCATGTTGTCTTCAAAAAATTACCATGTTTGACACAATCTATGATAGAAGGAAGATACAACATTTTGAATTTATACTGCAACTTTGGTTGTTTAGGTGACTTGAAGGCACTAACTGTTAAATCCAACAAATCATCATATTTCTTAAGATCCATGAGAACAAAGGTTATGTTGAAGGAATAAAAAAAGTGCTCTATGAGGTCCCATACAAGATTTCTGTAAGCCCTCAACGTTGGATTCTTAGTATGATAAACACATATGATTTGAATTATGACCAATTTTGAGTCTCCAAAGACAACTAGTTTGGTAACTTTTAAATTATTAGAAGTTTGTAGACCCATAAAAAGAGCCTCATATTCAACAACATTATTAGTAGTCTCAAAATCTAATTTATAAGACATAGTAATCTTTTCACTAGAAGGGGTAATCAACAATGCACTAACTCCTTATTTATACGTTGTCGAGGTCCCATCAAAATATAATTTCCAAACCTCATTAGTATGTTCTTCATCATTCTCTAATATCATGGACTCAACGTATTCATCTTCAAAGGATTCATTTACAGAAATTATGCAACAACCCATGTCTTCGTGTGTAGCATACAAAGGATAATTATTTGGAGTATTTTGATAACTTATAACATAGGTGAAATTAGCTCCTCAATATAGCCTCCTGGTTTCTCTTGCAAACATAGGTAAAATAACATACTTCATGTCCATTTGCATGGTACCCCCTAGTTTATTAGCCCAACTTCTTGATAGTAACATCCCATACTTTGCAGGTACATTAGCTACCACTACATCTATCAGAATACTTTCAGTAGGTAATTGGGACAAAGTAACCACTAGGTCCTTTATCATCCCTACACATCTCACCTTTCTCGAGTCAAAATTGTAAATATCATCGTATGGTCTGGTTGTGTCGAGTCCAAGATGATCCATGATGATTTTTGGAATCAAGTTATGTGAAGCCATAGAGTCTAGCATAAAATTATGTAATAACTTATCATGGATAATGAGCGTGGCATAGAAAGAAGCTGTGGGTTCTTCCTTTCCATCCACATGAGAACCACATTTGGCAGCAGGAGATTCATTAGTGAAATTTATGGTATATTGATGGTCTTAAAGCTTAGTGTTGTGGAATAATTTTTCAAATTTCTTTTGATAAATAGGATGTTTTTCCAACTCAGCTAAAGGGACAGGGATTTTGAGTTTACTCAACTCATGTTCCAAATTAAAAATGGTGGGTTTCTTATAAAATAATTTGCGATCTTGATTAGATTTATTTGAGAAGGGTTCATTAGATTCCTTAGGATCTAGAGGATTTGGGGCTTCTTTTTCTTTACCTTTTGATAGGTCACTGGTCTTGGCAGTAGGAGATGAATGCAGAGCTTTATCTGCGGTTTGTTTTGTAGGGGATTTTTTGGGTGGAGGATTAGTAGGTTGTTTGATTGGATAGGGTTTAGGCTTGAGATCCTAATTATTTTGTAGTTAGGCTTGACGAGTATATGCAAAAAACTAGTACTAAGTAGAGGACTAATCGAACCCGTCAACACATTCTTGATAAACTTCAACCCCATTATAGAGTAATGATTTTTCATAATCATCCCTTGTGAGGTGCAAGGTATTTGATTCATCCTGCAACCAATTAATCTCCTCTTCAATTTCTTCATATGTGTCTTCCTTGAGTGTCTTAAGGAGATTATTATTATTTTCCTAGACAAGAGGTCAGAGGGGTTGCTCCTTAGTTCTTTTCTCCCTATACATCATTTGTGTATTATACGGTTGTATGAACTGGGAAGGGTTTCTTGTCAGAGAGGTATGTTTGGGATATTACCTTCCATCTCCATGTTGGTTATCTTATTGGATATATTCTTTATGATTCATGACATTTCTTAAATATTACACTCTTGAGAGTCTTTAGCTCCCTGGGAGGTACCAACCTCCTCTTTGGAATTACCTTTCTCTTTCTGTCGAGTATCACTTACAAGATTAAGTTTTCCCTCAACCATCATATTACCTTCGAAATCAATTGCATCATTGTGCATGATGAGGAGGGAATTTGATATTATTCCCCTCAACATAATGTCAAAATCAGACAGAAATGCCCCATCATAGGTGGCCCTTGCAACTACTTCAATTGGTTTGATATCCTTAGGAATCCTATGGTACATTTTGTTAAATATTCTTGTGAACACAACCACTAATTCTTAGATATTTTTCTTAAGGGTTGAAAACTTGATTAAATAATACGTGTTATCCCTATTTTCTCTGTAGTTCTTCCTAAAGGTGGTTTCCAACTCATCCATACTCCCGATTGAGGCTGTAGGGAGTGCTCTAAGACATTTTTGAAATATCCCTCTAAGGTTTGAGTAAAAAAAATCATGTACATGTCATAATTCTCCATAAATATATTATTAGTAAAGTCTTGGAAGTGGTCCATATGTTCTTTGCAGGGATTCCTTTGCTACCATCATTCTTAGGAAGTAATTTGAGGTAGTGGTTAGGAATATCAGTAAGAGGTGTGGGAAATATTAATATCCCATGATGGGATACAAACCAATAATTGATCTATACTGGTGGGTTTGGTGTGGGGTATTCTCCACCTCCACTTCCCCCCCCCCCCTCCTCTAGACATTAGATGCTGAAAAGTAATATTCTTGGCCTCTTTGGTAATAAGACTTTTAGACTGATGAGTATTAAGCTAGGATGATGATTCTTCACTTTCAATGGTAATGATGGGATGGTCAGGAAGACTTAAAGGTGCTCCTAGAGTTATGAGTGGAGAATGGTGTCTAGGATTTTTAAAGATAAATTTAGATTCATAAAACTAAGGACCAAAAATAGGAGGAGAAAAAATTCTACGAGGATTACCTGGTGATGATGATTGGTATCTTCCACGTTAGTTCCTCCAAGAAACAATATCTTGCAAGGATAGAAATTATTTATGATTTGGTTTGTCATGGGTATGCCTTCACATAGATATCATATTTACCTTAGTGGAGTTTCTAGGTAAATTTCATAGCCAACCATTTGATTCTTATTCATTTCAAGGAATCAAAGCATATGAATGTCGTCCCCGGGGAAGAATAATCTTCATTTCTTCGCTCCCTGACAATGACACTATAAAAGATGTTACTCCCTGAGATGTTCCAAGTTTGTTTTGGATCTATGCCAAGGAATCAATAAACTTGATATATGTCTTGAAAGGTATGCTCAATGAGAAGACGAATGATATAATTGTATCTTAATAACTTGCTTGTACAACATATTAATCAGATTGTGTTTTTAACAATGTGGACATTGATGGGCATCAATTTTAATGTGACAAACATAAAAAATATTGAAATGATGAATGAATGAAATGAGAAGAAGGTACTTAAAAGGTAAACATTATGCTCATGGTATAGAAAACGTGTTCAACATATATAACTCAACAATTTGAGAGGAAATCTAATTACAAAGATAACAATATCCTCACAGGGAAAACAACTTTACTTCAAATAACATATCATAAATATTTTACAACACATTAACAAGAAAGTAAGCTTTCATCATAACACTCGATCCAAATATAGGATGAAAGGTTGCCTCCAAGGCTTGTATTATATCTCAAAAATTAAAATATAAATTACATGCATGTGGAATATGTGTAAACATAAGAGAATATATAATAGAGTGTAATAATCAAAATCTTCGAATCCTAAATGCTCCAATTACAAAACATAGCCAATAGTTCATACATACAAGCTTGATCAAACAAAAAATTAATAAGTTACACTTCACCCAAATCAAAGGTTGACCTCTATGACATAGTTATTAGACTCTATTTATATCCCCTTTGTTTACATCTTGTTACAACAAAATTCTATTATATAACAAACTTTTTTTCTGTTACAAAATTTCTATTACAATATATTTCAACTTTATGTTTTTTCAAGTGTTGTAGTGACTCTGATGTGTATCGGTCCTTGGTATCAAATATTGAGACATTCTTTGACCTAGATGTTGACCTTATGTCTGAGATGGCCTTTGAATGTACTATTGACATGGCACCTGGAAAATTTGTTGAGTTGGCACTTGATAAGCTTGCTGAGGTGATGTGAAGAGGACACACCCACTGCTCCTAGTGCCACATATGATATAACCTATTGAGTGGTGGATAGGCTCAAGTATTTATAAATATTCTTTAAGTCCTTCCCCATTGGATATTTTAAGGCCATTAAATCTCTTGCACATATATGCATATCCATGAAGTGTGAATAAGAGTATGGTGTAATAATTTTAAATAACATTTGAAGGTTGGAGAGAAGGATGAAGTCATTCAACAATTTTTTCAAGATGATTTGGCCCTTGATGCTACTTGCAATATCATCAAACTGAAGGTCAACATTCAAAAAATCAAACAATAACATCTGATAGTTTTGCAAGGAATACAAATCTCCATTTTCATCACGGGGATCAAAAGGAAGGCCTTGTGATGTGAAATCATCAAAAATATTTTTAAAATAATTGACATCCTTTTCCAATTCAAGAGATTTCTCCTAGACTACTTGGGTGCATATTTTCATCGAAATTACCTTGGATGCTTCGATGATGATAGTAGTTTTGTAACATATATCCAAATATTGTAACTTGGGACCAATTCTAGAATTTAAAATATCAATTATTGTGGTAGCTATTTTAGTTTGTCCGCCAAGTGAGAGAGAGTATCCTTAGCTTCTCGAATTGAACTAGATGTTGATTCCCATTCTTATTGAGATACGGTGAATTGGCTCCAATGACTGGTCATGATTGCTAAATTTTGGTCCCAATATATGTTCTTTTCCCCTATCAAGGGAGATCTCCATGAATTATTTTTTCCAAGCTGGTTCAATTCTTTCAGGAGCTTGTCTTTGGTGGCCTGTAAATCTATGGAAAGGGCATCTTTTTTTTTCGACTTGCTTTAGATATTCCATATCCTCCTTATGTTTTTTGATATTCCTCTTTTACTTGATTTAATTCAACATCTTTAAAATACATGTCAACCATTATCTTAGACAAATGGTCTCTTGGGTTAGCCAAAGCATGTTCCAACAATTTAGTACCTTTGGAATTCAAGAGCTTGTAATTTTATTCCTTTAACGATATTATTTCTTTTTCAAGATTGAATACTTTGTTTCTGTATTCTTGAGCTAGTTTAGAAAATTTACCGGTTTCCTCTTGAGCTACCACAATCTATGGAATCTGAACATGTTCTATGATAGGAATTTTAATCATTCATATTAGTGCTTGTATATTTTATCTTTTTTCTTTTAGTAATCCTTGAGCAAGATCAGGATTGAGGGGGTCTATCCCTTTCTCAATCACTTTGTTTTCCAATTATGATATTTCAAAAGCTTAGATTTATTATCTACCTTCTCATATTTTATATGGTTTTCTAATATCTTTACAGTGCAATGGAGCTTATTAATGCTCATGATTGATCTCAATACATCTCTTTATAAAATATCTCCAGTCTTCTTGTGCAACTTCACCTTATCAAGTGCATTGAAATCATCCATCTTAAATGTGATTTAGGTGGCTATATATTGATTTGGAGTCATATTTTTTTCTCATAGCAGTAGGTTTCCACACTGCTATTTTCAAAGTGCCTTGTTTAACATCCATAGTAGATAGTAACCTAGACTATCCAAGTGATCTCATCTGTGATATGGGAAAAATCTCCTTTTTCAGCTACGCACTTTCAGTCGTGATAGACGTGAAGAATCCTATGAATATAGATGTAGTGTAATGTCCCAGTTTTGACCCCTTTACATTAGATGTATATGATGTATATATAGTAAATGATCATGGTGTGGAGCTAAAGGCCAAGACCCCACCATTGATTGGTTACGCTATGTTTTGGGATTTAAAATTGTCGCTGATGGTATATCGGGGCATGCAGCATATACTAAGTTATCATCGTGTAAATATGCATCTATAATTAATTAAATGAACCCAACTAGATACGATTGCGACAACTAAATCGAAAGGGGCATGATTTTCACAAGGATAAGGATGTGGGGGAAAATTGTCAACCTTGGCCAATGAGAGAAAAACCCATATGTCTTCTTCCTTTGTTTTATTCCAACCACTTTCATTAAGAAAGGCTGGTGGTGGTTGAGGCAGTTATGGTCTTGGAAGTGGGGGTGGCAGGACTGTCAGTCCTCACCCACATGCACACTCTACCCACGATTTTGTTGTTCATCCCCTCACGCAGACACTTCTTCCTCACCACGAGTTGCTAAACACCCAGGCACTTCAATTTCGTGTCCTCTCCATTGCTGTGCACTCTCACGTAGAGGGATTCTTTCCCATTTTTTTCATATTCACGCAGTAGTTTTCTTTTGCGGATTTGTGAATAGGGAGGCCGTATCCTTTACTCACGGGCGGATTGTGGGTTCTGCATTGTTGCTCACACTCACCCACAGGCTGAGAGACTATAATTTCTTCCCCATCGTGGTCTGTATATGTTTTCTTGGTGATCTCGTTTCCCAGGACGGGCTGTGTTTTCCCACATTGATGGTTGTGGTTGTTGTGGTCTTTCTCACATGTTGGGGACTGTTGTAAATTCGCCTGAGAGTCATTTTGGCCACAATAGGGCTAAGAATGACTCAGAATTCATTTTCTCTGTTTAAGCTGTGACAGCTAACTTAATTGCTTGAGTGCAATGGTTGGTCTCCGGACTGTGAGAGGAGCAGGGATGTTGGCTTAGATTTGCTTGATAAACCTGGTGGCTGGAAACCACACAGACAGAGCTAGAGGGTTGGCCTTCTTCTCCATCACCCCTGAATAGCACTGGAAGGGAATGCAGGGCCTGAGGGACTGTGTAGTAGAGAAGGGACTGTTTCCTTGTGTTGGGTGTGTTTGGGTGTCTTAGAGGTCAGGCTAGTTCTGGTGTAGGTGTTCTTGGCTCTGTAATGAGCTCACCAGCTTAGCAATTGGCCTTCTCCAGCTCCTTAATGGCCTGATAAACCCAACTCTGTTGGCTTGGCTATGTGTTTTGTGTATCCTTGGCTATGTGTAAGCCTGCTAGTTCCCTTATTCCTTGGAGAATCATGCCCAGATCGGGGGTGGCAGCGCTGCTGAGAGATTAAGGAGCACGCTGGCCTATGGTTGAGTGGAACATTGCAGTGACGTAGCTGGTTGCGGAAGGATTTTTCATAAGATAAGTGATCTTGCCTATTTTACTTCTGCAACTGTAAATTTTGTTAATGAACATGATGAACATGTTAAATGAATGCTTGCTTAAATGTATGATGTTTCCGCTATGCCTGATAAATGTTTGCATCTGTGCATGATAAATGTTCATGTGTGTATGTTTATGCATTTTGTTTTAGCAATTTTGTGAATGCACATGTTCATGGGGCTCTTAGCACGGGTGGATAAAGCTTCGGTCGCGACCTCTTCGCCGGTTGGAGGCATGGGGACGTGACAGTATGGTATCAGAGCTTGGGTTGCAGCAATGGGCCTCTATGGGCCAAGAAGGGTGCAGTGACAGAGGTAGTATTCCTCTCTGCCAGTGGAAATCAGACTGCAAATTCAACAAAAAATAGTTTAAGTGTTGGAGCAGTCAGAAGAGTTCATGGAAATTTCTTCCGCCGTTACGGAAGGGAAAGTGGTTTCCCGTCTGCCATTCCGGAAGCCAAAGTAATTTGGCTTCCGATGCAAGAATCCAGCCGACGCCCGAAGTTAAAAATTTCTCCAAGTAAGAGCGGACGTCGGAAGGATTCGGACTTTGGTGAGCCGCCGTTGAGGAATCCAAAGTCATTTGGCTTCCGATGCAAGAAGCCAGCCGATGCCCGAAGTTAAAAATTTCTCCAAGTAAGAGCAGACATCGGAAGGATTCAGACTTTGGTGAGCCGCCGTTGCGGAAGCCAAAGTCATTTGGCTTCCGATGCAAGAAGTCAGCCGACGCTGAAGTTAAAAATTTCTCCAAGTAAGAGCGGACGTCGGAAGGAGTCGGAATTTGGTGAGCCGCCGTTGCGGAAGGATTGGAACTTCCGAGGAGCCGCCGTTACGGAAAGATTGGAGCTTTCGAGAAGCTGCCGTTGCGGAAGGATTGGAGCTTCCGAGAAGCCACCGTTGTGGAAGGAAGAAGGGTTCCGGGAGCCGATTCAGCGGAAGGAATAGGGGAAGAGATCCGATTCTATGCAAGGGGAAAATTTGAGCTTTCCATGAGTTTTTTCCAGCAGATTTTAACTATTTCCCAGTGGGATTTTTGGACTGTTTCTCAGTGAGATTTCAGGGCTGAAAATGAGAAAAGAAGTAGCGATCTTATGCGCCAGATTGCGTGAAAACCAATGTTTTACAAAAAAAAAAAAAAAAACGAGGCCGCTTCCCTCGACCCGCCCTGCAGTGGCGCAAGGAAGCCATAAGGGGGAAATCCCCCTTAACCCCCGTCGCCCCCCTTAGATAGACACTCTTTGATGGAGAAAATTCTATGTTTTGGGAAACTCGTAATTTATAATTTTCCAAGAGAAGGTAAGTAATGTTGGTTTATATCAATATTATGCATCTAACAATTGTGTTACTAACACATTGCAGAGTCATAGTCACCTTCAAGGGAAGTATTCCAGATAGTGCATTTGATAAGCAAGTGGTGGTTCAGTATGAGAACACATGATGGGTACGATGCTCGAGATTCTTACGAGCGAGCAGAAGATGCCATGGGAGAAAATGTATGTAATAGAAATGATGACATAGAGTCTAATGGAAGGAAATTCCGAGAGACACCGCAAGATGTTGCAGCCACTATGAGAAGCTTGATCAAAGCCCAGGAAGAGCAGCATCAGTTGAATGCTGCAATGTTGCAGAGTCTGACGGACTTGCAAAGAAAGATAGACTCTGGGCGAGGTACAGCAAGACCAGAAGGAAGTAAGAGCAGTACTAGGAAAAGGAGAAGGACTCCTAGTGGATCATCTGATTCTGAAGAATCCAGCGGGGATTCCAGTTCTTCTTCTCATAAAAGAAAAATAAAGAGACACCATAGGGATCACACTTGAGATGAATTCAAGAAAGCTAAACCTCCTACATTTGATGGTGAGGTAAAGACTAGACAAGAGGCTGAAGCTTGGCTTCTTGGTATTAAGAAGTAATTTCAAGTGCATGATTATTCAGGAAACATGAAGGCAAGAGTTACCATATTCAATCTAAATGGAAGAGCATCCATTTGGTGGGAACACTTCAAGCAAGTGAAGAGGATCAGTGAAAGGAGACTTAAGTGGAAGCAGTTCAAGAAGTATTTCAAGCAGAAATACCTCTCTGACAGGTATTATGATGACAAGATTAAGGAGTTCCATGAGCTGAGATTGGGATAGCAGACCATGGAAGAGTATGCAAATAAGTTTTTGGAGCTGTTGAGGTATGTCCGGTATATCAGAGATGAAAAAGTAAAGGTCCAGCGTTTTCTGAGTGGGTTACCTCAGTCTTACAAAGATCGAATTGAGTTTTACGAACCTAAAACTCTTGAAGAAGCAATAAGGAAGGCTAAGTATTGCTATGAGCAGAGCAAAGGTAAGCCGGATTACCATAAGGCATGGAAGGACAAGAAGAACGAGAATTTTGACCAAAGGAAGAAAGGTTTCAAACCTTCTAGCTTCAGGAATCAGCAGAAGCAGCCATCCCAAGCTACGAGTAAGCCAGTTGGAGTGACCGGAGAAAAGCCTAAAGATCCGCAACAGAATAGAGGGCCACTTCAATGTTGGAAATGTGGAGGACCCCACATGCATAGAAATTGTCCACTCAAGAATGAGAGTGCAAGGCCAGCTTATAATATTCAAGAAGCAGAAACAGTGGGTCAAGTAGCAAGGGTAGTTCCTAGGATTTATGCAGCACTAGAGGACCACCAGGAAGATCACCAGTCGGCTGTGGTTGAAGTAGCAGGTAAGATTGTTGAGAAATCTGTTTCTATTTTGATTGACCCCAGTTCTACGCACAGTTACATTACTCCTAGAGTAGTGGAGAATTGTGCTTTTAAGAAAGTAAATCATAGAAAGTCTTGGTTAGTTCAGCTAGCCACTAGAACTAAGAGAAAGGTCAGTGAAATGATAGAGAAATATCCATTGGTCATGAATGGGTTGGTCACTTGTATAGACCTGAATGTGCTACCGCTTGGTTCCTATGATGTTCTCATTGGAATGGATTGGTTAGAAGCTCACAGGGTGAAGCTTGACTGTTACAATAAGACTTTCGAATGCATGGATGAAGAAGGGAACCTAGTAGTTGTGAAAGGCATTCCAAAGGTGATTTCAGTAAGGTAGGTTTCAGCAATGCAGTTAAAGAAGTTCTGTAGGAAGGGTTGCCAGTTGTATGCAGCTCATATTTTGGAAACATCAGGAGATGAAACTCCGAGGTTGGAGGACTACCAGGTGTTACAGGAATTCATGGATGTGTTTCCTGATGAGATTCCAGGGCTTCCTCCAAAGAGGGATATTGACTTCACAATTGAACTTGTGCCAGGAGCAGCACCAGTGTCCAAGGCACCCTACAGAATTAGTACACCGGAGATGCTAGAATTGAAGATGCAACTGCAAAAGAGTTGTTGGAAAAGAAGTATATCCGACCGAGTGTGTTTCCTTGGGGAGAACCGGTTTTTTTTGTAAAGAAGAAAGATGGTACACTCAGGTTATGTATTGACTACAGACAGTTGAACAGGGTTACTGTGAAGAATAAATATCCTTTTCCTAGGATTGATGACCTCTTTGATCAAATGAGAGGAGCAAGGGTATTTTCCAAGATTGACTTAAGGTATGGTTACCATCAGGTGAGAATCAAGGATGAAGACATTTATAAGACAGCCTTCAGGACGAGGTATGGGCATTATGAGTTTGTAGTGGTACCGTTTGGTCTCACGAATGCACCAGCTACATTTATGTGCCTCATGAATAGTGTCTTCAGCAGGTATTTGGACAAGTTTGTGCTTGTTTTCCTTGATGACATTCTTGTTTACTCTAAGAAGGAGGAAGAGCATGAAGAGCATTTGAGACTGACATTGAGTTTGCTCAGGGAGCATCAGTTGTATGCAAAACTGAGCAAGTGTGACTTCTATAGAGATAGAATTCAGTATTTGGGACACATTATCTCAGAGGAGGGTATATCTGTGGACCCCGAAAAGATAGAAGCCATTACGAATTGTCCTACTCCAAGAAATGTGACAGATGTAAGATCTTTTATGGGACTTGCAGGATACTACAGGAGATTCCTTGAGGGATTTTCCAAAGTTTCCCATGCTATCACTTCTTTGCAAAATAAGGGGATGAAGTTTGAATGGACATCGAGATGTGAAGAAAGTTTTCAGAGGTTGAAGAGTCTTCTCACTAGTGCACCAGTATTGAGGGTTGTAGATCCAGAAAAGGATTTTGTGGTGTGTACAGATGCATGAGGACAAGGGCTTGGAGGAGTCCTTATGCAAGACAACCACGTGATATGTTATGAGTCAATAAAGTTGAAGGAGCATGAGAACAACTATGCCACTCATGATCTAGAGCTTGCAGCCATAGTACATGCTCTCAAGATGTGGAGACATTACTTGATGGGCAGGAGATTTGAGCTCAGGACAGATCATTGTGGACTGAAGTACCTATTTGATCAGCCTACTCTGAATGCTAGGCAAGCAAGATGGCTGGAGTTTTTATGTGAATTTGATTTTGAAATCAAGCACATAAAGGGAAGAGAGAATAAGGTAGCTGATGCACTCAGCAGGAAAGTGCAAGAAATGCATGTGGCATCTCTTAGTATTTGCAAATCAGAATTGAGGCAGCAGATTGCCAATCATGTTGCCGGAGATGAATTGTATGAGCAAGTAAAAGACAAATTGCAGCAGCAAAGTCTTGAGAATAGGTATGAGGGATATAAATTGGAAGAAGAAGGACTTCTCACTTATAAAGGCAGAATTTATATTCCGAAGGTAGCAGATTTGAGGAGAGTTGTTATGGATGAAATCCATCAAACTCCGTATTCTGGTCACCCAGGATATAAGAAGACAATTTCTACAGCTAGAAAATAGTACTTTTGGCCAGGAATGAAAAGGGATATGGATGAGTACATTTCAATATGTATGAAATGTCAATAGGTAAAGGTTGAGCATCAACATCCAGCAGGTTTGTTGCAACCTTTGCCAGTTCCGGAATGGAAATGGGAAGTTATTTCCATGGATTTTATTACAGGATTGCCAATGACTTGGAGACAACATGATTCCATCATGGTTGTGGTAGACAAGTTGACAAAGGCAACACATTTTATACCGGTTAAGTCTACGTATGAGGCTGGTGACATTGCAAAGATCTTCATGAAGGAGATTTTCAAATGGCATGGATTGCCGAAGGCAATAGTCTCTGACCGAGATGTCAAGTTCACTTCCAACTTTTGGAAGGGGTTGTTTGCAGACTTGGGTACAAAGCTAAAATTCAGCACTGCATACCATCCTCAGACAGATGGCCAAACAGAAAGAGTTAATCAGGTGCTTGAAGATATGCTTCGCATGTACATGATGGACAAACCAACCAAGTGGGAAGATTACTTACACTTGGTAGAGTTTGCTTATAACAATGGGCATTAGGCCTCCTTGGGGATGAGTCCGTATGAAGCTTTGTATGGGAGAAGTTGTAGGACACCAGTAACTTGGGACAATCCAATGAACAGGATTGTGCTTGGACCCGAATTGCTCAAGGAGATGGAGCAAGAGGTTGTAAAAATCAGACAGAAGTTGAAAGTAGCACAGGACAGACAGAAAAGCTATGCAGATAAGCATAGGGTGAACATGGAGTTCAGTGTTGGGGATCATTTTTACCTTAGAGTGAGGGCAAGGAAGAGTTCCTTGAAACTTGGAAGTTGTGCCAATTTGTCACCAAGATATTGTGGGCCGTTTGAAGTGATTGAAAGAATAGGGCCAGTTGCATATAGACTTGCATTTCCTGCTAGCACTAGAGCTCATGATGTTTTTCATGTTTCTTTGCTTAAAAGGTATGTACATGATCCTAACCATGTGATAAATTGGGATGTGATTCAGGTGGAACCCGAGGGAGAGTTCCAAATCGAGCCAATGCACATCCTCGACAGGAAGGTCACCATGCTTCGGAACCGATCCATAGGGTAGGTAAAGGTGCAATGGGAGCACTTCGGACCTGAAGAGGCTACATGGGAGCTGGAGGATGCCATGCGATTGGCACATCCATTTTTGTTCAATTCTACGGAACACTGAGGCGATACCAGTGTAGCATTTTGTTCAAATTTTGTAAAGCACTGAGGACAGTGCTATTGAAGGGGGAGGGGAATGTAATGTCCCGGTTTTGACCCCGTTACATTATATGTATATGATGTATATATAGTAAATGATCATGGTGTGGAGCTAAAGGCCAAGACCCCACCATTGATCGGTTATGCTATGTTTTGGGATTTAAAATTGTCGCCGATGGTATATCGGGGCATGCGGCATATACTAAGTTATCATCGTGTAAATATGCATCTATAATTAATTAAATAAACCCGACTAGCTACGATCGCGACAACTAAATCGAAAGGGGAATGATTTTCACAAGGATAAGGATGTGGGGGAAAATTGTCAACCTTGGCCAATGAGAGAAAAACCCATATGTCTTCTTCCTTTGTTTTATTCCAACCACTTTCATTAAGAAAGGCTGCTGGTGGTTGAGGCAGTTATGGTCTTGGAAGTGGGGGTGGCAGGACTGTCAGTCCTCACCCACACGCACACTCTACCCATGACTTTGTTGTTCATCCCCTCATGCAGACACTTCTTCCTCCCCACAAGTTGCTAAACACCCAGGCACTTCAATTTCGTTTCCTCTCCATTGCTTTGCACTCTCATGTAGAGGGATTCTTTCCCATTTTTTTCATCTTCATGCACAAGATTTTGTTGGATTTACCCACGCAGTAGTTTTATTCTGCGGATTTGTGAATAGGGAGGCCGTATCCTTTACTCACGGGTGGATTGTGGGTTCTGCATTGTTGCTCACGCTCACCCACAGGCTGAGAGACTGTAATTTCTTCCCCAACGTGGTCTGTATATGTTTTCTTGGTGATCTCATTGCCCAGGACGGGCTGTGTTTTCCCACGTTGCTGGTTGTGGCTGTTGTGGTCTTTGTTACATGTTGGGGACTATTGTAAATTCTCCTGAGAGTCATTTTGCCCACGATAGGGCCAAGAATGACTCAAAATTCATTTTCTATGTTTAAGCTGTGACAACTGACTTAATTGCTTGAGTGCAATGGTTGGTCTCCAGACTGTGAGAGGAGCAGGGATGTTGGCTTAGATTTGCTTGATAAACCTGGTGGCTGGAAACCACACAGACAGAGCTAGAGGGCTGGCCTTCTTCTCCATCACCCCTGAATAGCACTGGAAGGGAATGCAGGGCCTGAGGGACTGTGTAGCAGAGAAGGGACTGTTTCCTTGTGTTGGGTGTGTTTGGGTGTCTTAGAGGTCAGGCTAGTTCTGGTGTAGGTGTTCTTGGCTCTGTAATGAGCTCACTAGCTTAGCAATTGGCCTTCTCTAGCTCCTTAATGGCCTGATAAACCCAACTCTGTTGGCTTGGCTGTGTGTTTTGTGTATCCTTGGCTATGTGTAAGCCTACTAGTTCCCCTATTCCTTGGAGAATCATGCCCATCTCGGGGGTGGCAACGCTGCTGAGAGATTAAGGAGCACGTTGGCCTATGGTTGGGTGGAACGTTGCAGCGACGTAGCTGGTTGCGGAAGGAGTTTTCATAAGATAAGTGATCTTGCCTATTTTACTTCTGCAACTGTAAATTCTGTTAATGAACTTGATGAGCATGTTAAATGAATGCTTGCTTAAATGTATGATGTTTCCGCTGTGCCTGATAAATGTTTGCATCTGTGCATGATAAATTTTCATGTGTGTATGTTTATGCATTCTGTTTTAGCAATTTTGTGAATGCACATGTTCATGGGGCTCTTAGCCCGGGTGGATAAATCTTGGGTCGTGACCTCTTCTCCGGTTGGAGGCATGGGGACGTGACATGTAGTTCAGAGATATTGGGACAATGTTTTTTCACCTTGAGGCCACTTGTATATTGGAAAATTTTCAATAAGGACAGGTGGTTGAGAAATAGATGATGTTGGTGCCACCTTGTGATTGAAAAACTTCTATGGTCGATTAAGGTTAAATTCTCGTCCTTTTAGCAGTTGACCCTTCCTATTGATCATCCACCATATTTTTGTCAAAAAAAAATTATGTTTGGGTCCTTTTTAACTTGGTATCTATCTTAGCTAGTGTTGGCACAACTTGAGATTTATTTTGTTGCTCTAGTACAATGATATTTTGACTTCTTTTCAACTTTCCAAGTAGGCTATTTTATCTAGAAGCTCTCGTGGTTGGTAAATGTGCTCGTCCAACCTCACATTTTTCATTTTCTTTGAAATCAAACCTTTAGGATCATAATTCCACCAGAATCCTAATGGTGAATTCAATCTCTCCAACATTTTTTCAACCAGAACCTGTGTTATGCAAGACTTGATGATGAAAGGAACAACCTTTTTGGGAATTATGAAAGTAATGGAATTTTTATTCAAGAAATTAATTTCATATGAATTTAATCTTTGATGAATGTAGTAAAGAAAAAATATTCTAGGAATAATAAAAGAAGATGATACAGAGGAATTTGACACCCATAGATCCTTATCTTTATATGATGTTCAAGAAAAAACCAATCTCCCCAGGTAGCATTAGGACTCAATTGAAGCAACCTCTTATAATCAAGCAGCATTAGTGGTAGATGGCTTCCATTCAGGATTATGTATACTTCATACATGACTTGATTCATAAATTCAAGATACCTATCATTTGTTGGATGATTAAATATCAAATCAATATTAGTTGTAGGAAAATGGTTAGGGAATTGATAGATGATCATGTATAATCGGTAGGATTGATATGATCTAAAGAATGTGAGAGTATAGAAATTTTATATTTGATGATGAATGTAATCACCTAAGAAATGGGAAAAATCCAATTAGACGCTTGGCTTAGCTAGAATAGGGATAATTTCTAAAAAAATACTTCATTGTCTTAGTTATTAGTTGATCACTGGTAAAGGCTAAAAGTTGACAAATCAGGGCCATAATAATTCAATGTATTTCAACAAACATATCTAACCTGAAAGGAGGATCTCCTTCTGGTAGCTCAACACATGGCAGGAGTAAGGTTCTAAGGAAGTTGGACTTTTATTTTGGTGGAAGTTCCTTGTACTTAGCATTCAAATAATCCTCATTGAAATATTTATGTGGCATGTCCTCAATAATGTCAAGCATCTTTTCAATAAAATATTTATTTATTGGAAAAGAAAGTGTTTGATCATGATCCATCACTGCATTATGTTTTTCTGAATATAAATCCATGCACCAACACATAAATTCATGGAAATGGCATATTTAAGGAACTGCCATGAGAGGTGGACCAAATTTCTAGAAGTTTTAATTCATCTTACGCTGCCTCAAGTCTCTATGTATCTTCTCTTGCTACATGGTGCATATTGGGAATTAAAGTGATGCTGTCAAAAACCTTCGAGAAAGAATCCAACATATGATCTTGTGGGATTATGGAAGTTGCAGTAGGTTCAAGTATGGACGAGGATAGGACATAATTCAAGGGTGAAGACAACAATGGGATATCCATGGTAAACATGGAGGATTTATGCTCTTTTTAAGCATGAAGAACCCATAGGATTGGCTTTGTTATTGCTTAGTTTTTTGTGTTCCTTCTAAAGATTTAAATTTGAAAACTAAGAGCAGAGAAGCCTCATAAAAAAAAAATCACACAATTAATGTAGCTGCCACTTGGTGTGATGTGATAATCCTGAATGAGCTGGAGGTAGATGCATATTTAATATTTTAACTATTATAGGAGCAGGGACAGATGGAGACAAGCTATTGGTTGATGGCACTTTAAGCTAGCGATATTCATCCTAAGTGCTTCCAGATCATTGATATTCCAGAATTTAGATCTTCTTGAGTGTTGATAATCATGCAAATCCCATATCATCATGTCAATATCTTCTATCCCATCGTGTCTTATGAGGTTTACAAGCATGAACTCTTCTGCTCATGCCACCTGTCTAAAGTAGTTTCCTTTCAGTATCTGAAGCCTATGAATAACAAGTGAGTTGCTTCCTCAGCCTAAGTGCTTCATGACCATCTATCTACCAACATTTATCTCTTCTTGAGTGTTGAGCATTGTGCAACTCCCATATCCTCATGCCAGCCTCTGCTATCCCATCATCTCCCATCACTAAAATGTTGGAACTTAATGAGGATAATTAGATGGATTTGTGGTATTTATATCTCTAGGAACCAGGATGATTAGTTTGGAAGCCTCAAGATCATGCAAGAGGTCATATTTATAGACCTTGTTTTCCACTCTGAACTATTCTACTCTTTCCACATGTACAAGGAGGTTTCCTTTCAGGATTCGACCTCCAAAGTTAAAATGTAAGCATGTTCATGTGCCTAAAGGGAATTAGGAAACCAATTTGTATTGTAAATCATCCTAACCATCAAAACTTGTGATCCTATAACTTATCGAAGATGAACTTAGTGTTGTTAAGGAATTGATCCTATGGTTGCGGTTGAGGCCACTGACAACTAAGGGTTTACATACTGATGTATAAGACTTTTCAAGTATAAATTTAAATAATATTTCAAGGGTTAAGAGGGTCCATACCTTATACACTGAAGGTTGATCCAATATTTTTCTCTATCCCTCCTCTTTCTCTCCAACCTGAGAACTTGCAAAACAAACTTCAAACCTTCCTCAAAACAATTTTACCACAAACAAGATATTGATATTCAAAAGAAAATGAAACCCTAATCTCATCATAATCAACATATGATCATAAAATGAGATATACACAGTGATTTGGAAAGGGAAGAACATAAAATATTTATTAATCAACGGAATAAGTACAAGATATACCTTGCACTCATGCAAGGAACCTTATGAATCCTTTGATTTGGATCTCCTTCTTCTCTCCTCCAAGACACTCATCCTCCAAGCTATGCAACAAGTGTATATGAAAACTAGGTCATAGGTGAGGGGGGAGAGAGTCCAAATTCTACTAGAATAACAATACCAAAGGCTAAGTCCCCCTTCATGGTCCCTTCTCCCTCTCTTATTGTAACATCCCCATACCCCATAATGTGGATAAATTGGAACTTTTTCTTTAAGAACCCTTGTTCTCCTTCGAGAAAAAGATCATGGAAATTAACACACTCTTCACTATTCATTCTCAAGATTAGAACCACTATATAACAGTCATTTCTCCCTTCACAGATTCCTTCTACGAACGAAAACACCTTTTCCATACTAAACTTGTTGTTTTCTCCTTTCGCCTTCTGACCTACGAAATTCGGAGAAAAAAAATATGACGGAAGCATTAACCTTCCACCCTTCCTCCTTTCTTCCTTTTCTCCTTCTGCCTAAAACACAAAAATCGAAGAGTCGATGTTCGACAGAATCCTTTTGACCACATTTTCTCCTTCTACCTTTCCATCTTCCAGCTTCCTCCTAGAACTCAAAAATCAGAGAATTGAAGTTCGGCATAAATATTCAGCCACACTCCACCTTCTTCCCTCTTCCCTTCTGCATTCCACCCTCGAAACTCAAGAGTTGGAAAAACAACTTTTGACGGCATCGCTCAGCGACCTTCCGCCTCCTGCCTTTCTCCCTTTCACTTTCCACCTTCAGAACTCAGACGTCAAAGAAGTAACTTTCGATGACATCTCTTAGTGACCTTCCAGCTCCCTCCTTCTGCCCTTATGCCTTCCTTCTTCAGAACTTGGAAGTTGAAAAAACAACTTTTGTCCTTAACCTTTTTCCCATTTTCTGCCTCCCACCTTTCGCCTCCCATAGGAGAATCTTGGGGTGCAAAAAACCCACATTCTACCTTGTTCAACTATTATTTTCCAATTTTCGCCTTCCCCAAGTGGATTTCAAGGGGCATAAACACTAAGTCAAATGCATTCTGATTCTGTAATAGGATTCTAGCCTCCATGAACTTAGGAAAAATGCATTAAAACATACAAGGAATAAACAAATGGAAATGATGGAACATTCATTAACAATAAACTTTATTGAAACATTGCAAGCATTCATCATATCCATTCATTCAACCATTCATTCCTAAGCAACTACACTGTATAAACAAGAATGACAAAGAATATTTATCTTGATGATGGATTTTTCCTGCAACTAGCTATGCCATTTCAACATTCCACCCAGCCAAAGGCTAGTGTGTTCATTAATCAATCAGCACCACTGCCACCCCTGATCTGGGCATGATTTACAAAAGGAACTAGGGAACAACAGGATCACACATAGCCAGCACAGATCAAAACATAGTCAAACCAACCTACAGTTGGGTTTCTCAAACTGCTAAAGCAATGACTCACACTTGGTCAAATACACAACAAGACATAGCCAAACAACTAACAGTTGGGCTTATCAGGATGTTAAGGCAATGGAAAGGTAGAATTGCTAAGCTAGTCATCTCAACCACAAAGCTATGGACACCTACACCAGATCTATTCATATTGGCATTCCACAATACCTACACACCCAACATAAGGAAGTATTCCCTTCACTGCTACATAGTTCCCTCAGGCCATACCTTCCCTTCCAATTCTCTTTAGGGTGTGCATAAAGGATTTTCTAGCCCCTCTTGATTTGTCAGTGAGGTTCCTCTCTTCACTAGGTTTATCATCCAATTATGGGCCTCTTCCACTCCTAAGTCTTTTACACCAGAACAAGGATTCACATCACAACAACCCACAAGGAAACTCAGCAACATAGTCTTCACTCTGTAACATAGAGAAAGTAGGTTTTACTTGCATACCACAATGTCACTTAGACAAACACTGAAGAACCACACTTTCACGACTCAGGATAGCTAATCCACCACCCTGCGCGTCTCCAGATAAAACGGGAGTGAACGAATGATCGGGGATGAATGATATCAATGATCTAATTATAAAATAATGGAATTCCTCACAATGAATGATGAGGAACAACAAAACCTTCCCCCATCTAAGGAAAGATGGATTGACATGCATCACGTGCTTCCTTGCCTTAGAAGCAAGAATGCGGCGTCCCATAATGCAAACTTGCATGTTTTCTCATTCACACAATCAGACTGCCATTCCTTACTCTGCCTCAAGAATTAATTGCCTCAACCAACTTCTGGAAGAAATGAATAATTGAGGACAAAGGACAAAAAGGTAGGTGAGGGTTCATGGGTTTCCCATTGACATCTAGTCACACCCTATTAGCTCAGGGGGTTTAAATAAATCCCCTCCCTATTCCTTGTGAAATCATGCCCCCATCTCTTTCACGTTGCAGTCCCATATATAGCTGTGGTATTTTATTAATTTGTACATTTACACAATATTCAAAAACATGTTGTGCTTGACTAGCAAAGTAAAACATAGGCATCAACCTTGATCACCCATGCACCAAACACCAGATCAATGGAAAGGCTTTGGACTTGAGCTCCATTCCATGATCTCAATACAATATATACATAATGTATAATTCAATACCATGGGGTTGAAAATGGGGTGTTACATTCCCCTCTCCCTTACAACATCATTATCCTCCATGCTTTAAAATTTTGGATGTTCCAATCGCATGGTATCCTCCAACTCCCACGTAGCCTCTTCAGAACCGTAGTGCTCCCACTGCACCTTCACCTATCCAATGGATCAATTTAAGAGCACTGTGACCTTCATGTCAAGGATACGCAATGGCTCGGTTTGGCACTCTCCCTCGGGTTCCACCTGAATCACGTCCCAATTTATCAAATGGTTAGGATCATGTACATATTTCTTAAGCAAAGAAACATGAAAAACATTATGAGCTCTAGTGTTAGTAGGCAATGTAATTCTATATGCAACTAGCCCTATTCTTTCAAGCACTTCAAATGAACCACAGTATCTAGGTGACAACTTGCCACAACTTCCAAGCTTCAAGGAACTCTTCCTTTCCCTCACTCTGAGGTAAACATGATCCCCAACGCTGAACTCTCTATGCACTCTATGCTTGTCTACATAGCTTTTATGTCTGTCCTGGGTTGTTTTCAGATTTTGTCTGATCTTTGCAACCTCCTTCTCCATTTCCTTGAGCAATTATGGACCAAGAACAATATTGTTCACTGGATTATCCCAAGTCACTGGTGTCCTGCACCTTCTTCCATACAAAGCTTCATATGGGCTCATCCCCAAGGATGCTTGTTGTCCATTATTATAGGAAAATTCTACCAAGTGTAAGTAATATTCCCACTTGGTTGGTTTATCCATCACATACATACCCATTCTCAAGTGGACAATTTCTACACATGTGGGGTCCTCCACATCTCCAGTATTGGAGTGGTTCTCTGATCTCTTTTGTATCTCTTGGATCTCCCCCCATCAGTCTGGTTGGCTTACTCACAGATTGTGTTGGATGCTTTTTTTGATTTTTGAAGTTAGAAGGTTTGAAACCTTCCTTCCTCTGATCAAACTTTTCATTAAATTTTTTCCTTTCCATTCCTTATGGTAATCAAGTTTTCCTTTTCTTTTCTCATATCAATACTTGGCCTTCTGGATAGCCTCTTCTAGAGTTCTGGGTTCATCAAATTCAATCATGTATCTGTATGCTTGGGGCATCCCACTTAGAAAACAATGTATCTTCACTTTATCATCCTTGATGTATCTGACATAACTCAACAACTCCAAAAACTTATTTGCATATTCCTCCATGGTCAACTGTCCCAATCTCAACTCATGGAATTCGTTAATCTTGTCATCATAGTACCTATCAGAGAGGTAGTTCTGCCTGAAATACTTCTGGAACTATTTCCACATAATCTTCCTTTCATTGATCTTCTTCACTTTCCTGAAGTGCTCCCACCATATGGATTCTCTTCCAATCAAATTGAAGATGGCTACCCTATCCTTCATATTTCTAGAGTAGTCTTGGACTTGGAAATATTTTCTCATCCCAAGAAGCCAAGCTTCGGCTTCTTATTGTTCTTTAACTCACCATCAAATGTAGGAGGCTTAGCCTTCTTAAATTCATCACATGAGTTGCTCTGGTAGCACCTCTTTTTCTTATTCCTGTGAGAAGAAGAACTTGAACCCCCAGTGGGTCCTTCAGATTCAGATGATCCACTAGAAGACTTTTTTCTTCTTCTAGCACCACTTCTACTTGCTTCTAGAATTACTGCCCTATGATTAGATTTCATCCACCTTTGGATGTCTATTAAAATTTGTGGCATGGATGCATTCAGCTGATTCTTCTCTTCCTGAGATTGAATCATTGTCTCATTATCTTCTCTGTAGCTTTCCATCTCCGCCCTTAAGCTTCTCATGGTGGCTACAAAATATGGCAGCGTTTCTTGAAATCTCCTTCTGTTGGACTCTGTTTTAGCATTTCCAACTCAAATGTTTTCCCCCATAGCATCTTCCTTGTGCTCATAGGGTTTATGTGCATCATTCATGCCATAGGTCGTCATGGCTGAGCCAAAATCAAATTTTCCAATCTGCACTACAACTATACAAAAATGTGTTAATCAACACAATTGTTAGTTGCACGAAAAATTGAGAATTAGAAAACATTTACTTACTATCCACTTGGCCCATCTAGGCCCAATGTTGTTACCAACAGCTCTGTTAACTATTCAACTTGGCCCATTTAGGCCATAGTGCTACAACCAACAACTCTGATACTAATCTGTAACATCCACATACCCCATAATGCGGATAAATTGAAAATTTTTCTTTAAGAGCCCTTGTTCTCCTTCAAAAAATAGGGCATGGACATTAACACACTCTTCAACATTCATTCTCAGGATTAAAACCACTGTAACAGTCATTCCACCCTTCATAGATCCCTTATGCGACCAGAAACACCTTTTCCGTACTGAACTTGTCATTTTTTCCTTTTGCCTTCCTCCCCATGGAACTTAGAATTCGGATTACAAAACATGATAGAAGCATTAACCTCCCACCCTTCCACCTTTTCTCCTTTTCTCCTTCTTCTTAGAACTCGAAAATCGGAGAGTTGACGTTCGACAGAATCCTTTGACCACCTTTCTTCCTTCCGCCCAAAACTCGGAAATCAGAGAATCGACGTTCGATGGAAATATTTTCCACACTTCTCCTTGTGCCCTCCACCCTTATTCCTTCCTCCCTCAAAACTCAGAATTCAGAAAAAAAAAACTTTCGATGACATCACTTAGCAACCTTCCACCTCCCGCCTTCTACCTTCGAAACTCGGAAGTTGGAAAAATAAATTTCGATGGCATCACTTAGCGACCTTCTACCTCCCACCCTCCACCACTCCTCCTTCTGTCTTCGGAACTCGAAAGTCAGAAAAACAAGTTTTGACCTTAACCTTTTTCTCATTTTTCGCCTCCCTCCTTCCCCCTCCCGCAGGCAAATCCTGGGGTGCAGAAAACCCACATTCTATCTTGTTCAATGACTCTTTTCCAATTTCCACCTTCCACCTTCCCCATGCGTATATCAAGGGGTGGAAACACTAAGTCAGATGCATTCTGATTCTGTAATAGGCTTCTAGCCTCCATGAACTTAGGAAAAATGCAATAAAACATACAAGGAAAAAACAAATGCAAATGCAGGAACATTCATCAACAGTAAACTCTACTGAAATATTGCAAGCATGTTCATCATATTCATTCATTCAGTCATTCATTCCTAAGAAACTGCATTGCATAAACAAGAATGACAGAGAATACTTATCTTGATGATGGATTTGTCTCGCAACTAGTTATGTTGTTGCAACGTTCCACCCATCCATAGTCCAGTGTGTTTATTAATCTCTCAACACCACTTCCACCCCCGAGATGGCATGATTTCCACAAGGAACTAGGGAACAACAGGCTCACACATAACCATCACACATCAAAACATAGTCAAACCAACCTACATTTGGGTTTCTCATACTGCCAAAGAAAGGACTCACACTTGGTCAAATGCACAACAAGACACATCCAAACCAACTAACAGTTGGGCTTATCAGGATGCTAAGGAAATGGAAAGGTAGAATTTATAATCTAGTGAGCTCAACCATAGAGCTATGGAAACATACACCAGATCTATTCAGCTTGGAATTCCACAATACCTACACACCCAACACAAGGAAGTATTCCCTTCACTAGTACACAGTTCCCTCAGGTCGTACCTTCCCTTCCAGTTCTCTTCAGGGTGTGCATAAAGGATTTTCTAGCCCCTCTTGATCTTTCTATGAGGTTCCTCTCTTCACTAGGTTTATCAACCAATTATGGGCCTCTTCCACTCCTAAGTCTTTCAGACCAAAATATATATGCACATCACAACAACCCACAAGGAAACTCAACAACACAGGATTCACTATGTAACACAGAAACAATAGGTTTTACTTTCATACCACAATGTCACTTAGACAAACACTACATAACCACAATTCCGTGACTCAGGATAGTCGATCCATCACTCTGCGCGTCTCCAGATAAAACGGGAGTGAATGAATGATCGGGGATGAATGATAGCAATGATTGAATGATAGAATAATGGAATGTCTCACAATGAACGTTGAGGAACAAAAACACCTTCCCTCGACTGAGGAAAGACGGAATGACACACATCACGTTCTTCTTTGCGTCAGAAGCAAGAGTGTTGCTTCCCAGACCGTATATTTGCAGTTTTTCTCAGTCACACAATCAGACTGCCATGCCTTGCTCTGCCCAAGGAATTAACTGCCTCAACCAACTTCTGGAAGAAAAGAATGATTGAGGATAGAGGACAAAAAGGTAGCTGAGGATTCATGGGTTTCCCCATTGACATCTTGTCACACCCTATTGGCTCAAGGGGTTTTATTAACTCCCCTCCCTATTCCTTATGAAAACATGTCCCCAACTCTTTCACGTTGCAATCCCATAGCTAGCTATGGTATTTTATTAATTTGTACATTTACATGATATTCAAAAACATGTTGTGCTTGAATAGCACAATGAACCATAGGCATCAACCTTGATCACCCATGCTCCAAACACCAGATCAATGGTAGGGCCTTTTCCTTGAGCTCCATGCCATGATCTCAATACAATATATACATCATGTACAATTCAATACCATGGGGTCAAAATCGGGGTGTTACACTTATATAGTAATTTGAAGAGTTAGGGTCGAGGATAGAGTAGTTACAAATGAGGAGGAAGTTTGAAAACCACCCAAACCACCCAAAATTCAAGAATTTTATATTTTTTACCATTTATGAGGGTATATGCGGGTGCAACACTGAAAACCTTTGTATGCAAAGTGAAAAACGCATGTGCAACACTGAAAACTCACATATAGGTAAAAAAAGACATTTTTCAGGGTATTTCAAAGGGTTTTCAGGAGTTAGTTTTTTCTGGAAAGTTGTTCCTTAGTTTGTTACCTTTCCAATGGTATAGAAAAGAGGTAAAACAAAGCTACAGAAGTGTCTATATGGCCATTCCATCCACAAGTTTCCTTTGGGTGACTGACATTAGTTTTCATGAAATGTGGTATTGTGACAAAACATATAAATGTCATGATAGATGGAGAAGTGTCATTTTGGGCTATAACACTTATTCATAGAGTCATTTGAGGCGTGATAACTATCCCAGGGTGATTTTTCATAATGAAACATATTCACCATTCTTGATGCAAAATCTTGTTGGATCATTACCTCACTCAATTGAGTTGGATGGATTTCATTGCTAACCTTCCATCTATATGTTAGATTAACCGTGCATCAAGGAAAAGTCCTCCGAACTTAATTTTTTGGCTATGAAAGATAGAGTAAAATAACAACAACTAATGCCATTGAAGTTGTCAATATAATTCAAATCTATAAACCATTTCAATATGTGAATCATGCAATGTAAGAACTCATGCAATAGATTCCATGCTCTCATTCTATGTTTATGATCTGTCCATCGTTACTTTAATCTCTTGATATAATGCATGGTAAAAAAAGAAGGATGGATAATCTCAATCTCACAAGTTTGGCATGTGTAGAACCAAAGCATAACATAAGGTGTCTTTCAATTTTTGGAATCTCTCGGATGCATGCTTACGCCAAGTGAAAGTGGTGTAGTTGGAAATTTAATAGAGAGCTTGTTGGTCCTACTTCTCATCCTGGGCCTAGAAATCCATTCTTATAGTAAGCTAAGGATGTCCCTACAATGTTGTTATTTTTTTAATGAAATATCCTTAGGAATATAAAACATGCATGGTGAGATGCTCCACAACTAAATAAGTCTAGCCATAGGGAATTCAAGAGTGTAGAACTGCCATTCAATCAAGTTCATTGTACATAAGCCTACTGTTGAATTGGATCATAATTGATTCAGGTGCAACAAATAACATCATGTCATTGACAATAAATCAATAGGGCCCTAGGCCACTAAACATCCATGAGAAGATAATAGGTTCATATTATTTCTTCACAAGGAATTGGGTGAAATCAAAGAGATCAATGTGTTGCTCCACATATTGACATTGTTTTTATTACCATAGTAGTACCCCCCTTGTCTATGGTGGGTAGGCGTTGCAAAAGATATATGAGCACAATTTTTACGTTACCAGGCTATGATCTATTAGAGAGTGAATGTCCCTCATGCACAAAATAAATCTATGCATAACTAGATTCATGCAATGGCTTACACAGACACTGTAATGGGAACCTAGCGGCCATTTTGGATGAATTGGAAATTCACTTATTTTTTTAAAGAAAAACTCACATCCCTTGGCTCTAATGACGCCCAAGCAATCATATGGAATCACTTGTTTATCCTAATAAAGGTAAATTTATGTTCATATTTATAACCATTGTTCTGGTTATATACATACTAGTGATTACAAAGCTAGTAATTAGTGTAGGGTTTGTGTTACTGGTTTGCTTATATTGGCATGTTAGAAGGATAATTTGGCAATGTACAACTTATGGAATTCTTAGTTACATAAATAGTATTCATCTTAGAGATAACCCTTAAAGCTACATGTATTTACATAATAAAGATAAAATGATAGTTAAGATTCATAGTAACACATCATACTTGACCAATACAAGATGTTCCTTTGAGTTTGGAATTGTTGGAACTACTGCAGATGTTGGTGCCACCGATCAATAACCCCTTCTTCCCTATTCATGAATTCTTGGCCTTGTTGCTTCTTTGGGGGTTAGGGTCAGTGTTGTTGGATGGTTTCCCACTCACTTTCAGAACCCCTTTGTAACACCCCGGTTTTGACCCCGTTTGCATTAAATGAATATGATGTATATATATTGTAATTAATCGTGGTGTGGAGCTAAAGGAAAAATCCCCACCATTGATTTAGCATTTAATGTTCCGGTGATTAAAATCGCCGTCGATGGTATATCGTGATATCCGGCACATTATAGTTTTGGCATCATGTAAATATGTACTTTAATTAAAATAAACCCCAACCAAGTATGTCAATGCAACCATGATGAAAATAACATGATTTTCCTAAGGATAGGGAGGGAAATTATTAAACTTTGGGCCAATGGGGAAAATCCAAGTGTCAGTTGTTAAACCCATTTAGTTGTCACCCACCCTTTGACTTACTCACTTTCCCTTGTCTCAATCAGTCAACTACCAAATGAAAAACCTTTGTTGTTAGTTGGGTAGTTATTGCTGAGCAGTGGTGTGTGGCAGGACTGTCAGTCCTTGCTCACATTCACACTCCACCAGCAGACTCTTTAACCCTCACGTGGGAATTCTTCCATTCTTTCCCATCCTCACGAAGAGACAGTCGTTTTCTTCTCCTCATGCACAGGTCTTGTCATTTTTTACTCACGCAGAGAGCTGGGAGAGCGGCCTCACATGCAAGATTTTGCGCTGTGTGTGACTTTTGCGATTGGGGATTTTGTTGTGTGTATTTCTCTTCGTTGTGGGTCTGACCGTGTGAATTCACCTCCACATGGGTTGTTTTTCCTTCCTCACACAGCTGAGAAATCGATTTCCATTGGTTTCCCCATGATTTTGGTTTGTTGTAGGCTCATTTACGTTTGTGGGTTGTTGTGGGTTCTTATTGAGTCGTTTTGGACATGATAGAGCCAAGAAAGACTCAGGAATTGAATTTCCCAGTCAAAGCTGTGTATTACCCAAATTGTCACCTCGGTTGTTTTGTGGTGTTTGATTTTCTTCCCCATAGATATGAATCTCTTGTTTTGCTATGTGTATGCAGTGGTTGGTCTTTGGACTGTGTTGGAGTGGGAATGAAGGTTTGGTATGCTTGATAAACCTGATGTGTTTGGGAGCCACATAAACAGAGCTAGAGGGTTGGCTTTCTTCTCCACAACCCATGAATAGCACTGGAAGGGAAGTTAGGGCCTAAGGGACTGTGTAGCAGAGAAGGGACTGATTTCCTTGTGTTGGGTGTGTGTGGGTGTCCTAGAAGTAGGGTTAGTTCTGGTGTAGGTGTCCTTATCTCTTCAGTGAGTCCACCAGCTTAGCATTCAGCTTTTCCCAACTCCCTGATGCCCTGATAAACCCAACTGTGTTGGCTTGGATGATTTGTGTATCTTTGGCTATGTGTGAGCCTGCTTAGTTCCTTATTCCTTGGGGAATCATGCCCAGCTCGGGGGTGGCAGTGTTGCTGAGAGATTAAGGAGCACACTGGCCTATGCTTAGGTGGAACGTTGCAGCGACGTAGCTGGTTGCGGGACAAGTTCTTCATAAGATAAGTATTCTTGTGTTTAATCTCTGCAATCATATTTGATGTTTAATGAATTATGATGAACATCTTGAATGCCTAAATGTATGTTTTTCTTCCGCTGTATGCTGAATAATTATGCATCTCTGCATGTTCTAATTCAAAGCATTTCATTTTTTTATGTATGTACATGTTCATGGGGCTAGTTTCCTAGATAGATAAGGGTTTGGTAGCGTCCTCTTCGCCAATCGAAGGGTTGGGGACGTTGCAGTGTGGTATCAAAGCACATGTTGCAACATGGGACTCAATAGGCCATGAAGAATTAGTGATAGAGGCAAGTTACCCTCTGCCCAACTGGGGAAAATGAGAAATCAGAGAAAATGACAGGAAAATTTCAGAAAAAATTTCTAAGTATGAAAATTATCAGATGGCTTAAGCTGAAGCCCATCTGATACATCGGATGACTTAGCCAGAAGCTCATTTGATACACCGGATAACCTAGGAGGAATTCCACTTGAAAAGGAACAGGTGGAAATAAAATTTCAAAACTTGTCCAAGTATGAAATTTGTCGGTCATCTCGGCTGAGAGGAGCCAAGGGTCTTGACTAAGAGGAGCCGACGGTCTCGGCTGGGTTGAGCCAAGACATAGTCGACAAGAAAACCGAAGAGAAAACCTGAAAATTTTTCAAAATTTTTTGAAGTGTCAAAATCGTCGAAAAGTGTTCGTTGAAGCAGAGCCGAAGTGTCAGAAAAGGATAGATGGTCGAGCAGTCGATGCAACGGCAGAAGAAAGAGGAAGATAAGAAGAAAAATTCAAAAAAAATTCTAAGTACAGGAAATCTTGGAAATTTTTTTTCAATGTCTCTCGGGAGAAGCTCTCCAAGGCATCTCGGAAGATGTTCGTTGAAGCGAAGTTGAGGTGTCGGCAAGGCTCGCCTGAAAGAAGTTGAAACGTCGGAAGAAAATAGAGGATTGGTTAGCCGATGTGCATCGAAAGCTAGAGGAAGATCAGTCCGAAACATTGGAAGAAAATAGAGGATTGGTTAGCCGATGTGCGTCGGAAGGCAGAGGAAGAATGATCTAATGTGCATCGGAAGATGAATGAAGATAGGTCTGCTGAGGTATCAAAAGTGTTGTCAACTAGTGATCCGATACATCGGATGATTAGTTGGGAAGGGATCTGACATGACAAAAAAAATGATTTTTCAGTGGGATTTTCAGCGGATTTCAGCAGTTTTTCAGTGAATTTACAGGGCCGAAAAGGAGGAAAATGGCAGCAATCTTATGTGCCAGATTGTTCCAGATTGCCCCTTTCACCCCCTTCATCCCCTTGAGACAGTCGTTCTTTGAGGAAGAAAATTCTGTGTTTTGGGAAAAGTTGTCATTTTATGATTTTTCCAAGAGAAGGTAAGTAATTCTGATTGTGTAAATGTTATGTAGCTAACAGTTGTGTTACTAACATGTTTGCAGAATCATAGTCACCTTCAAGGGAATTATTCCAGGTAGTGCGGTTTGGTAAAGTAAGTTGTGGTTCAGCCATGAGAATCCATGACGGATATGATGCGCGAGATTCCTACGAGCGTGTGCAAGATGCCATAGGATAAAATGTCGAAGTTGGAAATGATGAAATAGAGTCTAATGGAAGGAGATTCGAAGAGACACCGCTAGATATTGTGGCCACCATGAGAAGCTTGATTAAATCCCAGGAAGAGCAGCATCAGTTAAATGCTACTATGTTGCAGAGTTTGACAGACTTGCAAAGGAAGATAGACTCTAGACAGGGTACAGTAAAACCAGAAGGCAATAAGAACAGTACCAGGAGAAGAAGAAGGACTTCTAGTAGATCATCCGACTCCAAAGAATCTAGCGGGGATTCAAGCTCTTGTTCTCGTAAGGGAAAAATAAAAAAGCACCATAGGGATCGCTCTCGGGATGAGTTTAAGAAGGCTAAATCTCCTACATTTGACAGTGAGGTAAAGACTGGACAAGAGGCTGAAGCTTGGGTTCTTGGGATAAAGAAGTACTTCCAAGTTCAGGATTATTTGGGAAACATGAAGGTAAGAGTTGCCATATTCAATTTGAATGGAAGAGCATCCATTTGGTGGGAACACTTCAAGCAAGTAAAGAGGACCAGTGAAAGGAGACTTATGTGGAAATAGTTCAAGAAGTATTTCAAGTAGAAAATCCTCTCTGATAGGTATTATGATGACAAGATTAAGGAGTTCCATGAGCTGTGATTGGGACAGCAAACCATGGAAGAGTATGCAAATAAGTTCTTGGAATTGTTGAGGTATGTCAGGTATATCAAAGATGAGAAGGTGAAGATCCAGCGTTTACTGAGTGGATTGCCTCAGTATTACAAAGACATAATTGAGTTTTATGAACCTAGAACTCTTGAAGAAGAAATAAGGAAGGCTAAGTATTACTATGAGAAACACAAAGGTAAACCTGATTACCATAAGGAATGGAAGGACAAGAAGAATGAGAATTTTGACCAAAGAAAGAAAGGTTTCAAACCTTCTAACTTTAGGAATCAACAGAAGCAGCCATCCCAAGCTACGAGTAAGCCAGTTGGAGTGATAGGAGAAAAGCCTAAAGATCCACAACAGAATAGAGGACCATTCCAATGTTGGAAATGTGGAGGACCCCACATGTGCAGAAGTTGTCCACTTGAGAATGAGAGTGCAAGGCCAACTTACAACATTCGAGCCAATGCGCATCCTCGACAGGCAGGTCACAATGCTCCGGAACTGAGCCATAGGGCAGGTAAAGGTGCAATGGGAGCACTACGGGCCTAAAGAGGCTACGTGGGAGCTGGAGGATGCCATGCGATTGGCACATCCATTTTTGTTCAATTCTGTGGAACACTGAGGCAGTACCAATGTAGCATTTTGTTCAAATTTTGTAAAGCACTGAGGACAGTGCTATTGAAGGGGGAGGGGAACGTAACACCCTAGTTTTGACCCCGTTTGCATTAAATGTATATGATGTATATATATTGTAATTAATTGTGGCATGGAGCTAAAGAAAAAATCCCCACCATTGATTCAGCGTTTAATGTTCCGGTGATTAAAATCGTCATCGATGGTATATCATGATATCCGGCACATTATACTTTTGGCATCATGTAAATATGCAATTTAATTAAAATAAACCCCAACCAACTATGTCAATGCAACCATGATGAAAAGGGCATGGTTTTCCTAAGGATAGGGAGGGAAATTATTAAACTTTGGGCCACTGAGAAAAAGCCAAGTGTCAGCTGTTAAACCCATTTAGTTGTCACCCACCCTTTTGACTTACTCACTTTCCCTTGTCTCAATCAGTGAACTACCAAATTAAAAACCTCTATTGTTAGTTGGGAAATTATTGCTGAGCAGTGGTGTGTGGCAGGACTGTCAGTCCTTGCCCACATGCACACTCCACCAGCAAACTCTTTCACCCTCACATGGGAATTCTTCCATTCTTGCCCATCCTTACGTAGAGACAGTTGTTTTCTTCTCCTCATGCACAGCTCTTGGCTTTTTTTACTCATGCAGAGAGATGGGAGAGCGGCCTCACATGCACGATTTTGCTTTGTGTGTGACTTTTGTGGTTGGGGATTTCGCTGTGTATTTCTCTTCATTGTGGGTCTGACCGTGTGAATTCACCTCCACGTGGGTTGTTTTTCCTTCCTCATGTAGCTGGGAAATCGATTGCCATTGGTTTCCCCACAGTTTTGGTTTGTTGTGGGTTCATTTATGTTTTTGGGTTGCTGTGGGTTCTTATTGAGTCTTTTTGGCCGTGATAGGGCCAAGAACGACTCAGGAATTGAATTTCCCAGTCAGAGCTACGTATTGCCCAAATTATCACCTCAATTGTTTTGTGGTGTTTGATTTTCTTCCCCATAGTTGTGACTCTCTTGTTTTTCTCTGTGTATGAATTGGTTGGTCTTTGGACTGTGTTGGAGTGGGAATGAAGGCTTGGTATGATTGATAAACCTGATGTGTTTAGGAGCCACATAGACAGAGCTAGAGAGCTGGCTTTCTTCTCCACAACCCCTGAATAGCATTGGAAGGGAAGTTAGGGCCTGAGGGACTGTGTAGCAGAGAAGGGACTGATTTCCTTGTGTTGGGTGTGTGTGGGTGTCCTAGAAGTTGGGCTAGTTCTGGTGTAGGTGTCCTTATCTCTTCAGTGAGTCCACCAGCTTAGCATTCAGCTTTTCCTAGCTCCCCGATGGCCTGATAAAACCAATTGTGTTGTCTTGGCTAATTTGTGTATCTTTGGCTATGTGTGAGCCTGCTTAGTTCCTTATTCCTTGTGGAATCATGCCCAGCTCGGGGGTGGTAGTGTTGCTGAGAGATTAAGGAGCACACTGGCCTATGGTTGGGTGGAACATTGCAGTGCCGTAGCTGGTTGCGGGACAAGTTCTTCATAAGATAAGTATTCTTGTGTTCAATCTCTGCAATCATATTTGGTGTTTAATGAATTATGATGAACATGTTGAATGCCTGAATGTATCTTTTGCTTCCACTATATGCTGAATAATTATGCATCTCTGCATGTTCTACTTCAAAGCATTTCATTTTTTATGTATGTACATGTTCATGGGGCTAGTTTCTCGGATAGATAATGGTTTGGTAGTGTCCTCTTCGTCGGTCGAAGGGTCGGGGACATTACACCCTTGGAATTTTCTGTAAATGAAGAATCCTTGCACCCATCAACCAAAGGACTTGACACACTTCCCTATTGCTTACAGATCTCAAAGCATTAGTGATGAATGAAGGAAATCCATAAGCACAAGTAGAATCTTAGTAACACAACAAATTCATACTTTTAGAAACAATTATCACACTATTTTCTCTATGAAATATTTCTAAATTCTCTAAATGCTTACCGTGGATCAACAAGGATAGGAATCAGTGGTGGTGTTGCTCATGCATGAAAAGAATAACTAGTTCGAGTAGGACATGAATAGTTGGTTCAAGAGATCGTGGTCAAATTTGAAATTTTCTACAGAAGGAAAGATATTCTTAAAGGAAAGGTTAGAGTCTACAAGAGAAAAGGGAACCCCCTCGACAAAACATGAAGATATAGATCTCACTCTAGAACACATGCAAATATGCAAGAATCCACATGCATCCACATGTAGTGAGCTACATGAATCCACATGCAACGAGTTATAGGGATCCACATGCAACGAGCTACAATCTACAATGATTCCACGATGAAGCTAGAATGAGTCTAACATAAATGATAGTGTTGATAACATTTTATGTTTATAAAATAGTGTTATATTGGAGATAGAAAATTAATGTTAACGAAAATGTTTTAATGTTATAACCATATGAGGCAAACATGGATGAATCCCTAATTTAAAACACACAAAAATGATATTGACCCTTGTATGAGGCCAAATAAGGCCTCAGAGTCTTCTATTGATCGAAAGAATGTGGTGTAAATATATCACAAATAAAACTTAGGGTAGATGTTAAAAAACTATTTTGGGTTTTTCGCATATTAATAGAAACGACAACAAGCCAATTCATAGAGTCCATGCCAACTTGAAGGCAAGGACTAATACAGTTAAGGTTAATCATTTCCCAAGATTTCTCAAAAGTAGTTTGGAAAAACAACAATACATGAATTAAAACATACTTTCTTAATGTAATAAATATGTTAAAAACATCATCTATTTGAGAACTTGAAAAATGTTGCTCATTTGATACTCTATATTAAGCAAACTTCCAACTTTTATTAAAGAAACAACTATTTTACATATTTAGTTTGTATTTGAAAAACAAATGGGAGATATAACTTGAAATAAACGTTTCCAAGTTCAATAAGCAAATGACGTAGAGGTATATATAGTAGTATAACATTGTTTATTATACCTGCCTCAGCAGGTATATTGTAATCGATTGCAAGTCAAACTCTTTTGACTTTGTATTAGTTGCTCTCTTTTGAGGCAGGTATAAAAAATTAAAATCTGTTTTACAAAGTATAACTTAGGGATTTGTAAAAAAAAAAAAATTAATTTTGTTAAAAAACTATTTTGTAAACAGCTTATTGGTGGATAGAAGATGATGTAAACTTTGGAATTTGGTATCTGGATTTGAGTTGACATGTGGCAACATGAAATCATAATAATAAAATTAAAAAAATAAAAATTATATCCCATTGCCATCTGTTGTAGCAAGTGGTACCATCGGAGCCAGCTGTTCTGGTTTTTTTCAGACCTCGGGCCATGAGACGAGGGTGCATTAGCTTGGCAATGTCATCCACAACAACTATATCGGAGTCGAGGTAAATGATTCTCCTGAGTCAAAGTGATATAATATGAAGCGCAAGTATGGAAAAGTCGCCTAAAGCGTATCCTTGAGATCACGTTGGCGCTCGAACACCATGAAATGGAAGACTACATTCTCGGGACAAGCAGCATGTTGGAGAATCGATAGAATTCCGGTGACCAATCCTCTCAGATAAGCAGCGTCCAACATCATGGCTATATGCACGGCCGTGCTATCACATAGCTCTGTATCATCATCTTCTTCTTCTTGAAGTTGAGAATAGCCTGATCTCCACGACGAAGGTGCCGAGATGATTCATTCTTTACCATTTCGAAACACCGGAGCTTCTTGGAAAACCGGCAGGGTCGACGATCGGCGTGGTATATGCAGTCGGTCTAGCAGAACGCTAGGAAGCTTGGCGAAACCAGGATCGTCTCTCGCATAATTATTCAATTTAAAGTTAAATTTCATGTCGCGGATGATTCTAGCGGCCACCATGCCAGTCAATGGAAGTTGTGCCCCGTAACCCAAGTAGAAGAAACAAAGTGTATGATAAGAATGGTACTGGTCTGGGTTGCCACATTGATACCAAGCACCTTGACACCCCATGCCTCCACACTTTTCATCAAACAAGGAACGACACTGAACAGACACATGGGTCATCACTTTGAAATCCCTGCAGGCTCCCTTACAACATTCTTCATGTTGTCATTGCTGGTATCCGTTATTGTGTATGACAAAGTTGTTGTAAGGATTCTCAGAAGATTCACAGGGAATCCAAGAGGCATAACAATACTACAGAGGATGGGTATTGGCATTGCCATCCAAGTTTTAACAATGGTAGTGGCTTCCATAACCGATATGAAACGGATTAGTGTTGTGAAAGCACATGGGCTTCAAGGAAACGAGAAAGCAGTAGCTCCGCTTACTGTTTTCATTTTGCTTCCTCAGTTTGTGCTGGGAGGTATAGCAGAAACCTTGTTTGAAGGGGGAAAATTAGAATTCTTTTATGATCAGGCCCTTGAGAGCATGCAGAGCATAGGAACTGCATTGTACGCGAGTACTCTAGGAATTGGGAATTTTCTCACAACTTTTATTCTGAATATTTCAAATAACATCAGTGGAAGAAAGGGCCACAGTAGCTGGCTTCTCAACAATCTAAACGCATCTCGTATTTACTACTACTATGCGTTGGTTGCTATTCTTTCCTTCATAAATTTTATTTTCTTCTTGCTTGTCTCTCGCTCTTACGCGTACAAAAGAGAAACCAACAAGGCACTACCAGCCATGGACATGGACTGCATGGATGTGGACGTGCAGCAGTAGCATTGAAATAAAAGTCCCTGCAAATGCAAATAGAGATAACCGATCAGTTAAGCGAAACCAAAGATGCCCGATGACACTTTTGTTTATGATCTCGGCTCAGAGAATTTGGTTTCGAAACTTTTATGCATTTTATTCTTTACGATCTCGGCAGAGACAAATTGGTATTTGTCTTTATTTTCAGGATAGTATATTTATTTTTAATTTAAATGTTTGGTTTTTTTTAATAATAAACGTTTATATTTTCATATAGTTTGAGTTTTAAGTTAGATTTATGTTGATTTAAAATTAGTTAATATAGATAACTTTTATCTTGTTTTATTTATATATATTCTAAATAACATTCCGTTGCTAAATATACAATCTCATATCACATTCAAAATTTACATAAGGTAAAGTATATACACCTAACTTTAAAACTCAAATTGTTATTACAGAACAACATCTGATGTGACAAGTATATTTTAATTTTGCATAAGAATTCTTCTCCCTTACATTATAAAATTGTAATATTTAATATTATAAAATTGCAATATTTAATATTATAAAATTGCAATATTTAATATTATAAAATTGCAATTACCAAAACTGATTGAGCAAAACTTCAAAATACTTCCCTTCATTTATAATCTGAACCGTGTCAACTTCAAGCTCAATAATCTCACCTGCCAAAGCTGTCAAATTGAATTATAATTAAAACTTGGAAAGGAATGTGTAATTATTTTGTTTACATTATATAGAACATATATAATAATTTTAAATCTATTTTTACAATAGTGTTAAAGAGATATGATTTAATTTAGATCCAATTTAAAATTATTGATTGATGATGAACTGTGATTAGTGTTATATTAAAATAATTTTTTATAAAAGATATCTTTTTAGTTTAGATCGCGATATTTATAAGAAATAAAAAGCTTTTTGAAATTAATATTTTTAAAATCTTTCGAAACAGTGCTATACATATAATTCAATTTAAAATGTTTTTGAAAAATCTCAAAAAACAATCTAACAGTACAGAATTGGTTGAGTTTGGATTGCAGACGTTAGTTCTTGAATCCTACAAGAGATTTAAAAGGGCTAAGTTAACAAAAAAATTGTAAGGAGCATTAATGTCAAAAGTAAATCAGTGTGTCTTAGATAAAGACCATTATCAGTAGTATTTGTAATTTTGAAAGAAGCAAAGTGTATGGTGTACATTTTGATAGTAAATGTGATAGTTATAAATAGAGTTAGGTAAAGTAGTTAATTGAAGAAACTTTTAAAATCAGTTTAAGTCTTGTTTATATATATGTAGTCTTATTGGAAGAGAGAATTTTGTGTTAATTAGAAGAGCTTAAGAGTTTTTGTTGCTTTAACTAGTTATAGGTGTGTATGCTGTCTTTTTTTTTGTC
>LPNX011111888.1:5093-179873 GCA_001517045.1 Pseudotsuga menziesii
GTTAACATGACCAGTGTTAAGTTTTAACTTACTGAAATAAACTCAAAAAAGTATGAGTACATTAGTTAAACAGGATATAATGCAACACATTTACCTCCATAGTTACTTCCGTAGCTACCCTGCTCCCAAGGTCTTGCTGGCATAGGTCGAGCAACAGTGCTTTTGTTAGCAAGTGGCACATTTCTTTCAGTATCAGAATTCTCTCCTATTTTTGCTACTCCAGATGACTCGACCACAGTACTTGTGGGTCCAGTTGAAGAAGGCCTAAATGGAGAAGGCCCAGATGAACTTCCAACACGTTCCCAAGGCTTGGGTGGAGGAGTATTACCTATTTATTTCATAAAACCAAAAGAAAAGATAAAGTTAGGGCCAACTTCCTTTCGTGTTTAGGGTGTTAAGGATAAGACTCATTTGAATTTTCTCATTTTTTTCCATGATTACGCCAAAATGATTTTTGCCCAAATTTCAGAAACAAAAAAATACATAAAGTAGTAGAAATATCCACAACAGTGTCAGCCACTAATCATTACAGCCCAAAAATCAAATTGTAGAGCTTTTGCCAAAAACAATATTGAATATTAGCATAGTAATTGCAAATTTATGAAGGGAGCCCAACATATCAACGAACACTGTAAAATCTTAATCCAAGAAAACCCTAGAGAAAAGAGCTAAAAGAAAAAGATGATAATGGCTCTCAATTCATGGATTTAAACAATAGCAGCAACCAGGAAGGAAGAAAACAAAAAAGTGGGTGAAATAGAGAAAAAGAGCAAGTATAAATCACTTACCAGAGCCGGCCATGGGCCTCTATCGCCCTTTCGGAAGAAGCTCGATCGGTCAAAATATATGTAGCTTGAGTGTTACAAACCACAATTAAATGGCCAAAATCCCCTACTGGTGCTTGAATTTCAGAGTTTCAGTCCAATTTGGTTAAATCGCAAATACATAACACAAGATTGAACATAAATCTTTAAGAAGAGATGGAAACGGAGGAAAGGCATGGGTGGATTCGCCCCTCCACAGGATTACCGGCATGCATACAATCCAACCTACCCTAAAAACTATATCAGAATCCATTAGAATCGAACCACAGTTCTCTTGTTCATGGATAAAATCCAGCTCAAACATTCCAACGATGAAATGAAGGTTTAGTGAAGGTGAAATGTTCAAGGACTGTTGTTTTTTTGATGCGCCGTCGCTTAAGCGACGCATAAAAAAAGAATTGGAGCTTTGGTTAAATGTCTAATAAATGATTTTTGGATGCGCCGTCGCTTAAGCGACGCTTATGAGGCTAGACGTCGCTTAAGAGATGCTTATGGCCAAAATTTAAAAAAAAAATTTAACTTTCTGATTTTTGGTAGGTTTAAAAAAAAAAATCCACGCGCCGTCGGAAGTAACCGTCGGATTTTGGATCGAAATGTAGTAGTGATGGCACATTAGGTGAAGGCTCATCTGACTAAGATTGCTGGAAGATTGTCCCACCATGGCCTTATATAACTCATCAAATAAGTGCTAAAGTGGAGAAATATGGCATGGACACATTTCTTGTTTTGGAATGGTTTTGAAATAGGCCTACAACCAGAAGAGAAGGGAAAGTCTCCTTCGAAGAAATCCACCACCCCCAGGAGTGGAAAGTGGAAAAGAAGGGCTATCTCACCAACAATAGTAGATCATCCTTCTTCCCCTTCCAAAACCAAGAAGGCTAAAAGAAACCTAGACTTCAATGAAAAGGGTAAGGAAATCATAGCACAGAGTGGAAACATTCTCAACCTACCCTACTCATATTTAGAAGAATAAAGGGAGGAAGGTGCTGGCCTAGCAGAGCATGTGGGAGCAAAAAATGAAGAACTTCCATCACCCACACCAAAAGATCATGATGAACTAGTAGAAAAAGATTCCTCTAGCAATCCTAAGGCACAGAAGGTAAACCAATTGTTGAGACAAGTGTATGAGCTGGAAGTTTTAAAAAGAGAGATAAAAAGGAATAATTCCATGTTGACCAAGAGGAATAAGGAGTTGCACAATTATTTCCTGGAGATAAGAGGAATGTATATCTTGCTGAAAAGAAGAAACCTAAGATACATGAAGGACAACACCAGGTTGTACAGGATGATCAGGCTTCTGAGGCTACAGGTGAAGAATTCTAGACATAACCCTAGCACTCATTTTTCACTAGAAACCATAGTTGAAGTAGTGGTAATCCTTCAAAATCCAGAATTAATCCAGGCTATTGTTGATCCTCCAAAAATTGAGCAAGATGAAGAAAGGTCAGAAGTTAAGCAACAAAACTAAAAAATGTAATTTGGGAGGTTGCCTAAATTTTTTGCAATAATAGGGCTTTCGGTGGCTTAGGAAGACACTGAAACAATTCATTAGCCACCGAAAGCAGTGCTTTTGGCAACTAACAGACCCGAAATTTTGACTCCTTAACTACCAAAAGCAGAAACAGGCGCAGAAAGAAATTTTTGCATAAAATACCAATTTTGGTAAATATACCTAGCTCAGGGATGAAGTGTAAAAGCTGAAAGTTACTGAAGTGCACCATCAAAGGAGGTTTGTTCCAGTTTTGGGAATACATCAAAGAGGAGAGGGTCACAAGACCCTACCTATTTTAACCAATAGTGGCTCATCCATTAGAAGACTAGTTATAGCTTTCCTTCAGTACTCACTGCAATTAGCAAAAGGTTCAAAGAGTGAACAAGTGTTAGAGGTATTTAAACTAGTAGTTAAATTACGGTTTCTGACCTAATTTTGCAAAAACATTAATTTTATCTATTTTTAGTAAAACAGATCCAATTTTTCAGGATCTGAGTATTTTTGTAAAGGCTATAAATCCTAATACTTATGTTATAGAAAAGGTTCGACTTCGGGGACATGTAGAATATTATTATTATCAAGCTTCTCATATTTCTCATGACTTAATATAAGCTCTTTTGCTACCATATGTTTAGCTTCCATTTCTTTTCTATTCTATGCTTATGCTTGAATGTGTTGTTCAGGTTTATTCATGTTATTTGATCTCTGATATCTGTCATCCTATCTGCATGTTAATCATTTGAATTGCAAGTACTTTCCTTGTTATGATTAGCCATTTATATATAATTGTTTTATGTATGAATCTGCTAGCATGATAAGTTCTCCATCTCTACACCATATTATCAAACCTTTGAACAGTGGTAGTTAGAAGCCTTATCCTTGATTGAGTTTCATGCATGTCTTGAGAGTGTGAGGTCTTGTAGTTCACTTGACTTGATCTAGTTAGAAAAAAAATAAAAACATTTAAGTTACCATGCATCCTCGAGCTGCAACCTAGAGGAGTTTCCTGGAGTGATAACAATTTGGCACCGTTTCCGGGGAGAGGAGACTAAAGCTCAGCTTCCCTGAGAGACAACATAGATCTTGCTTTGATGATAGACAAAGTTTGGAAATTATTCTGGTTGTAATCATCTATCTAGAAACTCCATTGGAATAAGGTGGATTCAAGAAGACCAAGTACCAGAGAAAACCCTCAAGGGCCACCAACAACACCTATTCCAGATCCAGAAGAGATTCTAAGAAGAGCTACGGATTCACTAAGGAAGACCTCCAGTGCTGCAAAGGAAGCTACATCAGGTATTTCAAGAGATATTTCGGCTATTATTTCTTCTGCTGAAACATTCAAATCTCAATAATTTATAAATATATCAAAAAAATTTAGGGTTGAATAATCTTCAAGCACTATTACTTGTGAATATCTCATCCCTGGCAACTCCATGAAGGATGAATTCAGTGGTGACTCCAAAATATTAAGATGTCGAAAGAATTTGCTGCTCTGTTGGCTTGGAGGTTTGCACCTCTTGACTTCTCTTCAGTTCGTGGTTTCCCACATCCAGTACCTGATATGTCTGAATGGGGAGATTTTCTACATGTCTTCAAAGAGGAGGAAGAAGACAATCTTGCAGAACACCTCCTCAAGTTTCATGAATGCATGGATCTATTAGATCAGCAGCATGAAGATGTTCATGTATTCATTATATGGTGATGCACGTCAGTGGTATTTTTCTTTACCTCCTTCCATTATTTCATCATTGAAGGATTTTCACCGAGCATTCGCTAAGCACTGCAAAAGGTATTTTTTACATGAGCTTGTATTTGGCAATTGCTAAGATGAATATGAATTACATCATAAGGATGAAGATGTAAATAGAGATGGATCTCTCCCTCACAATATGCAGTAGCCCTTCAAGAATCTTCAAGACGATGTACTTTTTAATCAACATGAACTAGAAATGGATTATAAAGGAGTTGAATGTTTTCCTACTTTCAATAAATTTGATTGTTGTGAATCTGAAGAATTGATTTCTTTAACTACACATGGAAATTATCATCTTTCTGCTGGTCAAATGAACATTGAAATCCGTAAGGCTAGCTCATAGTTTCTAGATTTGCAAATCAAGGGAAGTTGCAGTAACCATGAGGAACAATATTTTTAGAGACTATCTAATCTCCATCTAGAACATCAGGAAGATATTCCTTCACTTTATGAACATGTTGCTTCAAATTATGACAAGGAACTTGGTAATATTTTTCCAGATCTGTTTCAAAATTTTATTGTTGATACTCCTATATAAGAGCCCTCATCTTTGTCATTAGGATATTATCTTGATGCTCCTATATTCAACCAATACAATGCCAAGGGAGAAGAGGTTAAAATTTGTAAATACTTATTGTTTACTCAAAGTTCATCTAGTTCTTCTTTTTAGCAGAGAGATGATAAAAAATGTGTGCATGCTGTGATAGATGCTTGTTACGAATCTACTGCTCAAAAGTCCAATAAAGATCTTTTTAGTTTTGGTATCTCCTGCAAAGATATTATTGTGGAAGAGGAAATTGTTAGCTGTGATAAGCCATCCTATCACCATGATGAATTTAGATTACGTGAAGGGGAGCAGAAAGATTCAGATCAGCTATTGAGCTTGCATTTTTATCAGATAAAGGTTGAGTAGTCCACATTCAACATTGGCATCAGCGAAGGAAAATATCAGCAGCATAAAAAGGTATTTCATGTTGGATTTTATGACCCTGTTGTTGACTATCTAGAACTTATGAGTAGCATAGATATCAAAATATTTTTGTTAGATGATAGCTGGTTATGTCACCCTTTGAAACTACATTGCTGCATGATATGGTTTCATTTATTGTTCAGGTCAAGATCAAGGATAAGTTCAACAAATCAGTTTCTGACATGGCTTCATTGGAAGCATGATGTTAGGTGATAAGAAGCCTCTACTGATTAGAATTAAGAGTAGGAATAGATAGGAAAATAAGCTCTTAATATGAGCAGCTAGGTCGTTTTCAATTTTTTTCATGAACAAGCAAAGTGGGCTATAGGCAGGTTGTAGCGAATTAGTTATAAAATACAAATGACTCTGTTAACACTGGGATTGAGCCCCAAGGTTGAAGGAAGGCCTGCTCTTGGGTAACATTAGAACCACTTTAGACTGCATCCTCAGCCTTGCGTAGTTAGAGAGGGATCTCTCACTTGTCTTCAAATTTTACTCTATGCAAGATATTCACTCAAGAATGGTTAGGAGGTCAGACTCCTAAAATGGGACAAAGTAGAGTGACATGAGATACAAGTGGGATTATCAAGGCAAGGGACCATTGGCAATGGTGTCGAAAACCTGAGTAGGGAACATTTGCATGAGGAAAATAATGGCGTGAGGTTGCAAATAAATGCAAGATAGTTGTTGATCTCGCAATCAGGAGATATTTAGCAGGTGTTTAGAAGATAAGAGAGAACAACCCATCACGTGGAGCACCACCAAGATGAGTTCCACATAACCTTAGAATAAAACTTGATAAATGTCTGAAACAACAAGCAGAGCATAGTAGGTATGAATTCCAAATTGTTATACACTAAGTTACAGACATGAAATAAATCAACAAACTGGAATGGAAATAGGATATACATTTCACGTAAATAAAATACATATTGAAAGAAGCAACGACACATGAATCTCCATCTTAAGAAACAACTCTTCCTCTACAATTTTATTCATAACATAGGCTCCAAATCTTATTTTACAATGGAGAACCTAAGCCCTTGAAGGTTTCTCGACCCTCCAGCTAACTCTTCTTTCCCCTATTAGGATTGTATTTATAATACTTAAGTGCTGAGATTATTCTCCGAAACAAACCTAAGAAACTGTTTCCAGTCACAATCATGCATTAACAGTATAGAGAGTGGAACTATTGCCAAATTTTACAAATATAAACAAATGTTATGGAGCTAGTGGGCGCACTTAGCCTAAGTGACAGCTTGACGTGCTTGGCCACTATTATGGATTATGAGTATGAAGCCTCCTTCTCTATCCAAAGCGTGTGTTTTTGCTGTGTTCAAATGTAGCTTTCTACGTTGACACACACTGGCAAGTCATTTTGTAACTTGCCCCTATTTAACATCATCTGCCATCTCTTTCTTCTCTGGGTAACACTGTTGGACGTGGGGTTCAAAATAAGGGAAGCATTGCTTCTGGCCGAGGCAAGCCTTTTCGGTGGCTTGTCATTCCTATACTATTCTCCCTCAGCGAGGTGGGCTCTCCCATAGGAAATAAGGTGTACCATATCTACACCAGTCCCATCACACTTGGTAAGTGGACTTCACAAACAAGGTTGTGTGGGATTTAGACCCATGATACTCCCATCCAAATAAATTCCTATACAAGGAGCAATCTAAGACTGTCTCCTTTTGTAGAGGCTTTGGGGGCAGTGATGGTATTAGGGGTTCCTGAAAAAATGCTTACTGGGAGTAAGTGTCCCAGCACCGCATCATCGGGGGGTGAAGGTGTCTGAAGGCGGGTGTATCTCTCAAAATTATTCACATCTAGGCCCCAATGGCTGGTGTCATCCTTGAAATGTAATACCAAGGTGGTGGGTCAGTGTGGAAACTTTCTCACCAACCATCAGCACCCCCAGATGGAAAAGCTTCTCAAACCAGATTTTCATCACCAAACTCTTCGGGCCTTTGAAGATTCATGAAGAGGCAAAATCTTGGGTTGTGGAGATATGTTAGTTCACTCCCATTGCCCTGAAAGCAGTATATATAAGGCTTTGAGATTGACCCTCACAATGACTAGTGAACATTCCTACACACTTTGTCGTTGAGTATTTTCTTTTGGTATCAGCATGTGTGATGGCATGAGCAGAATGATCCTTTACTTGCTGGGGATCTAGTCCCATTGTGTCATCGGCCATGACACCTTACCGTCTGCTGTGGGAATTATTTTTTTGACACCACCTCGTAGAGCTGATCCATGCCACAAGTCTCATAAAGTAGATGCTTCGATGCTTTCTTGTTCTATGATGTAGGAAATGGAACGATTTTCTCCTTTGTGTTGGCCTCGCCCCATGTGAGTGGCGGGTTTCCCAGCTACCTTCCTTACTTCTGCAAGTTAACTCACACAAAATCCTCCTGTATTTGCACAATGCGACTCTGTCATAAGGATGATTTCACCTGTACGCATGCTACAAATGGTGTATAGGAATCGGCCAATCTACTGGGAGGAAAATTACACATATGAATGTCCTTTCCCTTATCATCTCTACACTGGATATGATACCTGCAGTGTGGAGGTATCCTTAGCCCTCTGATTTGGGGGGGGGATTTTACATTCACCATCCACATTTCTTTACCTCGGCCACCGTGTTATCTCCCAAAATAAAATAAATTTATTTATGATAGTATGAACAATTTAAATGATGCAATGAAGGATATGAAGATCACTAACAATTTTTAAGACCTCTATTTTTTATGCAAATTTCACAAAGTTGTCACTTTGATGGCTTGGGAGAGGATTAGAACATCTCATCAGCCACCAAAAGATGGAAGATAAATAGCAGGTGGAAGACCCCTTTGGCAGATAGGTGTATTGCTGTAACTTTTTACACCATCAGAGTGTTTTTAAATAGCAATTGGAAGTTTTAAAGACTACAGATCGGAGAGATAAAGCTAAAGGTTTCCACAATATCGGCGTCATAAATTTGAAGGACTAACGATCGGTGAGCTAGTTCCCTAGGGATCCACAATGGTGAGAAGAAAACTGACTATGGCTTCTGATCGATGATAAGAAACATTCCAATAGTGCGACAATAAATGAACACATCGACGATCGAAGGGTCTAAAGACTAAGCATCGGTGAGTTAGTTCTCTAAGGAGCTATAAGGGTGGAAGATATATAGACTGCGGGTTCCACAAGAAGATGGAAACAACAGCATCGGAGATGGTAAAGACTAACCGGTGGAAAAATAGTTCACTACAGAGCTGCAACGTTGAAGATGCTAAAGATTGACTGGCGGAAAAATATTTCATGGTGGAGCCGTAATGGCGGATGAAAGACTTACTATGGCTTCCTCCATAACAGAAAAACATCGCCCATCAGAGGAACTAAAGACTATGCACTAGATCTTGAAAACATAAACCGTCGGCACAATAGTCCACTAAGGAGCTACAACGATAGAAGAAAAACAGACTACGGGTTCTGCGAGTAGATGAAGACGTCAGCATCGGAACTTGGAATTACTACCCGTCGGAAAAATAGTCCACAAGGGTGCCGAAACGACGTGGAACAAAAGGAATATGGATCGGCAAAGTTAGCAACATTCCGATAGCATGACAATAAAGGATCATCGACGATCGGAAGACATAAAGACTAACCGTCGGTGAGTTAGTCTACTAAAGAGCTGCAACTGTAGAAGAAAGATAGACTAAGGCTTCTATGAGTAGATGAAAACTTTGGCATTGAAAAGGCTAAAGACTAACCAGAAACAAGATAGTTAAATGAGGAGCCGAAATGACGGGAAACTGAAGGACTATGGATCGACGAATTTTACAACTAATTTCCTCCGTAGTGTCAGCGGAACAGGAGACTAAAGCTCTAATTCAAACATCATCAACCAACTCCCAGTCGTGATGAATTTAGTTAGTTTCACCTCCAAAACTATGGTAGTGTCAATGAAAAAGGTTCCAATGCATTAGCTATCATAGCTCTCAATCGTCGATGAGCTAAAGATGGAGAGCGGTAGCATAGAGACTTAGAGCACCAATGAGATAGAATAAAAAGCTCCAAATCAGCGACTGCGATGGTAAACTACAAAAACATTGAGGCCTGGAGCACCAAAACTGTGGCAGCAGTCAAGCTTGGAGCACCGATGTGATAAATGAAACAATGTCTGATTAGCGATTGCAGCAACAAATAAAATGTTTCAGGCGGATTGAACAGGACTAGGCACTTCAGATAAACACCGATACATCGGCTGTTGGCGGCAATTCCACAGCGAACCAACAGTGGTGGTTATCATCTATTACTTTAGTCGTTAAAAGATTGATGAGTTAACTAGATCTTCACAGTAGGTAAACAAATAGTTAGCAATGGTTTGAAGCCCTCATCTGGAAAAAACTATTACTTTCAATTATTTTTGTGTAAACAGATCGGATTTTCAGGATCTATAAGTTTTGTAAAAGGATATAAAGCCCATGATTATTTTATTAATAAAGGTTCGACTTCGGGGATTTGCAAGCCTATTCTATTATCAAGCATCTCATCTGGTTTATTTGAAATACAAGCTCTTTTGTTGTGATTTGTTCAGCCATCTTCTTTATCATTACTGTACTTGCGCCTGAATGTGCATTTAGGTGATTTCAAGTTGATTAATAGCCAACAATTGTCATCCTATTGGTGAGTTTATGGGATTTGATTGAAAAGTACCATACTTTTTAGGATTTAGCCATTTGTATGCATGTGTTATGTGTGTGAGTATGCTAGCCTGGTGGGTTCTCCATTCCTCCACCTTTTTGTCAAACTATTGAGCAAGTTGTAACTAAAATCCTTGTGATTGAGTGAGCTTCATACATGTCTTGAGAGTGAGAGGTTATTTAGGTTATCCAGCTTGATCCATATCAGAAAACCCCAAAATATTTTAAGTTACTAGGCATCCTCAAACTACAACCTAGAGGAGTTTCCTGGAGTGATAACAAATTGGTTCCATTTCCAGGGAGAGGAGATTGAAGCTCAGCTTCCCTAGGAGATGACATAGATCCATGCTTTGATGATAGACAAGGCTTGGAAATTATTACAGTTGTAATCATCTATCTGGAGACTCCATTGATAAAAGGTGGCTTCAAGAAGACCAAGTACCAGAGCAAACCCAAAGGGTCCACCAACGACACCCATTTCAGATCTAGAAGAAATCTTGAGGAAAGCTAGGGATTTACTAAGATAGACCAGCAGTGCTGAATGAAATGCTACATCAAGTATTTGAAAAAATATTTCTGCCATTATTTATTCTACTGAAACTCTTAATTCCCAACTATTTTTAGATAAATCTGTAAAATCTAGGGGTTGGGCATCTTCAAGCATTGCTGCTTATGAAAATACAATCCCTGGTGAGTCCACTAGGATAAGTATACCACCATCTTCTCAGCAAATATCCTCATTAGTTTTTCCTTCCACATCCCTCTCCATACCCAGTTTCAATATGGCTACCCCTCAACTGTCCAAAATGGAAAGGTTCCTTGTAGCTAGGTATGCACCCCTAGTTTTTCCAAATCCTCTCGTAGCCATGCCTACTGGGGATTACCTCAAGTATATTCCTAAATTTACAGGGGAAGGGGATTTCACTACTGAAGAAAATATAGAGGCTTTTTATAGCTATGCTGAAAATATAAATATAGAACAAGAAGACATATGGACCAGAGTTTTTGTGCAAAGCCTAGATGGCCAAGCTAGAAAATGGTTTAAGGAATTGCCTACTGGGTCAGTGGCAATCATAGAGGCCCTAGATGACATTTTCCCAAAGAACTAGGGAGAGAGGAGAGACCACCTCTACTTAATCATAGAGTTCAACAACCTAAGAAGAGAAAATGGTGAGTCTGTCTCCAATTTTACCAAAAGATTCAACAACATGTACAGAAAGATCCCCACTAAGATTAAGCCCACTGGTACCTCAGCCATGATAACTTATGCAAATGCTTTTGAGTCTGACTTCTACCTACTTCTCAGAGAAAGGAGGTCTGCCTCCTTATCACTCATGGAGGATGTTGCCCTAGAGGTAGAGTCAAACATTCTGGCATCTCAGAAGTTCAAAGGGAAGGTAGATAGGAGAAAGCAGCTAGCAGACTATAGTGGGGCTTCAGGATCAGAGAACAAGATTGAAAAAATGAACAAACTCTTATATAACCTGACTATTGAAATGTCAAAATTGAAGGACAAAGGACGTATGCCAGTGAGGGGTAAGGGGGCAAGTGACTTTGCTCCTTGAAACCCAAATTTTGTTCCTTATAGAAGAGGAAAACCCCCTGTTCAAATTCTTAGAGGGATAGTGTGGAAATTATGGCCAGCAATAGATTAATTTTACTCACAACAATTATCAATTGATCATGCAAAATTGTTCACAAAAGAGACTGAAAATGGAGCTGTAACACTAAACTGTATTATGTAAGTGTACAATAGCCAACCCTGTAATAAAATAGGATGCTGAATAAATAGAATACATTAGGAAATCAAATGCATGAGGAAGCCTCCAAATCTAGCATAAAGCAGGCTTACAAAAAATAAGCAAATCCCCCATAGGTGTAAAAAGCTGATCCCAAATCTGTCATGGAGCTCACGAATTGGAAAGGGTGCATGGGAAAGCTAATGAGTGATGAAATGGAAGCTCATGCATGCTTTTTCATGGAGAAAAGAGTGGAGGATGAAGAGGACAAAAAACTAGTTCACCTCACCTAGTCTAGCTTTCCTATGTGCCTTAAAACATTGAAAAAGCAGGCAATAAAGCAGAAAAAGCAGATAGGCGCCTAGGAGGCTAGGAATAAAGCAGATTTGATTCCTAAGGCTTTCCCAAGTGCTACATGAGTCAAATATGGCAATTTTGACCTCCATGGATAGGCAAATAGCAACTTGGACAAGGTGGGACACATGAACTAGGAAAATAAGACAAAAATAAATGAATTAATGTCTAAGTGGGTAAACTATGGGTTGATTATTCTAACACCCCCCCTTAAGCCTAACTTATGAGTAATATATCAGAAAATTATAGGGCTTAGAAACAAGGCTTAGTCACCCTTTACATACTGCATGTCCAAATAAACAAGGAAAGAGGCAAAACCAACTTGGGAAAATCCTCCCTTAAACATGGAATGTAAAACAAAATTGTAGAATCTTGTCTCCACTCATGCTTTCACAGCATGATCAGTAATCCCTAGAAGTGATTTTAGATTGATGAAGGTCTTCTCACAAAATGCTTTGGTGAATATATCAGCTACTTGTTCTGAAGATGAACAGAAGAGTAGGTGAATGGTGCCATCATCCACAAGTTCTCTGATGTAGTGCATATGGATCTCAATGTGTCTGGTTATCTGCTTCTGAACTGGATCCTTGCAGATTTGAATGGTACTCTGGTTATCATAGTATATGGTAGTTGAGTACTCAGGTTCGAAACCACACTCTCCAAGTAAACCCTGCAACCATAAACATTGAGTTGCTACATTAACAACTCCTCTGTACTCAACTTACGTAGATGAGAGTGCAATGGCACTCTGTTTCTTGCTTGACCAGCTGATTGGCCCTTCTACAAGCATGAACACATAACCTGAAGTGGACTTTCTATCTGTTCTATCACCTACCCAATCACTGTCAGTAAATCCAATCAACTCAAGATTAGATTTTGCCTTATAGAAGATCCCATGTGTCCTTGTTCCCTGAACAAAGTTTAGGATCCTTTTGGCTGCTTTCCAATGGATCTCTTGAGGATGATCCATGAATATATAAGCCACACTTAATACATAAAAAATATCAGGTCAAGTATGTGTCAAATACAATAAACAGCCAATCAATTGTCTATACAGTGTATTGTTTACCATCGGTGAAGAATCAGCTTCTTCCAGCTTCACTCCTGAAAGGAAAGGAGTTTTGCTTTCTTTGCAATCCTTCATTTTGAATTTGTTCAGCAAGTCCAAAGCATATTTTTACTGGTGCACCTTGATTCCAGCTTTGTTTTGAGAGATCTCAAGCCCCAAAAATTGACTTAAGAGCCCCAAATCTGTCATGGAGAAGGCTTGGTTCATAGCTCCTTTTAAGGAAGCAATCTCAGCCTGTGAGCTTCCTATAATGAGGAGGTCATCAACATATAACACAATGATCATTAATGAACCATTAACTAACTTCAAATAGAAATTTGGATCTGATTTGCACCGAACAAAATTCAGTGATAGCAAGAAGCTATCAATCTTGGCATACCAAGCCCTGGGGGCTTGCTTTAGCCCATACAATGACTTTCTCAACCTGCACACAAGAGAAGGGTTAGTAGAAAAACCTTGATGCTTCTGCATATATATATCCTCAGTGAGATCTCCATTCATAAAGGCACATTTTACATCCATGTGATGTACCTCCCATTGCCTTGAGGCTGCAATGGCTAGAGCTAGCCTGATGGAGTCCATTTTTGCCATTGGGGAAAAGGTCTCATTGTAATCTATGCCATGAACCTGTGAGTAGCCTTTAGCTACAAATATAGCATTTCAATTCAGTGGTGAACCATCAGCAGAAAATTTGGTCTTATAGACCCACTTACACTGTACTAGTTTTCTCCCTGGGGGAAGATCCACTAGCTCCCATGTGTTGCTCTTCTGGAGTGAGCTGAACTCCTCCTTCATGGCTGTTTGCCATCTTGGATATCCTGATACTTCTTCATATGTTTTAGGATCAGACTCCACCATCAAATAGAATTTTTCAGCAAACAAAGTATCCTTCATGCACAGACCACTCTCAAATTGAGATCTAGTCCTCCTTGGGTCATTGGGATCCCCGGCTAGCTCACCTGCTGCATGTAGTGTCTTGGAAGCCCATTTTTTACTTGTGGGGATGTTAGGGTCTGCAATAAACTCATATCCATCAGAAAAATCAGAATCATCATGTTCAACAAACTCTTTACTTACTTCTTGAGGTTCAGGTGGTGAAGAGGCTTCACCAACTTCCACTTCTGCAAGGGGTTCTTCTTCAAACTGAACAAACCTTTCGATGAAGGATTTATTTGTGCTCAAATTTATCAACTTGTACCCTTTTCAATCTTTAGAGTATCCAACAAAAATACACTCTTTCCTTTGGGGCTGCAAAGCCTTCCTCTTCTCTGTCGAGATTCTAGCCCATGCCTTTGAGCCAAAAATCCTGAAATGGGTCACATCTGGCTTGTGCCCACTCCATGCTTCAAAGGGAGTCATACCATCAAGTTGTTTGTGAGGCACCCTATTCTGAATATAGGCTTCACATTTGATAGCTTCATCCCAGTACTTTGGTGGCAAAGTTTTGGCCTCCATCATGCATGTTGCCATCTCCTTCAGTGATCTGTTCTTCCTCTCAGCAACACCATTTTGCTGTGGTGTGTAAGGGATAGAATGCTGCGTATGAATAACTGCATCTACACAATAGTTAATAAACTCAAACTTGACATACTCACCACCATTGTCAGATATTAGGGCCTTGAGTTTCCTTCCAGACTGGTTTTCAACCAAAGCCTTAAAGACTTTGAATAGGCCAAAAACTTCAGACTTGTGTTTCAGGTAGTGAACCCAACAATACCTGGAAACATCATCAATGAAAGTTAATGCATACTTGGCCTGAATCATGGACATATGAGGGAATGGACCAGAAACATCACTGTGGATCAGCTCGAGGGGTGCAGTGGTTCTCTCATGACTAGCTCTCTCAAATTTGTGCTCTGGGTGTTTTCCTAGGATACAGCCTTGGCAGACTCCTTTGGAAAATTTTATCTTGGGAAGCCCTATGACCATCTCTTTTTCACTAAGATCAGAAAGATATTTGTAGTTAAGGTGGCCAAATCTCTCATGCCACAGCTTCCTGGCTTCATTAGCATGAATGAGAAGAGAAGAGGGGTTTGAGTAAGGTAGGAAGTGTGAGAACATGTATACCTTTTGAGCATGATTCGCAACTCCTTTTGCAATGACTCTACTAGTTGAAATCTCTGTGATCTCAACTTCATCGGGGGAGAATATGACCTTCTTAGGAGACCCAGTGTGGGTCATTTGGTACACTGATAGGAGGTTAGAGGCGAGACTAGGGACATATAGCACATTGCTGAACTGACCATGATCAAGATCTATCCTTCCTTTGCCTTTACTTTCAGTGAGAGAGTCATCTCCCAGTACAATAGATGGTCCTTTCGACATATCCAGTGAGGAGAAGGCCTCCTTAGTCGAAACCATGTGTCTTGAAGCTCCAGAATCTATGATAAAACTGGGTGAGCTTGATGTACCAGCAACTAGAGCATGAACTCTCTCTCTGTCATCGGAACTTGATCCTCCTTCTCTCTTCTTTGAGCTTTCTGGAAGGGAGATGCCATTCTTCTCCAGGAGATTGGTCAGCATGTCTATCTTCTTTTTCATACAAGATATTTCAGTGTGATTGCCCTTATTGCAGTATGCGCACTTGTTCATTTCACCTTTGTTCTTATTCTTCTAGTTATTCTTCTTGGGACCTTGTTGATCCTCCGGAGACTGTTTCTTGTCTCTCTTTTGCTTAGGTGGCTTTTTAGCTTTCTTTTTTCTTTTTGAATCCACCCTTGAATCTCCAACAATCAAAGCTTGATCTTTGGATGGTTTGATGGTGCCCATCATCACCAGCTTGTCCTATTCTTGTGTGAGAGATTCCATGAAATATGCAAGGCTAGGAATCTTCCAGGTTCGAGCTGTCAGTTTTGTGGCATAGAAGGTCGAAACAAACACTGAATAATCAGGGCCTAGCTTCAAGAGGATGGCCAATACGAGATGATCATCTTTCTTTTCAATACCACACTGTTTCAACTGCAAAACTAGTGCTTTGAACTTGGAGAAATATAGCTGCAGGGATTCAAAGCTTGTTGGACTCATAGAAATCAGCTCATTTTCGATTTGATGTCCCCTCATCTCATCTGTATTTCTAAAAAGATCAGCAATATTCTCCCATACTTAATTCGGTGATGTCAATCCATCGAGATGGAAAAGGAGGTCTCTGGAAATACTCAGGCACAAAAGGCCATAAGCCTCATCCCTCCTGTTGTGCCATTTTATCTTCTCTGTAGTTGCATTGGGATCTACTTCTGTTGCCATAGTCACCCTGTAGAGGCCTTTCACTTTCAACAGTATCTCCATCTCTACTTTCCATTCAAAGAAATTGAAGGGAGTCAAGATAGTTTTCTGTGATTGATCCATAGCTCTAGAAAATCTATCCCGGCTGTCAGTAGAAGGCTCCCAGTCTTGATGTCGAACCTGCAAAACAATTTTTGAAGGAGAGAAACAAACTACAATGGATTTGTTACCATGTGGAAATTAAGGCTAGAAATAGATTAATTTTACTCACGACAATTATCAATTGATCATGCAAAATTGTTCACAAAAGAGACTGAAAATGGAGCTGTAACACTAAACTGTATTATGTAAGTGTACAATAGCCAACCCTGTAATAACATAGGATTCTGAATAAATATAATACATCAGGAAATTGAATGCATGAGGAAGCATCCAAATCTAGCATAAAGCGGGCTTACCAAAAATAAGCAAATCCCCCATAGGTGTAAAAAGTTGATCCCAAATCTGTCATGGAGCTCACGAATTGGCAAGGGCACATGGGAAAGCTAATGAGTGATGAAATGGCAGCTCATACATGCTTTTTAATGGAGAAAAGAGTGGAGGATGAAGAGGAGAAAAAACTAGTTCACCTCACCTAGTCTAGCTTTCCTATGTGCCTTAAAACACTGAAAAATTAGGCAATAAAGCAGAAAAAGAAGATAGGCACCTAGGAGGCCAAGAATAGAGCAGATTTGATTCCTAAGGCTTTCCCAAGTGCTACATGAATCAAAGATGGCAATTTTGACCTCTATGGATAGGCAAATAGCAACTTGCACAAGGTGGGACACATGAACTAGGAAAATAAGACAAAAATAAATGAATTAATGTCTAAGTGGGTAAAATATGGGTTGATTATTCTAATAGAGAGAAATCAAGGGGAATACCAGAGGATAAGAGCTCCATTTCAAAATGTTGTATCAGAAGAAGAGCCAAAATTCATTGAAGACGAAGGAGAAGCTGAAGACAATGTCCACTGCATAGAGGATGAGGTGGACTATTCTTTTCTAACCCAGGTAGAATATGAGGAAGCCCTGATTGATGAGAATATTGCTGAAGAAGATTTCTATTAGGATGATAGTTAGGAAGGTTACCAACTGAGGTCTAGGTTGGTTTCTCCTCTCAAGAAGAATGCTACACTTGTCAAGCAGCTTTCTGCACCTACTAGAAAGGATGTTATTTTACCAAAGAAAGTGGTTGTTTCATCCAAAACATTGCTTAAACCAGCACCTTCAACCCCACCTGGTCAAGTCCAACTCAAACCTATAGCTCAATAGGTAAGGTTTCCAGATAAGCTACATTATGCTTTCAACCTTGAGTCTGAAATTAAAAAATTGAAAATCCCTTTCCCTTTAATTGAGTTGATGAAGAATGATGCATTTAAAACCTCCATTTTGAATTCCCTTCAGCCCAAAGTGCACATAGACACTGACTTCATGAACCTGTAAGATGACAAGCATGTTGTAAACCTGGGTCCCGTGATCAAAGACCTAAAGGACTCCTACCCACCATTCTCTATCTCTTTGAACATCCATGATAAAATCCTCCATAACTGTCTGCTGGATTCAAGAGCCTCTCATAACCTAATGCCTAAGGCTATGATGGATGAAATCGGCTTTAGCATTACCAAGCCCTACCACAATTTATTCTCCTTTGGCTCCAAGAAGGTCAAATGCTTGGGTCTCATCAAGGACCTCACTATAAACCTAATGCAACTACCTTCAAAAAGCATAATGATGGACATCGTGGTGGCTGGTATTCCTCCAAAATTGGGCCTCTTGTTATCCCAGTCATGGAGCAAAATATTGGGTGACACCCTTTAGATGGATCTCACATACGCCACCATTCCCATGTTTGGAGGAGAAACTAAGAGACTATACAAGGAAAATCAACTAGCGTACATTATAAGCAAGGAGAGCCGCTCAGTAAATCACCCCATCTACGCTGTGGACACCGATTTTGGATCTTGCATCTTGCACATAGATGATAATTAGTAGACATCAGTTTAGCTCACTGAGTCCAACCCTCCATACCTTGAAGAAGTCACAATAGCGATCTGGACCATTTATTTCAATGGGGCAAGCGCTCAGAACTCAGTAGGTGCAGGTATAGTCTTGATCTCCCCAGCTAACGAGAACATTCACTTATCTTATAAGCTCGATTTCAAGAGCACGAACAATGTAGCAGAGTATGAAACCTTGCTGCTGGGAGTTAAAGTGGCCAAATAAATGGGGATCATGTGCATGAACATTTTTGGGGACACATATCTTATCATCTAGTAGGTAAACAACACTTTTCAGACGAAAAATATTAGATTGAACGCCTACAGGGACGAGGTATAGAAACTTAGAGACTGATTTATGTTTTTTGAACTGTCATATATTCCTCAGGATTTGAATCACCTGGATGATTCCCTTGCCATCTCTGCAAGTCCTTTTGTTTCTCCTTTGCCCCCTAAGCTCAACTATGATGTTTAGGTCAAGTACAGACCCTCTCTTCCAGACAATGTAAAATTTTGAAGGGTGTTTAAAAATGATGGGGAGCTTAGTAAATTCCTTCAGTTAGTGGATGAATTCTATTACATACACATAGACCAGGAAAACGTTAACCTGGAGGAATCCAAGTAGCTCAAGTTAAAATATAAAGTGACATAGCACAATATTGTCCAATTTCCCAGCAACCATATACCCCAAGGTCTGGTACCATTGGAAGAATTGTTTGATCACAATGACGTCCCTTTCAATCCTGCTAAAAGGGAGCTGGATCCTACTATACAAGAGCACAACATAGGTAGCCAAAGCCATCCAAAAATGATAAATCTATCCACTGGGCTGACTGTTGAATAGAATTCTGAATATTGCAGCTTGATAGAAGAGTTTTCTGATGTGTTTGCATGGGAATATAGTGACCTAAAAACATATGACACCAACATCATCCAGCACAGGATTCCTTCAGAGAAGGACACCATTCCTTTCAAATAGAAACTGAGACCCATCAGCCCTCTTCTATTACCAGTGATTGAGAAAGAGATCCACAAACTCCTCAAATCCAAGGTCATAATCCCCATCAGGAATTCCAAGTGGATTGCAAATATAGTAGTGGTGAGAAAGAAAAATGGAGAAATCAGGTTGTGTGTGGATTTTAGAAACCTGAACAAGTGTTCCAATAAATACAACTACCCACTGCACAAGATGGAACATCTGCTGCAGAAAGTCTTGGGGGCCAGAGTGATGTCCTTCCTCGATGGCTTCTCTGGATACAACCAAGTTGTTGTGCACCCAGATGACCAAGAGAATACTGCATTTACCACTCCCTAGGGCACCTTCATGTATGTTAAAATGGCATTTGGGCTAATGAATGTTGGGGCTACTTTTCAGTGAGCTATGGACCTAGATTTTGTAGGACTAAAAGATAAATATGTGCTGATATATTTAGATGACTTAACAGTTTACTCTCATAGCCATCATCACCACTTGTAGCATTTAAGGAAGGTATTTTTGAAGTGTAGAAGGTATGGAATATCACTGAACCCCAACAAATCCTAGTTTTCACTCAATGAAGGAAAGCTCCTAGGCCACATAATCTCAGCAGAAGGTGTAAGGATTGATTTGGTAAGAGTGGAAGCAATTCAGGAGCTGCCAATAACAAGGTCAAAAAGAGACATTCAGTCCTTTTTAGGCAAGATAAACTTTGTCAAGAGATTCGTTCCAAATTTCTTCGAGTTGGTAAAGCACATAACATCCATGCTAAAAAAGGATGCAGAAATAAAGTGGACTTAACAGGAAAGAAATTCTTTTGAAGACATTAAGAAAGCAATCATGGATGCACCAACCCTGATTAGTCCCGAGTACACCAAGGGTTTTTACATTTTCTCTTTTGCATATTATTACACAGTGGCAGCTGTACTATTACAAAAGAATGATGAAGGTCTTGATCATCCAATTGCTTTCTTCAGCAGAACCCTGAGAGATGCTGAGATGAAGTATGAACCAATTGAGAAGTAGGCTTATGCTCTCATAAAATATTTGAAGAACTTCAGAATCAACATTCTCCATGAAAAGGTCATTTCATATGTCCCTTCAGCTGCAATGAAGGATGTTTTGACTCAGCCTGACATTGATGGGAAGAGAGCTAAGTGGATTGTGAAACTCATTGACTTTGATGTAGAGGTGAAACCCACCAAGTTGGTAAAAGGATTAGGTCTGGCCAATATCATGGCCAAAGAAAACTATGAATTGCTGGGAATGAATTTCACATATGTCAGATCAACAAAGGCGTAGACTATGGTAGCAACTGAAACATAATTAAATCAAGATCAGAATAACAGTCTAGCAGTAGCTGAGAACATATCTTCATGTGAGTGGTACTCAGGTATCATTCAATTTTTGCTAAAATTAGAAGTTTCTCCTGATATTACTCCTAACCAAGCATGAGCTCTTAAATTGAAATCTGTTAAGTTTTGCATAATTGACAATTTGATGTATTGGAAGGATCAGTCTTGAATTTTGTTAAGATCTCTAGATAAAGAGGAAGCAGAGTAGGTCATGCATCACTTTCCTTCCAGTACATGTGGAGGCCACCACTACTGGAAAACCACAACCCACAAGAGATTAAAAGAAAGGTACTATTGGCTAGTATTTTTTGTTGATGTATGCACTTTTGTAAGGGCATGTCACCAATGTCAAAGATTTGTAGGGAAGTAGCAGCTCAAATCCTTTCCCCTTAGTCCTGTTACATTGAATGGGCCTTTTTAGCAATGGGGTCTAGATTTCATAGGTGAAATAAATCCATCTTCCAGTGGATAGCATAAATGGATATTAGTAGCCACTAACTACTTTACCAAATGGATAGAAGCAATGCCCACTAGAAATGCCACTCATCAAGTCATCATGAGATTTTTATATGAGAATATCTTCAGCAGGTTTGGTTTCCCAGTAAGGTTAGTGACTGATAATGCACAAGCTTTTAAGGCTGGGGCATTAGTTAAATTGTGTGAATCAATGGGTATTCAACTGGTGCACTCCACATTCTATTACCCACAAGGAAATGGCCTAGCTGAGTCATCCAACAAAATCTTAGTCAGAATCATCAGGAAACTGCTAGAGACAAATCAAAAAGGCTGGGATTCAAAACTTAAGCTTGATTTATGGGCTGATAGGGTAACAAAAAAAAGATCCATAGGGACCTCTCCATTCAAGTTAGTTTATGGCACTTAGGCCATCTTTCCTATCTAACTCACCCTTCCAGTGGCAAAGTTCTTTATGGAAGAGGAATATGAACCAAATGATATGATGAGAAGGATGATGGATTTGGTGGAGTTATAGCATACCAGGGAGAAAGTTGTAGGAAAATTAGAGGCTCATCAAGAAAAGATAAAGGGCATGTTTGAAAAAAGCGCAAAGGCAGACAACTTCCAGGTCGAAGATTGGGTCCTCAAGTGGGATGCTGTCAGAGACGACAAGGGGAAACATGGAAAATTTGACATTTTATGGATTGGCCCTTTTGTTATAGACCAGGTATATGAAAATAACACCTTCAAATTGCAAAATATGGAAGGTGAAGAGGTATTCGATGGCCTAGTAAATGGGCAGTTCCTAAAACTCTATTTTATTTGAGGCTCTGAGGCCTTATGATTGTAAATTAGTAGATATAGGTTGTTTTTGCTTTTAGAATAAGACTCCATGCCCAATGGAACAATAAAGAATAGTGTTAAGTTACATAGTTGCTTTTAGGGAAAGGCATTTTTGTCTGGGGTTCTTGGGACTTCACAGGGAGGTTCCCATCCCCGAGTAGGAGCCAGATGTTATCTCCCAAAATAAAATAAATTTATTTATGATAGTATGAAGAATTTAAATTATTAAATGAAGTATATGAAGATCACTAACTGTTTTTAAGACCTTTATTTTTTATGCAAATTTCACAAAGTTGTGGCTTCGGTGCCTTGGGAAAGGATCAGAACATCTCATTAGCCACCCAAAGATGGAAGACAAATAGCAGGTGGAAGACCCCTTCGGCATATAGGCGTATTGCTATAACTTTTTACACCATCAGAGTGTTTTTAAACAGCAATCAAAAGTTTTAAAGACTACAGATTGGTGAGATAAAGCTAAAGGTTTCTGCAATGTCAGCATTGGAACTTTGAAGGACTAACGATCGACGAGCTAGTTCCCTAGGGTGCCTTAACAGTGGGAATAAAACTGACTACGGCTTCCGATCAATGAAAATAAACATTCCAATAGCGCGACAATAGATGAACACATCGGTAATCGGAGGGTCTAAAGTCTAACCATTGGTGAATTAGTCCTCTAAGGAGCCACAAGGGTGGAAGATATACAGACTGCGGGTTCCAAAAGCAGATGGAAACAACAGCGTCGAAGATGCTAAAGACTAACTAGCGGCAAAATAGTTCATTGTGAAGCTGTAATGTTAGAGATGCTAAAGACTAACTGGCGGCAAAATAGTTCATGGCGGAGCCGCAACGGTGGATGAAAGACTTACTACGACTTCCGCCATAATAGAAAAACATCTCTGGTAAGAGGAACTAAAGACTATGCACTGGAGCTTGAGAACATAAACCATCGACACAATAGTCTACTAAGGAGCCACAATGATGAAAGAAAAATAGACTACGGGTTCCGCGAGCACATGAAGATGTCAGCATCAGAAGTTGAAATCACTAGCCGTCGGTAAAATAGTCCACAAGGGTGTCGAAACGACGGGGAACAAAAGGAATATGGATCAGTGAAGTTCACAACATTCCAATAGCACAAAAATAAAGGATCATTGGAAATCGAAAGACATATAGACTAACCGTCAGTGAGTTAATCTACTAAAGAGCCACAACTGTGGAAGAAAGATAGACTGAGGCTTCCGTGAGTAGATGAAAACTTCGGTGTCAAAAAGGCTAAAGACTAATTGGTGACAAGATAGTTAAATGGGGATCCTAAATGGTGGGAAACCAAAAAACTACAGATCGGTGAAGTTTACAACTAAGATCCTCCGCAGTGTTGGTGGCACAGGAGACTAAAGCTTCGATTCAAACTTAGTCAATCAACTCCTGGATGCGATGAATTTAGTTAGTTTCACCTCCAAAACTATAGAAGTGCCAATTAAAGGGTTTCGATGCATTAGTTGTCACAGCTCCTGATCACTGACAAGCTAAAGATGGAGAGCAGTGGCATAGAGACTTAGAGTGCCAATGAGATAGAAGAAAGAGCTCCAAATTAGCGACCGTGGTGGTAAAATACGAAAACATTGAGGCCTAGAGCACTGAAACTATGGCAGCAGTCAGGCTTGGAGCATCGATGTGATAAAGGAAACAACATCCGATCAGCGATTGCAGCAACAAAGAAAAAGTTTCGGGCAGATTGAACAGGACTGGGCACTTCAAATAAACGTCGATACACTGGGTGTTAGCGGCAATTCCACATTGAACCAACAGTGGTGGTTATCAGCTATTACTTCAGTCATTAAAATACCTCTCAGTGAACTATATCTTCACTGTAGGTAAACAAACAGCTAGCAAGGGTTTGAAGCCCTAATCTAGAAAAAACTATTACTTTCAATTATTTTTGTGTAAAGAGAACGGATTTTTAGGATATGTAAGTTTTGTAAAAGGCTACAAATATGATGATAATTTTATTAATAAAGGTTTGACTACAGGGATTTGCAATCCTGTTCTATTATCAAGCATCTCATCTGGTTTATTGGAAATACAAACTCTTTTGTTGTGATTTGTTTAGCCATCTTCTTTATCATTGTGTACTTACGCCTGAATGTGCATTTAGGTCATTTCAAGCTAATTAATAGCCAATAGCTATAATCCTATTGGTGAGTTTATGTGATTTGATTCATAAGTACTATCCTTGTCAGGATTTAGCCATTTGTATGCATGTGTTATGCGTGTGAGTATGCTAGCCTAGTGGGTTCTCCATTCATGCACCTTTTTGTCAAACTACTAAGCAAGTTGTAACTAAAAGCCTTATGATTGAGTGAGCTTCATGCACGTCTTGAGAGTGAGAGGATATGTAGGTTATCCATTTTGATCCATATCAAAAAACCCCAAAATATTTTAAGTAACCAGGCATCCTCGAGCTACAACCTAGAGGAGTTTCCTGGAGTGATAACATGTACATTTCACCTTCTTTGATACAAAGCGAATCTTTGGATCATGACACATTCTTATCCATCGATCGAGATCGACCTCTTCATGAAACTGTCAATCTGAGTGGGTCCTACAACCTCTTCACGAATCAGGACCATGATGATGTTCATGCTAGTTTGTATTGTGAAAAGAACCTCTACCATAGATCCATGCCCTCCTCTTTCATTATCGTTGATATTCCCGGCTGGTACCACTTTTCACGATTTGAAATCCTGACTTTATCCACACAAGTTTGGTTTTCGAAATCGGATGGGACTGTGGATCTGCTTATGATCTCGTCTTCACTATCGAATGCTTCTGACCTTTAACCATTTCACGATTTGGAAAATATCCTTCCAGCAAGCATGTTTGCTCAGTAAAACCATTTCAGGCCATTGATTGAGCTTTTCTTTGATCTTGGCCTTTCATTTGTTTTCCTGCTTTAATAGTCTCTGCAATAGTCAACCTTTGACCATTCTAGTGCATCTTGGGCTAAAACTATGATCCATTGTTGCTCCTCTTCCTTGTGATCCTGGATCGTTGGGTTATGCTACATGTCTCTATCGTCCTTGTTGTTGTCATAACCTAAAGAGTGTTCACATAATGTTTCAAAGGAATGGAACCCTGCTCGAACTCTGTCAAGACCATAAATAGACTATTGAAAATGGAGTGTTAATAGACTCCATGCCCAATGGAACACTAGACGGTAGCTTAAATTATTCTTTTTGGGGAAGGGCATTTTGTTTTGGGGTTCTTGGGACCTCACAGGGAGGTTCCCATCCCTGAGTAGAAGCCAGATGTTATCTCCCAAAATAAATTTATTTTCAATAAGTTCACTCATTCAATTTTTTTTTTGATAGGATGAATATTTCAAGTCATATTATGAAAGACATTGGGGTGACGAAAAAATTTGGGATATTTGATGTTCTGTTATTTGATAAATTTTAGAGTTTTATATTTCAATGGATTAAGTGATATTTTCAAGAGCTCATTAGCCATCAAAAATCCTAGCTTTCGACAACTAACGGTTTAACGTAGGACCATGATTATCCACTAAAAGCTCACTCATTACGTTATTGGTTAAAATTCTAGTACAAGGACTTTCAGTGGCTTAGGAGAGCTTTCCAACAGCTCATTAGCCACCAAAAGGCTTTGGTTTTAGTAGCTTAATAAGGGATTGTAGGAGGGAATTAACCATCGAAATCTAATCAAATACGTTTTTGGAAACGATGTCTTTCGGTGGCTTGGGTGAACGTGGCAGCAGTTAATTAGCCACCAAAAACTTAGCTTTTGGTGGCTAACAGACAAAACCCTATATTCTCTTAACTATCAAAAAGGTCAAAAGAAGAAACAACTACCTGTCCATCAAATCGAACTCCTCAGCACAAAATGGGTCATGATTTGGCAAGTAAACCACCGAAAGGTTGAGGAAAATGTGGTAAGGCATAAGTTAATGATTGAAGAGGTCTTTTTTTGATTTGACCTGACTGATGGGAACCAAAACCCTAATCTACCATCCATCTATCCCATGAACTACAGTCAATCTCCACTTAATACCAAGTTCAAATTAAATAATGATTACTAGGAAAGTTGTCTAGAGGATATCACCAAAAACCATCATCCTCTCACTCAAGCACTTAGCAAGTAGTTAAAACCATCAGAATCAGTGCCCTACCTACAAGTACACTCCACCTTCGATTACATGCATCCTTAATCCTCAAGGATCCTTAATCCTCAAGGACCCCTGCAAATCAGCCTACTAACCTCTTCCATAGAATTTGAATTCAATTTTTGCAGGCACTCAGGAGCACCATGAAGAAAATAAAGAAACGAGGGCCTGCTCTCAGGTAAGAAATAGGAGACATCAACTACCTGGAATCACATCCAAAAGTCTACCAGTTCTTCAAAGATGTAGGCTGCTACAAATTTTGTGAGAAAATTGAAGTTTCACACCAGCAGCTAGCTGAAGCATTTTCCCTCTCTTTCAATGGCTCCAAGGAACTGATAGGTAAGGAGGAATTCATGGTGGATGAAACCCTAATAGTAGAGGTTACTGAACTCCTAAGAACTAGGGAGAAGTGGTTTAAAACCACTGTTAGAATAATCAACCCATATTTTACCCATTTAGACATTAATTTAATTATTTCTATCTTATTAGCCTACTTCATGTGTCCCACCTTTTGCAAGTTGTGTTTTACCTATCCATAGTGGTCAAACTTGCCTCATTTGACTCATGTAGCACATAGAGAAAGAGGATCAAGTTTATATGACAGAGAGAGAGTTCATGCATTGGTTGCTAGCACATCAAGCTCACCTAGTTTTATCATTGATTCTGGAGCTTCAAGACACATGGTTTCAACTAAGGAGGCCTTCTCCTCACTGGACAAGTCGAAAGGACCATCTATAGTACTGGGAGATGACTCTCTCACTGAAAGTTTGGGTAAAGTAAGAATAGATCTTGATCATGGTCAGTTCAAAAATGTGCTGTATGTGCTTGGTCTTTCCTCCAACCTCCTATCAGTGTACCAGATGACCCACACTGGGTCTCCTAAGAAAGTCATATTCTCACCTGATGAAGTTGAGATCACAGAGATCTCAAATAGTAGAGTCATTGCAAAAGGAGTTGTGAATCATGCTCAAAAGGTATACATGTTCTCACACTTCCTACCTTACTCAAACCCCTATGCTCTTCTGATTCATGCTAATGAAGAAAGCAAGCTTTGGCATGAAATATTTGGCCACCTAAAACACAAATATCTTTCTGATCTTAGTGAAAAAGATATGGTCATAGGGTTTCCCAAGATAAAATTTTCCAAAGGAGTCTGCCAAGGTTGTATCCTAGGAAAACACCTAGAGCACAAATTTGAGAGAGCTAGTCATGAGAGAACCTCTACACCCCTCGAGTTGATCCACAGTGATGTTGCTGGTTCATTCCCTCATATTTCCATGAGTCAGGCCAAATATGCATTGAATTTCATTGATGACTTTTCTAGGTATTGCTGGGTTCACTTCCTGAAAGACAAGTCTGAAGTTTTTGGCCTATTCAAAGTCTTTAAGGCTTTGGTTGAAAACCAGTCTAGAAAGAAACTCAAGGCCCTCAGATTTGACAATGGTGGTGAGTATGTCAAGTCTGAGTTTATTAATTATTGTGCAGATGCAGGTATTTAGATGCAGCATTCTATCCCTTACACACCACAGCAAAATGGTGTTGCTGAGAGGAAGAACAGATCATTGAAGGAGATGGCAACATGCATGATGGAGGCCAAAAATTTTCCACCAAAGTACTGGGCCGAAGCTATCAACTTTGTAGCCTATATTCAGAATAGGGTTCCTCACAAACATCTTGATGGCATGACTCCCTTCGAAGCATGGAGTGGGCACAAGCCAGATGTGACCCATTTCAGGATTCTTGGCTCAAAGGCTTGGGCTAGAATTCCAACAGAGAAGAGGAAGGCTTTGCAGCCCCAAAGCCAAGAGTGTATTTTTGTTGGATACTCTGAAGATTCAAAAGGGTACAAACTGATAAATTTGAGCACAAATAAATCCTTTATCGAAAGGTGTGTTCAGTTTGAAGAAGAACCCCTTGCAGCAGTGGAAGTTGGTGAAGCCTCTTCACCACCTGAACCTCAATAAGTAAGTAAAGAGATTGTTGAACATGCTGATTCTTATTTTTCTGATGGATATGAGTTTATTGCAGACCCTAACATCCCTACAAGGCCAAAATGGGCAGCCAAAACACTACATGCAGCAGGAGAGCTAGCTGGGTATCCCAATGACCCAAGGAGGACTAGATCTCAGTTTGAGAGTGGTCTGTGCATGAAGGATCCTATGTTTGCTGAAAAATGCTATTTGATGGCGGATTCTGATCCTCAAACATATGAAGAATCATTAGGATATTGAATATGGCAAACAACGATGAAGGAGGAGTTCAGCTCACTCCAGAAGAGCAACACATGGGAGCTAGTGGATCTTCCCCCAGGGAGAAAACTAGTACAGTGTAAGTGGGTCTATAAGACCAAATTTGATGCTGATGGTTCACCAATGAAGTAAAAGGCCATATTGGTAGCCAATGGCTACTCACAGGTTCATGTCATAGATTACGATGATACCTTTGCCCCAGTGGCAAAGATGGATTCCATCAAGCTAGCGTTAGCCATTGCAGCCTCAAGGCAATGGAAGGTACATCACATGGATGTAAAATGTTCCTTCCTGAATGGAGATCTCACTAAAGAGATATATATGCAGCAGCCTCAAGGTTTTTCTACTAACCATTCTCTTGTGTGCAGGTTGAGAAATTCATTGTATGGGATAAAGCAAGCCCCCAAGGCTTGGTATGCCAAGATCGATAGCTTCTTGCTATCGCTGAATTTTGTTCGGTGCAAATCAGATCCAAATTTCTATTTGAAGTTAGTTAATGGTTCATTAATGATCATTGTGTTATATTTTTATGACCTCCTCATTACAGGAAGCTCAAAGGCTGAGATTGATTCCTTAAAAGGAGCTATGAACCAATCCTTCTCCATGACAGATTTGGGGCTCTTAAGTCAATTTTTGGGGCTTGAGATTACTCAAACCAAAGCTGGAATCAAGGTGCACCAGTCCAAATATTCCTTGGACTTGCTGAACAAATTCAAAATGAAGGATTGCAAAGCAAGCAAAACTCCTTTCCTTTCAGGAGTGAAGCTGGAAGAAGCTGATTCTTCACCGATGGTAAACAATACACTGTATAGGAAATTAATTGGATGTTTGTTGTATCTAACACATACTAGACCTGATATTTGTTATACAGTAAGTGTGGCTTCTAGATTCATGGATCAGACTCAAGAGATCCATTGGAAAGCAGCCAAAAGGATCCTTAACTTTCTTAAGGGAACATGGACACATGGGATCTTCTATAAAGCAAAATATGATCTTGATTTGATTGGATTTACTGACAGTGCTTGGGTAGGTGATAGCACAGATAGAAAGTCCACATCAGGATATGTGTTCATGCTTGCAGAAGGGCCAATCAGCTGGTCAAGCAAGAAACATAGTGCCATTGCACTCTCATCTACAGAAGCAGAGTATAGAGGAGTTGTTAATGCAGCAACTCAATGTTTATGGTTGCAAGGTTTACTTGGAGAGTTTGGCTTCAAACCAGAGTACTCAACTACCATATACTATGATAACCAAAGTACCATTAAAATCTACAAAGATCCAGTTCAGAAGCAGAGAACCAGACACATTGAGATCCATATGCACTACATCAGAGAACTTGTGCATGATGGCACCATTCACCTACTCTTCTGTTCATCTTCAGAACAAGTAGCTGATATCTTCACCAAAGCATTTTGTGAGAAGACCTTCAGCAATCTCAAATCACTGCTGGGGATTTCTGATCATGCTGTGAAGCATGAGTGAAGACAAGATTCTACAATTTTGTTTTATAGTCCATGTTTAAGGGAGGATTTTCCCAAGTTGGTTTTGCCTCTTTCCTTGTTTAAATGGACATGCAGTATGTAAAGGGTGACTAAGCCTTGTTGCTAGGCCCTATAATTTTATGATATATTACTCATAATTCAATCTTAAGGGGGTGTGTTAGAATAATCAACCCACATTTTACCCATTTAGACATTAATTTAATTATTTCTGTCTTATTAGCCTAGTTCATGTGTCCCACCTTGTGCAAGTTGTGTTTTACCTATCCATAGTGGTCAAATTTGCCTCATTTGACTCATGTAGTGCATGGGAAATCCCAAGGAATCAAATCTGCTTTATTTCTAGCCTCCTAGGTGCCCTTCTGCTTTTTCTTCTTTATTCCCTGCTTTTTCAGTGTTTTAAGGGAAATAGAAAAGCTAGACTAGGTGAGGTGAACTAGTTTTTTGTCCTCTTCATCCTCCACTCTTTTCTCCATGAAAAATCATGTATGATCTGCCATTCCACCACTCTTTATCTTGCCTAATCCATTTTTCTAATTCGTGAGATCCATGACAGATTTGGGATCAAATTTTTACACCTATGGGAGTTTTGCTTATTTTCAGTAAGCCTGCTTTATGCTAGATTCGAATTGCTCCTCATGCATTTGAATACCTGATGTATGTAATTTATTCAGCAACCTATGTTATTATAGGTTTGGCTATTGTACACTGATTTAATACAGTTTAGTGTTCAGCTCCAATTTTCAGTCTCTTTGTGAGTGATTTTGCATGATCAATTGTTAATTGTTGTGAGTAAAATTAATCTATCACCTGGTTCAATTTCCACAACCACCATTACTAAATATCTGTATTTCATATCCTATTTGAAGCCTGAACACAAAGAGGTGGTGTGGAAGAAAAGTGTTCCATCCACCTTGCTAGAAGAGAGGTGGCAACAATTATTGAAGGCCACTGTGGTATATATAACTTGTGAAGGTAGATACAACAGGTCCATGATATATCATTTGAAACTAATGAACCATTTCATAGAAAAGAGCCCTATGAATTTACCTTTCTACTTACACAGGAGCCTAGAAAAAATGGCACATCAGGTGAAGGATTAGCCAACTAAGATTGTTGGAAGATTGTCTCACCATGGCCTTATACAACTCCTTATCCAAAGAAGTACTGAAGAGGAGAAATATGGCATGGACACATTTCTTGTTTTGGAATGGTTTTGAAATTGGCCTACAACCAGAAGAGAAGGAAAAGACTCCTTCAAAGAAATCCACCACCCTTAGGAGTGGAAATCAGAAAAGAAGGGCTATCTCACCAACAATAGTAGATCGGCCTTCTTCCCCTTCCAAAACCAAGGAGGCTAAAAGAAACCTAGAATTCAGTGAAAAGGGAAAGGAAATCATAGCGCAGAGTGGAAACATTCTGAATCTACAGTACTCATATTCAAAAGAAGAAAGAGAGGAAGGTGTTGACCTAGCAGAGCAGGTGGGAGTAGAAAATGAAGAACTTCCATCACCCACACCAAAATATAAGGATGAACCAGTATAAAAAGCTTCCTTTAGTAATCCCAGGGCACAGAAGGTAAACCAATTCTTGAGACAAGTGTATGAGCTGGAAGTTTTAGAAAGAGAGATAAAAAGGAATAATTCCATGTTGACCACGAGGAATAAGGAGTTGCACAATTATTTCCTGGAGATGAGAGGAATGTATATCTTGTAGAAAAGAAGAAACCTAAGATACATGAAGGAAAACACTAGGTTGTACTAGATGATCAGGCTTCTGAGGCTGCAGGTGAAGAATTCCAGACATAACCTTGGCACTAATTTTTCACTAGAAACCCTAGTTGAAGCAGCGGTAAGCCTTCAAAATCCAGAATCAATCCAGGCTACTGCTGATCCTCCAAACATTGAGCAAGATAAATAAAGGTCAGAAGGTAAAAAAAAAACTGAAAAATGTAATTTGGGAGGTTGCCTAAATTTTTTGGAAGAACAGGGCTTTCAATGGCTTAGGAGGATGCTGAAGCCGTTCATTAGCCACCAAAAGCAACACTCTCGACAGGTAACAGACCTAGAATTTTGACTCCTTAACCACTGAAAGCATAAAGAGGTACAGAAAGCATTTTTTGCATAAAAGACTAGTTTTGGTAAATATACCTAGCTCAGGGATGAAGTGTAAAAGCCGAAAGTTGCTTAAGTGCACCATCAAAGGAGGTCTGTTCCAGTTTTAGGGATACATCAAAGAGGAGAGGGTCACAAAACCCTACCTATTTTAACCAACAGTGGCTCATCCATCAAAAGAATAGTTACCACCTTCCTCTAGTACTCACTGCAGTCATCAAAAGGTTCAAAGAGTGAACAAGTGTTAGAGGTAGTTAAACTAGTATTTAAATTAGGGTTTCTGACCTAATTTTGCAAAAACATTAATTTTATCTATTTTTAGTAAAACAGATCCAATTTTTCAGGATCTGATTATTTTTGTAAAGGCTATAAATCCTAATACTTATTTTATAGAAAATGTTCGACTTCAGGGACCTATAGATGATTACTATTATCAAGCTTCTCATATTGCTCATGACCTAATATAAGCTCTTTTGCTATCATATGTTCAGCTTCCATTTCTTGTCTATTCTGTGCTTATGCTTGAGTGTGTTCTTTAGGTTTATTCATGTTATTTGATGTTTGATAGATGTCATACTATCTGCATGTTGATGATTTGAATTACAAGTACTTTCCTTTTTATGATTAGCCATTTATATATAACTGTTTTATGTATGAATCTGCCAGCATGACAAGTTCTCCATCTTTGCGCCATATTATCAAACCTCTGAATAGTGGTAGTTAGAATCCTTATTGTTGCTTGATTTTCATGCATGTATTGAGATTGTGAGGTCCTGTAAGTCACCTGACTTGATCCAATTAGAAAAACCATAAAAACATTTAAGTTACCAGTCATCCTCGAGCTGCAACCTACATGAGTTTCCTATAGTGATAACACAGTCAATCCACATAATTATTGATTTATAAGCTTAAATTCTAGATGCCAAAAGGATTGAGGAATATACAAAAATACAACTCAAAATAAGAATACAATAATTTGAGAGACTCGAACAAGAGATCATACAATTCAAGGAAAACGTTGATGAGGGATCTGTCAAGTCAAAGTTTGAAACCAACTTAGGATTCTAGATGACATCCTGAATAGCGAAAGACCATCACATGATAGATATGGTTTTGGTTTTGTCAAACAAAGTTAACTAGAAAGTTTCTTTTTCACTAATCAAGGAGGAATCAAGAAAATATATGCTGAAGCACTAGAAAGACTAGTTAAAAAGGAAGAGTGCATGAAATCTTCCCTGAACTATCAAGATAAAAAAATTGAATAATATGGTGCCTATAGTAGGGCTTCTGCCTTTGCTACAGGAAGGAGCATATCCCTTCCGACTATAGGACAAAAGGGTATGGTTCCTGTGAGAATGGAAATAATAGAAATAAAAACAAACAAAAAATGAAATAAAATAGAACCCCTGCAAACAAGGTTAGGGATAAGATCTAGAACCCTGCATCAAACTGTTAGAAAAATAAGAAATGGTTGCACGCAATCAGCAGAGAACCTGCAGCAAAATTTAAGTAAATAAAGTTGCAAGAAAAATATGTTAAACAACTACAGTAAACATGATAGAAAACAGAAAATGATACCTTCTATGGATGAAAATGGGCCACCATTCCCTAGCTCGGGGAGCACCTCTCTTAGGAATGGGAGCTTTAGCTCAATGGAGGAATGGAAGAGAGGGAGGGTGAATGACTTGAGAGGAAAATGGTCTCAAGGCACTCACACGGGCAGCATAACGATATGGAGATGAGAAGTGATTTGAGAGTGACTCCCACCCCTCTATTTATACTTTTTCTCAATATTTGTAGGGTTTTAAGCCCTTAGTCAGGGCTTTAGCCCCTTTTTTGGGCTTTTATCCCCTTTCAACCAAGTCTTATCTCTTTTGGTGGTTTTAATCTCCTTTGAGGGGTTTTAGCCTCTTTTTTTAGGTTTTATCCCCTATGAGAGCTATTTTGGCTCTTTTTAAGGGTTTTAAAGGCCTTTTTCATATTTTTGAGCCTTTTTGAGGGTCGAGGGGTCAAATGAGGGTCATGCATGGATGTCCTTGGGTGGTGTACGTCATATACAACTTAGTGAGGGATTTTTTGGGTTAATAGATTTCCCCCTGATGTGTGAGGGTAGGAGCTCATCGTATGGCCGATGGACATCATAGGATTTTCTAGGGAGAGGTGGTGCTTCCTAGGCTAGGGAATGGTGGCTTCTAGTTTTTTTGTTAATATGGTTCCCATCTGTTGATGTATTTGAAACTTTGAAATGTATTCACTTATATATCTTATATGTTTTACCCCGATGTTTATTTTGGGATGTATCTACAATGTAATTGAGTCATGTTATGCCCCGATGTTCCGATCGGTAGATTCAATAATGTACACAAGTCATGTGAAGTCATTGAGGTTAACCCTCCTTGTTGATCGAAGGGAAAAGTCCCCACAGTTGTGGGGCACTAGGGTTATTATACTCTCCTAGTGATGTCAGCTCTACTATGTAATTGTTAAGTAGGGCTGACATATTGAAGTGGACATTAAGTGAATGAAAGAATATAAATAGAGAGTGGGTCTCTCTATTTATCACACACACACTCACTCATTGGGGCGCATGAGTGAGAGAGGAGAAGCTCTCTCAAGTGTGAGAAAGAGAACAAGCTATGGAGATCATCTTTTCTATTTTCGGGTTTTACTGCTGACATTGGTGCTCATTCTATCTCTGAGGAAGTTGAAGGGTTTTCTCCTTTATGGTTTCCCTGAGGAAAATTCTTTGTGTCTCTTATCTCTTGTGTTTATTACTGTGCATTTTATTCTCTCAAATAAGATCTTAAGATCATATTGCTTAAATGATAAAAATCTAACATGGTATCAGAGCTAACCTAGGAAGAATACATTGTGTAGCTACAAAAGCTAGGGATTCTTACTTTTTGGGTCTCTCTCCACAATCCGTCAGCAAAAGTATTCTAGGCTGACTCTCCATTGAAGCATTAGAGGAAATTTCAACTCAAAATGGGCCTCTTAAATTTAATTCAAATTCCATGTCATAATGTGTTAGCCAATGAAATCACTTTAAATTTGAAATACCGTATAGGTCTTAAACACCTTTTTAATATAAATTTGGGGATAGGTATCATAAAACAAACTACTTTTTTGTTTGTATTTTTGATATATCTCTGCGTGTTTTTACTCAAATTTTGATCGGGAGAGCTCGTTGGATGTGGAATTAAATTCCTCATCCAACGAGTACCCACTCGGCATACTTTTGATGGGCCCCGCTACCCCAAAAACAAGAAATACCTGAAAAAACATGATGATGACATCATCATCATGTTTTTTCAGGTATTTCTTGTTTTTGGGGTAGCGGGTCCTGTCAAAAGTATGCCAAGTGGGTACTCGTTGGATGGGGAATTTAATTCCGCATCCAACGAGCTCTCCCGATCGAAATTTGAGTAAAATCACGAGGAGATATGTCAAAAATACAAACAAAAAAGTAGTTTTTTTTTCGTCCTCCAAAATTAATAAATATTATTTTATTATTTTAACTAATATTTTATTAATTTTTTTAGGAGGCCCATTTTGAGTAGAAATTTCCTCTAATGGGCGCATCTTTCTGTCGAAGCAGATTTCTATTTTGAGCATTTGCAGTTTTTGCTGCGAGAAATTAGGGCTTCTTACAAAAGAGGAATGTTTGAGTGAGTCTAGCATAGGATTGCTCTCCCCATAAAAATCAAATTTTAGAGACCTGGGTCGATATTTCTGGTTGGGTATAACTACGAGAAATTCAAACATGAGTTTGACCTCAGGCTGTAAAAACCCTAAAATACTAAAACTGATAATATTTGGTACATTCGCTAAATCTTAGGATTGGAAAAGGATCGGGAGCTGAAACTTTCACAGGCCGAATATAAAATCCCAATTTACACTGTATCCAAATTTCATCCTTAGATTCTCTAAATTCTAGGAGATATGATCCCTCCACGTTAGGGTTCTAGCCTCTTCCAGGATTTATCCCTAAACAGGACACCTGGGGAGAATTGTTATATCTCGGGCTGCAAATGTCCAAATGAAATTTCTTAAGATTTTACAATAAGGGCATGGATTGTACTTTTTGTGGTAGAATTTTCAAGGCTATAATATGAAATAGTGACACATCGCAGTCCGTACAACTTCGCTATGTTGAACAGTCCTGAAATAGGTCACCTTTGGAAAATGATCATAAGTCCCAATTGGTAAAACCAATTCTGAGGAAACCAATGGTGTTGGAATAGGGATAGGTGAGGCTATCGTAGTAATTTTAGAGATATTGCAGAAATAGTATCAGGAATTTATGTAGAAGAAATTGGAAAACTAGGGATTCTTGTTCTAGGAGCTTCTCTCCACTATTTTAAGAAAAGGAGTACATTGGACAGCTCAACTTGAAGAGGTCTATATTTCTAGCCAATTAGATCTGAAATATTCAAAGTTTTTAAAATTACGATTTCTCTGACAAACCCTATATCATCCAGCTCTGAAACCAAGGCATACACCTCAAATTGGTAAGATCTAATCTTTTTCTATTTACATTTGAGGTTCTTGTTTCAAAGTGATCTATCACATCATCTTGATGATAAGCTTGGTGAAGTTGAAAAATTCCAAGCATTGAAGTATATGATCTCTCTGAAGAAAATGAATTGGACATCTACACAAGTAGACAGGTTCCAGTTCCAGAGGGAGATGAGGCTAAAATCCTTACACAAGAATAACTTAGTCAAGACCAAGAAGATCATTGTTGATTCAATCATGGATCACCTTATACCACAAGTGTTTTCCTTAAAGACATTGAAAGAGATGTTTGATTCCTTGACCAAGATATTTGAAGGGAAGAACATAAATCAGAATATGACTTTGAGAAAATAGTTGAAGAATGTGAAGATCCAGAATGCAGAGACCATACAGTCATACTTTACAAGGGTCTCTCAAATCAAAGAACAACTTGAAGTGGTAGAAGAAGAAGTGGAGAATGTAGAAGTTGTGGTAACCACCTTGAATGGACTCCCAGGATCATGGGATTCCTTCATTTGAGGAATGTGTTCCAGAAGGAAGTGATTACTTTCAGCAGACTCTGGGAAGAGCACACACAAGAAGAAGCTCGACTCATAATAAGAGAAAAGAAGATGGGAGCAACTGAAGATCAAGCTCTCACCATCCAAAGAAGATCCCTCAAGCGATGAGGAATATGAAGAACTCAACTCTTGAAAAACCTTTTATCCATCTTATTATTTGGTTAAGAAATGATGAATGAAGAAGATGATGAAGTTGAAGGTTCAAGAAGGAGTCTACCCACAAAACAAATAAAGATAAGTATTCAATTTTCATTTCATGATATTGTTTTGTTATTCATTTGTTTATATTCAGTTAATGATAGAATGTTTTCATTAATGACAATATGCCACTAATATGCATGTGATGGCTAAGTAGCTCATGGTGCTATACAACTCTCCATTGCTACTTATCTAGAATGAGACCTCTTTGCTGACATATTGGATTAGTGCACAATCTCAATGATGTCTTGGTAGAGATGGAAGGCATCTAAAAAAATTTCCGCGATATATGGATGAATGTTGTATTGGATAAAATAGTTGCATAATCATATATCTTGATGCAAAATAATCTTTCCTTATGTATATACCTTATGAAATGTTTATACCTTATGAAATGTTTATAACCATACAACTAATGCATTTGACTTGTAGGAAATATCATGTAAAATCGCCTACAAGAAAAGAAGGATTAGACTTGTTCTGAAGAACAAGTGACAACAATTCAAGAAATAATCCAAGATAAAGAATAATATGACAAACGCAGTGACATCATTGATGCAACACCTTCCAGCTATGAAGAAGTAACCAAGATGATAGAGAAGACCAGTTCAAGAAGAATGATGTCTAGGATGCAGTATCGATACATGAAGGGAAGTTCGTATTTCCATCATGCAGTAGAGGGAAACATCGTGGGATACAAGGCAAGATTCGTATCACGAGACTTCTCATGAAAATAAGGCATAGACTACGAAAAAACATTTGCAGCTAGTGGGAGGTTTAACTATGTGTGCAAATGAAAGAAGGCCTTGTACGAGCTCAGAAGACACCCATGGGATAATACATACATGAGGAACTTGAAAAAGATGACAAGCTCATAGATGGGTGAGAGAAGAACTTTTTAAAAAGTTCAAGATAGAGGATCTTGGTATCCAGTGATCCTAGATGGATACATAGAATATTAGTAGTAGAGGAAGCTACTTGTCACTCCGGTACAGAATGTTTCAGTGCATAGAGTACGAAAGACAAAGGGAGTATGATGCTCTGCTTCAGAGGGAGTGACTGTAGAAGATCCCAAGGTTCGACCTGGTATGACATGATGGATAGCTTACTGATGACTCTAGGCTTTACTGAGAGTAAAGCAAATTCCACCTTTTCTTCAAGGTTGAAGGCAGAAGACAAGTAATGATCATGTTATATGTCGATGACTTGTTCTTGATAGAAAAGAGGAATTCATTAAAGTTACAAGAAGGAGAGTTGCTGCCGAGTTAGAGATGAAGGACTTGGGGATGATGCACTACATTCTAGGAATGGAGGTGTGTACAAGGGAAGTATGCAGTAGAGATCCTGAATAGGTTCAGGATGATGGACTACAAGACCATGACCACACCTATGGAATCAATCTTGATGCTATTGAGTGTTGCTTCATCAGAGTCAGTTGATGCCATGATGTGTCATCAGATGATTTGTTCCTTGATGTACCTGATGAATATGAGACCAGATATTTTCTTTGCTGTGAACACATTGAGACATGTTCACCTGATGGTTACAAAGCATGCAGTGAGGTACCTAAAGGGTATAGTTGAGTATGGGATCAAGTATGATACAAATAAGAATATTAACTTGGAGGGTTATGTCGATTCGTATTAGGCAGGAAGTGCCATTGATAGGAAGAGCACTTTGAGTTGCTACTTTAGTATGAGATCAGGTGTGATCTCTTGGTTTGGAAGGATGGACTCCTGCATGGAGCTAAGTACAACTAAGGAAAAATATGTTGCCACTTGCGATTTGGGAGATAGTATGTTTCTTTTGAAAACTACTATTTTATTTGATTGATCTAACTTGCATTTTGGTATGATGCAGAGAGGATTAATGAAGCTCCAGTTTGTGATCCAGAACGAGATATCTCGAAAGAGGGAGTTCTAGCATAGCTAGTAAGACATGTTGTCTAAGCATAAATCCTAGCAAAGCTCGTAGGTTGCTCAGACTTAAATGATCCTATAGGTTATCCTCAGATGTAATCAGTCCTGGCGAAGCTTGCAGGTTACCCTTGGACGTAATCAGCCTTGATGTGATTCTATGCTAGAAATGGCCAGAGTGAAGTTTGAGTACTTCAGGTAGAAGCTTGGTGTTCTCCAAATCGAGGTTCCTTCCAAAGGGAAGTGATGATTTGGTGAGCCCTTCTGACATGGTGAGAGGATTGGTTCCTTACATGGTTAGATATAAGTGTTTTGCCTTTCTGACATGGTGAGAGGATTGGTTCCTTCCATGGTTAGATGTAAGAGTTGTGACATGGTGAGAGGATTGGTTCCTTCCATTGTCAGATGTATGTGATGATGCTACATCCAACATGAAAAAGGGTTGGCTCTATGATGACACATCTAGTATGAAAAAGGACTAGCTCTGTGTAGATCCCAAACGCAGAATGAAAAAGGGCTAGCTATGTGATGGCACATCTAGTATGAAAAAGGACTAGCTTTGTGTAGATCCCACATCCAACATGAAAAAGGGATGGATATGTGATGGCACATCCAGTATGAAAAAGGATTGGCTCTGTGCAGATCCCACATCTAGTATGAAAAAGTACTAGCTCTGTGATGCCACATCCAGTATGAAAAAGGATTGGCTCTGTGTAGATGCCACATCTAGTATGAGAAAGGAGTAGCTTTGTGATGATACATCCAGTATGAAAAAGGACTGGCTCTGTAGATGTGCATCTAGCATGAAAAAGGGCTAGCTCTGTCAATGAAGAGCTACATGGAGGCTAGGCCTACAGCCAACATGAAAAAGGGATAGCTCTATAGAACTTCTTGTGATGAGAAGAATGAAGAGATAGCACCATTTTATTGAGATAGACGAAGTAGTGATGAGAATGATGATCTAGTTATGATCCAGATGCAGTGATGATCCAGACTTGATGAAGATGACTTGACAATGAATATGACTTGAAGATGAAGATGACTTGATGATGATCCAGATGATACATAGAAGAATACTTGTGCTGATAAATTATGTTGAGAGAATACCTTCCTAGTTAAGAGGGAGTGTTGATGTATTTGTAACTTTGGAATGTATTCACTTGTATATCTTATATGTTGTACCCCAATGTTTATTCTGGGAAGTATCTATAATGTAATTGAGTCATGGCATGCCTCAATGTTCCGATGGGGAGATTCAATAATGTAAAAAAGTCATGTAAAGTCATTGAGGTTGTTAACCCTCCATTGTAAGTTGAGGCAATAGTCCCCTCAATTGTGTCAAGGTTAAACCTCCTTGTTGATCAGATGGCAAAGTCCCCACAATTGTGGGGCACTGGGGTTATTACACTCTCCTAGAGATGTTGGCTCTAGTAAGTAATTGTTAAGTGGGGCCGACATGTTGAAGTGGACATTAGGTGAACGAAAGAATATTAATAGAGAGTGAGTCTCTCTATTTATCCAACACACACTCACTCATTGGGGTGCATGAGTGAGAGAGGAGAAGCTCTCTCAAGTGTGTGAGAGAGAACAAGATGTGGAGATCATCTTTTCTATTTCCAGGTTTTACTGCTACCATTGGTGCTCATTCTATCTCTGAGGAAGTTGTGGGGTTTTCTCCTTTATGGTTTCCCCGAGGAAAATTATTTGTGTCTCTTGTCTCTTTTGTTTATTGTTGTGCATGTTATTCTCTCAGATAAGATCCTAAGATCATATTGCTTAAATGATAAAAATCTAACACCATCAATGGGTGAGATACAAATAATGTGTGACATGTATATGGACGAGGTGGGAATCCTCATGCTCGTAATGATGTCAAAAGAATAATGTGATCTAAGCTCTATCATATAAGAGCTGATCATGTACAACTATTGTTACAATAGTGGTTGCCTCAATGAGAAGCCGAATACAATACTAATCTAAAGGACTATTACATTGGACCCATGGCATTCTCATGGAATGCTATATCTTCATGACTGATGGCCTTTTGGATCTAGAATGGTACATAGCTATAGGGACTCACTGATAGATATTCAGAGTCTCTCTGGTACAAATATGTTGCATCAATCATAAATCTATATAGAAGCATTGCTAGGGCTTTTCAACACTATATCCAACGCAACCTGGAAATCACAAGGGACATGAACCTATTGGGATCCCTCAAATAGACTCATCAATGTGCTAAAGTCAAATGACATACAAGGTCTTCGACCAAATACTACATGGACCAATACCTTGTACAAATATTAATGGTGCGATGATGTAGCTAAAGAAGAGCACGTGAGAAACAACCATCCTGAGTGGCACTAAGGACTCCTCTCGAGCGGTCCAAGGAACTCATAAATGAGGTTAATGAAACCAGGATATAGGGACCTTTGGATCTATCCTCTAGAATACATGTGTTGTCATCGATAGAGGGAGACCTGCACCTGGTCAAGGCAATGGTTTTTCCTTGACCAGAAGCACAACAGAGATAACCAAAAGATGTGAGATGATCTGAGGACTAACCTAGTGAATGGGGGTGGGGGAAGGGGAGGAGCTGAAAAAGGGTAGAGGGAGTGTAGTGAACTCAAACTTCCTTTGTTCAGAGTATGATGGTAGGGTGGACCAGGAAGAAAATGAAACTAACTCATGGGAAAGGGATCATAGTTGTAATACTGGGAATGTCACTGCATATGGGAAATACTTGGATGAGGTAGACACTTTTGATATTAATGGGATCCAATAAAGACACATTGCAGAATACTCTGAACAAAGGAAACCCAAAGTGGGAATGCTGCCACACTATTATTTGTGGGGTGGTGTCTAAAGACACCGTTGTGGTACAATCTCGTGGATTTTTGGCGAGCCCAAGAAAGTAAATGCTCGATTGTGCTTTCAATTTTAGAGAGTTCAAAAGCATGAAGAATACTCCAGTAGGGGCTCTTTTTCATTGGTAGTCTCCTATGCCCAAAAAAGGATAAAAGTATACACAAGAGAGCTTTCCCATCTTATAGGGGATGAGATACTTCTTTACCGTTGGTAGTCCAATTAGGCCAGAAAGGGTTAAACCTATACTGACTAGACGATCATTCAGATACTTTTATGACCATGAATGAAACCAAGTTTGATCGACTATTTTCTTGATGAGAGGGATGGAAAAGAGCTTAAAGACAACCCTATGGTGAGATTTTTTGTAGAGTTCGGCCCCTCTGCCCGAGAAAGCATAAAAGGATGCAGAGGGGAATGGTCTTGGCTTGAATGTGCCAAGATGGTCCTTTTCATTTGATGGTCTACATGGTCTGCAAAAGGAGATAAGCAAGACGATGTAGACACCCTTTCCTATACCTTAACAAGTGGGACATGAAGAAATTGTGCTCAACAATCTTTTCATTCTTTAAGAGTCAGAAAAGAGCTTAAAAGAAACTCTAGTATGGTCAACTGATCATAGTGGCATAGGTGGTGCTCCATGTCGGGATAGTGGACAGTGGTCCAAAGTTCATCCATGCAGTATGGATGGAGAAGGTGTCTTTTAAACATACCAATACATGCATGGGATAGATCGTGGTAGAGGCACATGAGTCAGTGTGGCAGAGGCATGCAAACCGAGGTGGCTCTTGGACAGAGGTTAGAAGAGCTGTGTCTGAGTTGTGGTGGATGGACTTGACTACATGTGATGTGAGTGCAAGTTCGGAGGTAGTTATATTGCAAATGCATGAAAAGGAAATGACCCATCCTCTGGATGATGGTCCGAAAACCCACGTAAGGTGCGGTGGGCAGATTAGATAGCTATATGTTGAAATAAAAATGATGTTCCTTCCGTGCGGTGGCCCGAGAACCCACATGAGTGGTGATAGGCAAGTGTGATACAAGTACAAGTCCGAAGACACTTGTGTCACCATGATGTGGCTCATAGATCGAGGTAAATTTTGAGAAGTAGTCCTAAAAATTACTTGTTAAACATGAGACAATGGTCTCATAAGAAGATAGAGGGCATAATTATGAAACTCATGGTGCAAAAGGGGTCTCAAACGAAATCTGTATGGTCCTGTTATGTCGAAAGGGAGAAAATAGGTCAAATGGGGCCTATATATTGGTCGGGACCACTTTGTGAAGTGTCATTGTGACTGTTCACTACAAAGTTGGAGAGGTGGAACCTAGATTTTAATTTGCTGATTTCTCTTGTTCTAACTAGTGGTTTTGAGTTCTGCGACTTACAAGTAAGAGCTCTTGCAAAATCTATCATTTTCAGTGGTTTACATTTTGAATTTGGTCACCTGGAGGTCCTCTATGAGCTTGTTAGGGTTCAATGATCCAAGTCACACCTTTTGAGGGAAAAAGAGCGACTAGGTCGCATCTGTGAGGCATTTTTGAGCAACCTACTCGCTCTTTTTGGCCAAACCGGTGCAACTTGGTCCCTAGGTGACATGTTTTGCTCGGAGCTGTGGCTGACAGTTGAAATTTTCTTGTGCAACATGTCTATGGAAAAGGGGGATGAGAGATACTACAAATATCTTCAAGAGGAGGCATTTCATGACAGGAATGTGCATGCTACACTATCCCGTTGTGGTTTACTAAAGTTTATGCGGATACCCCTCATGAAGAGCTTGCATCTGTTGCTGCAAACGTTGGTGACATCTTGGGATATTGGGGACAAGTATTTTCTAATCTCGGGACAATGTGTTGAGATCATGTTGTTGGCTGTATACTTTTTGACTGGACTCCCTATGTTGGTAATTGCTAGCGACTTGGTGCTAGTGCTATCTCATGGGGAGACACTCGAGGAGCTGTGTGAGAGGCACTACGTGACTACGTACGTGCGTGGTTCACACATTATGATGTGTGACATTGAGGATGTGTCAACACGGGCTATTGCTACTTTGTTTTTGTGCATCTTGGGCTCTATGTGGAGTCACAAGATATATAGAGGGTAGCTACAGATAGTAGAGCATGCCATGGGGGGCATTTACTATGCCTGGGCCCAGATGTACCTTTAGGCTGTTAGGCGTCAGCTGAACAATGCGAGGAAATCTGGAGGAGACTTTTTTTATGGTACTTCTTATATGATTTATTTTTTGAGAAAGTACCTACTCTGTTTCTGCATCAGGCAGTGAGGGATGGTGGTTTGCGAGAGACACAAATGGGTAGGTGGTGCCAGAAGATGGTTCGTGAGGGTGGTGGTAGTGTAGGATGCTTTTTCACTAAGGAGTTGCTTGAGCAGTGGTGGCATCTCCCACTGATTATTAATCAGTATCCTCATGTGGGTACAGATTATCATGGAGATCCTAAGGTGCCTCGAGCTCCTGGTCAGGCATGGGGACCAACTGGTATGTATGTGTGATGTATTTATGTTCAACTTTATACATAGTGTAGTTGAGCTAGTTGATGATTATATGTATAGAATGATGGTGTCCTTGTTTTTGTATGCAGATGTTGGTCCCCACCCACCACCCAGGTATCAGAGGTAGGTGGTCACTATTGCAGAGGCGGTGGTTCCTGTGGGGAACCCTCGCAAGCGATGAAAGGAGGCAAAGACTATTTTCCCGCACTTGGGGCGGCTAGCTAAGGGGATTTCTGATGACGGCTGGTAGCATTTGGACAATGATTTGATCGTCACCATTCATGCTATGCCTCTAGAGTGGACGTATGTGATGAGAAGGATGGTTGTAGCCTGTGATTACTTTCATCGGGTAGCATGAGGGGATCTTCCTGAAGAGGATGATGGGTCTTCTAATGAAGAAGATGCTTATGATACTGATTTAGATTATGAGGAGGAGTTTGAGTCAGACTAGCAACTATTGGCACTGCACCTAATGCATCGGTGCACTTAGGATTTTTGCATCTCTATGTATATTCAGTTGAGAAAGCATATGATGCTTCTCATTTTGTACTGAACATATTGTGGACATGCGACTTATCTATATATATATATTTTTTATGCACGTGGATGCACTTTTTATAGTTTTATATGTGATTCCTTTTATGATGATATGAAATGCAATGCCTATATTATGTATTTTTACACTTGTGTGTGTGTTTTATATATGCATGATGTTATGCTTGTATGTTTCCTATATACGATTATGAATGTGCCAATTTAGAATTTCATTAGCCATTTGTGAATGTAATGGATTCAAATGTTTTAACCATATGTTTATTGCACAGGAATTTTCTAAAGAGGCAGGGATCATGTACCCGGTAGTAGTTGTTCAACTGGGAGACAAACATCTGGGAGTATAAGAAGACGTCAAGATGGAAAATGCCTAACTAGAGAGAAGAATCCAAGAGGCCATTGAGACCATCATATTTAGTGTGGTTTTTGGTCGCACTACCCACGGATATTCTTGTTGATGTATTTGTAACTTCGGAATGTATTCACCTGTATATCTTATGTCTTGTACACCGATGTTTGTTCTGGGAAGTGTTTGTAATGTATTTGAGTCATGTCATGCCCCGATGTTCCTATTGGGAGATTCAATAATGTAAACAAGTCATGTTAAGTCATTGTGGGTAACCCTCCTATTGTTCAAGGGTTAAAGTCCCTGCAGTTGCAAGGCCCTAAGGTTATTAGACTCTCCTAGAGATGTCGGCCCTAGTGAGTTGTTTTCAAGTCAGAAATTAGTATAAATAGAGAGTGAGCCTCTCTATTTAACACGCACTTAGTTGTAGTGCATATCTAAGGGAGAAGAAGTTTCTAGGGATAGAAATAAAGAGGCTACTACTGTCGGAAGATCATCTTACTATTTTCAGGTTTTACTTTTGTTGATGATTCTATCTCTGAAGAAGTTGTGGGGTTTTCTCCATTTATGGTTTCTTCAAGCAAAAGCATTGTGTTCATTATCACTTGTGTTTGATTTTTTGCTTGTTATTCTCTCAGTTAAAGATCCTAATATAATGCTAGCTTGAATGATAAAATATAACATGGTATCAGAGCTAACCTGAGAAGAAGACACCGTGCAGCTACAGAAACTAGGGATTTCGACTTTTTGGATCTCTCTCCACATATTTTCAGCAAAATAAGGTTGGGTTGACTCTCCTCTCTAGGGTGCATCTTTCTATCGAAGCAGAATCTGGTTCTGAGCATTTTCAGTTTTTGACCCGATACTACTGCCGAAAATTAGGGCTTTCCATAGAAGTGGAATTTTTGAGTGAGCCCAAGCCTGGATTGATCTCCTCCTCAAAATAGAAGTTTATAGGTCAAGAACAAAGTTTTTGGTTGGACGTATCTCCAAGAAAGTCAAACCCTAATCTGCTCTTGAACTAGCACTACAGAAATTTAGCTCTAGATCCAAATTCGACATCTTGACCTGGTAAGATATAAATCTTTTGTATTTCCATTTGAGGTTATCAGTTAAGATGTCTCATTATACCAAGCTTGATTAAAAGCTTGAGGGAGCTAATAAGTTTTGAGCTAGGAAGTATACGATCTCCCTAGTCCTAGAAGAAAATGAGTTGGACTCCTATATTTATGAGGAGGTTCCAGTTCAAAAGGGAGATGAGGATAAGGCCTTAGACAAGAAGAAATTGATCATGGCTAAGAGGATTATTGCTCATTCAATCAGGGATCACCTCATACCACATGTGTCCTCCCTAAAGACACCTAAAGCTATGTTTAATTCCTTGACCAAACTGTTTGAAGGGAAGAACATAAACCTGAAGATGACTCTAAGAAACCAACTAAAGAATGTAAAGATCCAGAATGCAGAGACCATCCAGTCTTACTTTACAAGGGTCTCTTAGATCAAGGAACAACTGGAAGTAGTAGACAAAGAAGTGGAGAATGCAGAGATTTTGATGACCACCTTGAATGGTCTTCCTAGGGCATGTGACTCTTTCATTCAAGGGATCTGTGCCAGAAAGAAGCTAGTCAAGTTCAACAGACTATAGGAAGAATTCTCTAAAGAAGAAGCTCAGATAGTAGCTCAAGAAGAAAATATGGGAAGTGAAGATCAAGCTCTCACAGTCCACACCAATAAAACTAGAAGGGACCATCATCACTCCAAAGGTAAGAATTCACACTCTAGAAGAGATCTGTCTACTATTAGATGTTACACATGTGATGAGAAAAGACACATACCCAAATACCGTCCTAACAAAGGGAACCCTCACAAGAAAAAGGGAAACAAGAGAAGACATCATGCTCATGCTACAGAGGATGATGAACCTTCCACAAAGAGAATCAAACAAGAAAGTGATTATTATTCAAGTGATGAAGAATATGTGTTGATATCCGCTCTCACGGGAACTATCTCACATGGAAGCAATGATTGGCTTATAGACAGTGGTGCTTTCTAACATATCACAGGATTCAAAGAATCATTTTTCAAACTATCTAAACATGAGTCACCTCACAAGGTGAAACTTGGGGATGACTACCAGTATCTAATAAAAGGTAGCGGTGAATCCTTTTATAAGCTAGACTCTGGAAAGTCTATGAAGATGAAAAATGTATTGTTTCTACTGAGACTAAAGAAGAACCTCCTCTCCATATTTGGATTGGATGCAAAAGGAATGAGGGTTACTTTTGTAGATGGTGAAGTTGTTATGTGGCCAAAGGAAAAGAATTTTGATGATGTAGATTGGGGAATAAGAAGGAGGTCTATACAAATTGAAGGGCCAACTAGAACAAGCTTTGGTTCATGAATCTGTAGAACCAAATGAGCTTTGGCATAGAAGGCTTGCACATGTGCATTACAGGGCACTACCACTTGCAAGAAAAGTTGTTGAAGGTCTTCCAGAAATGTAGACAAAACATGATGGTGTCTGCAAAGAATGTACAAAAGGAAAGAAGACAAAGAAGACATTTCCAAGTAGTGAGAGCAAGGAAAAAGGAATCTTGGAAATCATCCACTCTTATGTATGCGGTCTGATGTCATCTAGTTCATTAAGCGGGTATGTATACTATGTTTCTTTCAGTGATGATTTTTCTAGGAAGACATGGATATACTTTATGAATAACAAAGATGAAGTATTTAGCAAGTTCAAGGAATTCAAAGCCTTGATCAAGAACCACATAGAAAAGAAGATCAAGATTTATTGATCAGATAATGGCAAAGAATTCACATCGAATGAATTTAAAGACTTATGCAAAGATTCAGGGATTAAGAGGGAGTTAACCACTCCATATAATCTACAACAAAAAGGGGTTGCAAAAAGGAAGAATATAACAATCATGGAAGCTGCAAGGGCCATGCTTCATGATCAAGATCTTCCCATGCATATATGGGCAGAAGTTGCCAGAACAGTGGTGTATGTACAGAACCGTACTCCACATAGAGTTCTAGATAATAAGACACCTAAAGAATTCTTTTTCGACAAGAAACTAGAAGTCAACCATCTCAAAATATTCGGTTGTCCAGTGTACATACACATTCCAAAAGAATAGAGGAAAAAGTTAGATCCTTTAGGAAGGAAGGGTATATTTGTGGGATAATTTGAAAGCTTGAAGGATTACATGATATACTTCCTAGGATTCAAGAAGATCGACATCAGCAGGGACATAACATTTGATGAAGACTCAACTTACAACAAATCAAGAAAGAGACCTGCTGAAAAACCTGAAGAAATAGAAGCACCCAGAATTTATGACACAACCATGAACGAAGATGTCAATAAGAATATCAATAAATAGAAGAACCTAAAGAACCTGTAGATCTAGCTTACGAGAAGAATACTCACAAGAGGAAACCTGCTTGGGTATGATAAGCTATCCACGGTGTAGAAAGATATGGGGCTCTAGAAGAAACACATAGAGAAAGAAAAAAAACTAGGTCATGTTCTAGTTATGTATCCTTATTATTTTATTTCATTGATAAAGAACCTTCCAACTATGAAGAAGCGACATAAAAGAAAGAGTGGAAGGATGCTATGATTGAAGAGTACCAATTGATCATGAAGAATGATGTTTGGGATGTTGTCCCAAGACATGAGGGGAAGTCTGTGGTGATTTCCAAATGGATCTACAAGATCAAGCATGATGTAGATGGCAGCATAGAAAAATACAAAGTAACATTTGTGGCTCGTGTCTTCTCCTAGAAAGAAGGAATAGATTATGAAGAAACTTTTGCACTTGTATCCAGAAACACTTCCATCAGATCAATACTTGCTCTAGCTACAATGATGAAATAGAAGATACACCAGATATATGTCAAGACTGCTTTCTTGAATGGTGTAGTGGAAGAGGAATTGTATGTGAAGCAACCACTCGGTTTTGAGACACCATTAGAGGAATTTTGGGGTCTAAAATGGGCCTCCTAAGGAAAATAATAAAATAATAGTTAAAATAATAAAATAATAGTTAAAATAATAAAATAATATTGATTAATTTTGGAGGAAGAAAGAAAAAAACTACTTTTTGTGTTCGTATTTTCAACATATCTCCCTGTGTTTTTACTCAAATTTCGATCCGGAGAGCTTGTTGGATGCAGAATTTGATTCCGCATCCAACGGGTACCCACACTGCATACTTTTAATAGACCTCACTACCCCAAAAACAAGAAATACCTGAAAAAATGTGATGATGATATCATCATCACGTTTTTTCAGGTATTTCTTGTTTTTGGGATAGCAGGGTCCGTCAAAAGTATGCAGTGTGGGTACCCGTTGGATGTGGAATCAAATTCCGCATCCAACGAGCTCTCCCAATCAAAATTTGAGTAAAAACACAATGAGATATGTCGAAAATACAAACAAAAAAAGTAGTTTTTTTTAATGACAAATATGTCAATTCAACCATTATGGTTGACTTATTTTATTTAAATTCTATTGGTTCTTGAATTCCAACTCACAAAAACTTATTTTGGCACGATTTCTTATAAGGCCCATTTTAGACCCCAAATTTCCTCTAATGATGACAGGGAGACTCATGTGTGTAAATTGAAGAAATCCCTGTATGGTTTGAAACAGGCACCCAATGTTAGATTTTTAACATTAAGCTAGCATTATTAGGATCTTTTAACTGAGACAATAACAAGCACAACAATCAAACACAAGAGACAATGAACATAATGTTTTTTTTTGGGGAAACCATAAATGGAGAAAACCACGCAACTTCCTTGGAGATAGAATCAACACTAAATAGAAAATCCCAAAATAGTAAGATGATCTCCCGACAACAGTAACCTCTTTCTTCCTATCCCCAGTGTCTTCTTCTTCCTTAGATATACGCTACAACTGAGTGTGCATGAGTGTGTGTTAAATAGAGAGGTCGCCTCTCTATTTATACTAATTCCCAAAATGACTAAAACCATACTAGGGCCAACTTCACTAGGTGAGTCTAATAACCCTAGTGCCCCAAAATTGTGGGGACTTTAACCCTTAGACAATAAGAGGGTTACCCACAATCACTTGACATGAATCTTTTACATTATATATCCTCTCGATCGAAACATGAGGGCATTAAATCATGACTCAATTAAATTATAGACACATCCCAAAATAAACTTCAGGGTACAAGACATAAGTTACATAGGTGAATACATTCCGAAGTTACAAATACATCAACACTCCCTCTTAACTAGGAAGGTATTCTTTCGACACAATTTTCAGCACTGGTATTCTTCTCTGTATCGACTGGGTCATTTCATTATATTCATCTTCAAGTCTTCTTCAAGTATTCTTCGTCTTCAAGTCATCTTCATATTCTTCTTCAAGTCTTCTTCATCACGGAATCCACATCATCACGACTACTGGATCATCACTGTTGGATCATCATCACATTTGGATCATCACTTGATCTAGATCATCATCAAGTCTGGATCATCATCACATCTGGATCATCATCACATGCTATCTAATAATGGTGCTATCTCGATTCTTCTCGTCTCAGGAATTTCTATAGAGTCAGCCTTGTAGGCCTGCGCTTCATGTAGGTCTTCATTAATGCTTATATCTGACACTTAAGTCAAAATGGCCCACCCATCTCTTACATCTGACCTCATCTTATTATAAAGGCATGCCTAGCGCTTGCATCTAACCTCATGTTATCAAAAAGTCCCAGCACTCACATCTGACCATGTGTAAACACATCGCGCTAGAATGGCTCGGCACTTATATCCGATCATGTGCAAGAACATCGCATTAGAATGGCTCTGCACTTACATCCAACCCCATCTTGTCAGAAAGGCACATCACTCACATCTGACCATGTGTAAACACATCGTGCCAGTATAGCTTAGCATTTATATCTAACCTCATCCTGTCAAAAAGGATCTACACGTACATTCGACCATTTGTAAACACATCACATCAAAAAGGCTCTCAGTCCCAGACTAAGGATTCCTGGTAACTGACTAGGCGCCTCCATTCTCCCATAGAATGGTAGTTGCCCTTACATCTGACCTACTCCTTAGAATGGCCAGCACTCACATCTGACATGGGAGGAACCTAATCCTTTAACCATGACAGAATGGCTTAGCCCTTACATCTGATCAAGTGGGAACACATCCCTCTATCACATCAGAATGGCTCTCAGTCCTAGACTGAGTTTTCCTGGTAACTGACCAGGCACCTCCATTCCAAGAATGGCAATAGCCCTTATGTCTGATCACATAGGAACCAATCCTGCAGTTATATCAGAATGGCTCAGCACTCATATCTAACATGGAAGGAACCTAAATCCTCTCACAATGACAGAATGGCTCAGCCCTCACATCTGACCATGGAAGGAACTTAATCCTCTCCCATGTTAGAATAGCTCATGGACTCATCACTTCCCTTTGGGGGGAACCTTGATCTGGAGAACACCAAGCTTCTCCCTGAAGTACTCAAACTTCACCCTAGCCAATGGCTTCATCAACATATCATCTATCTGATTTTCCATCACAACATACTCGAGCTTCACTACTCTGCTCTACACCATATCTCTGATATAGTGATACTTGATCTTGATATGCTTCGACTTGTCATGGAACACCGGGTTATCCGACAACTTGAAACAACTCTGGTTGTCGTAATATATACAAGTGGCATCCAATTGGAGATCAAATAAATCAGATAGTATCATCCTTATCCATACTTCCTCGCAACTAGGTGAACAAGATGCAACATACTCTGCTTCAGCTATACTCAGTGCCACACAGGATTGCTTCCTACTAAACCAAGAGATCACACCTGATCCCATACTGAAGGAACACCCTGAAGTGCTCTTCCTATCAACGGAAGTGCCTACCCAATCTGAATCAACATAACCCTCCAGGTTAATATTTTGATTCGATTCATACTTGATCCCATAATCAACTGTACCCCGCAGGTACCTTAGAATATGCTTTGTAGCAATCAAGTGAACATTTCTTGAATCTTTCAAGAACTGGCTCAAGTTGTTCACAGCAAAGCAAACTTATGGTCTCGTGTTCATCAGGTACATCAAGGACCCAATCATCTGATGATACATTGTAGCATCAAATGACTCTGATGAAGCATCGCTCAATAGCTTTAGTTTTGATGCCATAGGTGTGGCCATAACTTTGCATTCCATCATCCCAAATCTCTTCAGGATCTCTATTGCATACTTTCCTTGTCTAAGGAAGATTCCATCTGTATTCCACGACACTTCCATGCCAAAGAAATAGTGCATCATACCCAAGTCCTTCATTTTGAACTCAGCAACAAGCTTTCTCTCTGTATTAGCAATCAACCCATCCATGCCTGTCACAAACATATCATCTACATATAGTAGGAGCATCATTGGGTTGCCATCTTCAACCTTGTAGTAAAGGTTGGTATCTTCTTTACTCTTGGTAAAGCCCTAATTGGTTAGAAAGCTATCAATTCTACCATAACATGTCCTAGGTTCCTGTTTCAAACCATACAGGGCTTTCTTCAATCTGCAAACATGAGACTTCTTGTCATGTGTCTCAAAACCAAGTGGTTTTTCTACATACACTTCCTCTTCCACTACACCATTCAAGAAAGCAGTCTTGACATCCATTTGGTGTATCTTCCATTTCATTACTATAGCCAAAGCAAGTACTGATCTGATGGAAGTGTATCTGGATACAGGTGCAAAGGTTTCTTCATAATCTATTCCTTCCTTTTGTGCGAAGCCATGAGCCATTAATATTGACTTATATTTTTCAATGCTACCATCTGCAGCATGCTTGATCTTGTAGATCCATTTGGAAGTTACAACTGATTTCCCTTTTGGTCTTGGGACAACATCCAAAACATCATTCTTCATGATCGATTGATACTCTTTGATCATATCATCCTTCCATTCTTTCCATTCTGTCGCTTCTTCATAATTGGAATGTTCTTTATCAATGAAATCACATAGTAATGCTACATACCCGGAGCAGGATCTGGTCCTCTTTCTTTCTATTTGATTCTCTTATGGAGCCCCATATCTTTCCGCACCTTGGATAATTTCACGTACCCAAGCAGGTTTCCTCTTATGAGTATTCTTATCCAGAGGTGGATCTATAGGCCTTTGTGGTTCTTCAAATTCTCGATCTTCTCCTTGAGTTTCTTCATTCATGGTTGTATCATGAATTTTGGGTGCTTTTGCTTCTTCAGGTTCTTTAGTAGGTCTCTTTCTGGATTTGTTGTAAGCTGTGTCTTCATCAAATGTCACATCGCTGCTGATGTCAATCTTCTTGTATCCTAGGAAATAGATTCTATAAGTCTTCGATCTTTCAGAGTATCCCACAAATATACCCTTCTTTCCTGAAGGATCTAATTTTGTTCTCTTCTCTTTTGGAATGTGTATGGACACACAACAGCAGAATATTCTAAGATGGTTGACTTTTGGTTTCTTTCCAGAGAATACTTCTTCAAGAGTCTTGTTCTCGAGTACTCTATGTGGATTACAATTCCATACATACATCACTATTCTCGCGGCTTCTTCCCAAATATGCATAGGCATATCTTGATCATGAAGCATAGCTCTTGCGGATTCCATGATAGTTTTGTTCTTCCATTCTCCAATCCCATTCTCTTGTGGATTATAAGGGGTGGACAAATCCCTCTTAATCCCTGAGTCTTTGCATATCTCTTTGAATTCATTTGACATGAATTCTCCACCATTATCTCATCGAAAGGTCTTAATATCCTTTTCACTGTGATTCTCGATCAAGGCTTTGAATTCCTTGAATTGGCTGAATACTTCATCTTTGTTCTCCATGAAGTAGATCCATGTCTTCCTAGAAAAGTCATCAATGAAAGAAACATAGTATACATACATGCTTAGTGAATTTGATGACATTGGACCGCATACATCGAAGTGGATGATTTCCAATATTCCTTTTGCTTTGCTCTTGCTACTTGGAAATGTCTTCTTTGTGTTCTTTCCTTTCGCACATCCTTTGCAGACCCCATCATGTTTTGCTTGTATTTCTGGAATACCTTCAACATCTTTGCTTGCAAGAGGTAGCGCTTAGTAATGCACATGTGCAAGCCTTCTATTCCAAATTTCATTTGGCTCTACTATGTCATGGACCAAGGTTTGTTCTGGATGGCCCTTCAATTTTTACAAAGCTCCTTCTTGTTTCCCAATCACTATTGCATCATCAATAGTTTTTTCTTTTGGCCACATGATGACTTAACCATCTATGAATGCAACCCTCATTCCTTTTGTATCTAATGCATATATGGAGAGAAGGTTCTTCTTGATTCCTAGTACAAACAATAACTCCATTGTCATAGACTTTCCAGAGTCTAGCTTATAGGAGGATTCCCCACTACCTTTTATTGGATACTAGTAGTCATCTCCTAGTTTCACCTTGTGAGGTGATTCATGTTCTGAAATTTTCACAAAGTATTCCTTGAATCCAGTCATATGTTTGGAAGCCCCACTATCTATAAGCCAATCATTTCTTCCATGAGTAATGTTTCTTGTGATAGCGGAAATCAAAACATATTCTTCCTCGCTTGAAGAATCTTCTCTTTCATATCTGGTTCTCTTTGATGAAGGTTCATCATCCTCTGTAGCTTGAGCATGATGTCTTCTCTTGCTTCCCTTCTTCTTGTGAGAGCTACTTTTGTTCTTAGGACAACCTCTAGCAAAGTGTCCTCTTTCATCACATGTAAAGCAAATAAACTTAAACTTATCTCTATGCTTTCTAAAGTTATTCCTTTGATTAGAGTACTTACTTCTGTGATGGTTGGATCTAGGTTTCTTGGATTGTACTATGAGAGATTGGTCTTCACTTCCCATCTTCTCTTCTTCAGCTGCTATTCGAGATTCTTCTTGAGAACATTCTTCCCATAGTTTGCTAAACTTGACTAACTTCTTTCTGGCACATATCCCTTGAATGAAGGAGTCCCATGTCCTAGGGAGACCAGTCAAGGTGGTCATCACAATCTCTGCATTGTCCACTTCTTCATATACTACTTCCAATTGTTCCTTGACCTAATAAAACCTTGTGAAGTAATAATGGATGGTTTCTACATTCTGGATCTTCACATTCTTCAATTGGTTCCTCAAGGTCATCTTCTGGTTTATGTTCTTTCCTTCAAACAATTTGGTTAGGGCATCAAACATAGCTTTAGGTGTCTTGAGGGAGGACACCTATGGTACAAGGTGATCCTTGATAGAATCAGCAATGATTCTCTTTTCCATAACCAATTTCTTCTTATGTAATGCCTTAGCCTCATCTCCCTCTAGAACTGGAACCTCCTTATTGATGTAGGAGTCCAACTCATTCTCTTCAAGAACCAAGGAGATCCTATACTTCCAGGATCAGAAGTTATTAGCTCCCTCAAGCTTTTCATCAAGCTTGGTATGATGAGACATCTTAACTGAGAACCTCAAATGGAAATACAAAAGATTTAGATCTTACTAGGTCAAGATGTTGGATCTAGATTTGGACCTGAAATCCTATAGTGCTGGTTCAGGAGCAGATCAGGGTTTTGATTTTTCAGAGTTTCGTCCATCCAAATGATTTGAAATTGATCCCTAACTTCAATTTTGGGAATGAGATCAATCCAGGCCTGGGCTCATTGAAAAAATCCTCTTCTGTGAAAAGCTTTGAATTCTGGCAGCAGTGTCGAGTCCAAAACTGAAAAACCTCAGAATTGGATTATGCTTCAACAGAAAGATGCGCCCTAAGGAGGAGAGTTAATCTAACCTTATTTTGCTGAAAATATGTGGAGGAAGATCCACAAAGTAGGAATCCCTAGTTCCTACTGCTGTACATTGTCTTCTTCTGAGGTTAGTTCTGATACCATGATAGATTTTTAACATTAAGCTAGCAATATTAGGATCTTTTAACTGAGAGAATAAAAAGAACAACAATCAAACACAAGAGACAATGAACACATTGTTTTCCTCGGGGAAACCATAAATGGAGAAAACCCCACAACTTCCTCAAAGATAGAATTAGTACCAAATAGAAAATCCCAAAATAGTAAGATGATCTCCCGACAGCAGTAACCTCTTTCTTCCTAGCCCCAATGTCTTCTTCTTCCTCAGCTATGCGCTACAACTGAGTGTGAGTGAGTGTGTGTTAAATAGAGAGGTCACCTCTCTATTTATATTGAATCCTGACATGACTAAAACCCTACTAGGGCCGACTTCACTAGGTGAGTCTAATAACCCTAGTCCCCCGAAACTACAGGGACTTTAACCCTTAGAGAATAGGAGGGTTACCCACAATGACTTGACATGACTTGTTTACATTATAGATCCTCCCGATTGGAACATCGGGAGGATTGGTTCCTTCCATGGTTAGATGTAAGAGCTGTGACATGGTGAGAGGATTGGTTCCTTCCATGGTCAGATGTATTGATGATCCCACATCCAACATGAAAAAGGGTTGGCTCTGTGAAGAAACATCTAGTATGAAAAAGGACTAGCTCTGTGTAGATCCCACATCCAACATGAAAAAGGGCTGGCTCTGTGAAGACACATCTAGTATGAAAAAGGACAAGCTCTGTGTAGATCCCACATCCAGCATGAAAAAGGGATGGCTCTGTGAAGACACATCTAGTATGAAAAAGGACTAGATCTGTGTAGATCCCACACCCATCATGAAAAAGGGCTGGCTCTGTGAAGACACATCTAGTATGAAAAAGGACTAGCTCTATGTAGATACCACATCTAGTATGAAAAAGGACTAGCTCTGTGATGACACATCTAGTATGAAAACAGATTGGCTTTGTGTAGATCCCACATCTAGTATAAAAAAGGACTAGCTCTTTGATGACACATCTAGTATGAAAAAGGAATGGCTCTGTGTAGATGCCACATCTAGTATGAAAAAGGACTAGCTCTCTGATGATACATCCAGTATGAAAAAGGATTGGCTCTATAGATGTACATCCAACATGAAAAAGGGATGGCTCTGTAGAACTTCCTCTGACGAGAAGAATCAAGAGATAGTACTTGTGATGTTGACCTAGTGATGATCCAGATCAAGTGATGATCCTGATCCAGTGATGATGATCCAACAGTGATGATCCAGCGATGATGATCGAGATTGAGTGATGATCTAGATCGAGTGATGATCCAGATCCAGTGATGATGATCCAGCAGTGACGATCCATCAATAATGATTCATATCGAGTGATGATCTAGATCGAGTGATGATCCTGATCCAGTGATGATGATCCAGCAGTGACGATCCATCAATAATGATTCATATCGAGTGATGATCCAGATCAAGATGAAGATGACTTGAAGATGAAGATAAATTGAAGATGAAGATTAGTTGAAGATGAAGATGGCTTGAGGATGAAGATGACTTAAAGATGAAGATGATTAGAACTCATTGATGATCTAGATGATATAGAGAAGAAGACCCGTGATGATAAATTGTGTCAAGAGAATACCTTACTAGTTAAGAGGGAGTGTTGATGTATTTGTAACTTTGGAATGTATTCACCTGTATATCTTATGTGTTGTACCCCAATGTTTATTCTAGGAAGTGTTTGTAATGTATTTAAGTCATGTCATGCCTCGATGTTCCTATCAGGAGATTCAATAATGTAAACAAGTCATGTCAAGTCATTGTGGGTAACCCTCCTATTATTCAAGGGTTAAAGTCACCACAGTTGTGTGGCCCTAAGGAAATTAGACTCTCCTAGAGAAGTTAGACCTAGTGAGCTATTGTCAAGTTAGCAATTAGTATAAATAGAGAGTGATCCTCTCTATTTAACACACACTCACTCACACTCAGTTGTAGTGCAAACCTGAGGGAGAAGAAATTACTAGGGCTAGAAAGAAAGAGGCTACTACTGTCGGGAGATCATCTTACTGTTTTGGGGTTTTACTTTTGGTGTTGATTCTATGTTTGAGGAAGTTGTGTGGTTTTCTCCATTTATGGTTTCCCTGAGGAAAAACATTGTGTTCATTGTCTCTTGTGTTTGATTGTTGTGCTTGTTATTCTCTTAGTTAAATATCCTAATATAATGCTAGCTTGAATGATAAACTATAACAATTCCGTCGAAATGGATCAACTCGTGCGATGGGGGGTAGATGACCCATGTAGCCGACGAGAGATTTAGAGACCATCTACTTGCTCCATCAGCAAATCCAATGTATTGATACAAGGTAGGATCCATATGGAGCAATGAGGGGAAACAATACATAAGACTCGCTTTAAGAATGTGTTAAACAAAAAAAAAACAAGATTATGTTACAAGCTGAAATCTCATCACTTAAAGAGGTGACGTTAGAGGGAAAGTGGTTTGGAATTTCAGGGGATCAATGGTCATTCCTTTGTGTGACACAATGAACCCTAGGAGATGGCCCTTTGGGACATAGAAAACACACTTGAAAGGGTTCAAGCAGATTTTGTACTTGCGACATCGTAGGAAGGCTTGCCGCAAGTCGTCTATGTGTTGTGCTTACTTCTGTGACTGTGCAATGAGGTTCTCAAGATAGACCAAAATGATGTGGATGAGGTCACAGAAACAGTGTGTCATGGCATGCCAGAAGGTGGATCCAACATTATTCAGACCAAAGGGCATTACTCGATAGGTGAATGTGACCCATGGGTTTGTGAATGCAGTCTTGTAACTATCTTCTTTCTAGATCTGGATTTGGTTATATCTAGAAAAACCATCCATGAAGGAAAATACGTCATGTTCAGTGCATGCATCGATAATATAATTGATGAAGGGTGTTGGGAAGTTGTCTTTGGGACATGCCCTATTTAGATCATGGAAGTCTATGGAAACACAGATGGTACCCTATTTTTCATTCACATGAACATGATTAGAAACCCAAGTGGTGTACACAATGGGGTAAATGAAGCCAACTGTGCGCAACTTCTCAATTTCATATTTGACCATGACAACTTTGGAGGGGTGGATGGTCTGTTGCTTTTGGCGCACAGGGGCCACATCGGGCCATGTGTCAATGTGGTGTTCCACAATGGATCTATCCAACCCAGACATTTTAGTGTAGGACAAGGCAAAGATGTCACAGAACTCTTGGAAGAGGGCTTTGTAGGTAGCCACTTCTTTTGGGGAGTAGGATGCCCCCAACATGATTTCTTCAACAACCTCAGGGTTGGTTGAGATGTTGATTTTGATGGTTGGAGAAATGTTGGCCATGTTCCCTTCTTCGAAGGCATTTGGTGTCAGAATGGGATTTTTGAACCAGTTGACTTTCCCATGAATGAAATCTTTTGTTTCCATGGAAAACTAGTCAGACTATCACACAAGTTCTCCTGGGAGGAAGAACAAGAGATGGTGCATGTCATCCCAAGGGTATTACGAGGTGGTTAAGGCTTCAAGTATCTCCTCATCATTACAGAAGCAACGAAGAGATAGGTTTGATGGACCGTGCGTGATGGTGGAGACAAGAGGGTCTGTAGAACTTGACATCATGTAAATGGACATGGTATCTGAAGAAGGAGGTGGGGGGTGATCAGAGTGATCTCAGTTTCAAGGGAATGTTGTCGAAGGTTGGATAGACCCATTCGAAACTTGGAAAAGTATTGGAAGTGGTGAGAATAGTGTCCATATAATCCGCAGAGGGCATAATCATGGTTTGTTCTCAATGACTTGTTTCTCACTATTGGCCCACTTGGGAGTTCAACCAAGGTGAGGTTTTCCTTTGTATCCATGGCATCCAAATGAGTGTGGATTACGGGAATCTCAGGGTAGTTTTGGGTTGGATGGCCCTGTTCTTCACAAAAGGTGCAAGGCGGGATTTATTGGGGTTCAACACTAGATTTCATGTTTTTTCCCCTAGCCCTTTTTGGGTGGGGTGGTGCGCGTGCGGGTACGGTGGTTGGTTTTTTTGGGCTAGGTGGAGGATGAGATTCGACCACAATGGGTTGCACGGGGGTTAAGACTACCTGGGGCATTGGTGGTTGGGCCAGTGGATCAAAGTACCAAATGGGAATTCCCAATGTAAAATTGGGTAAGTTTAAGGTAGCCATTATTGGCTTTCTCATGACACTAGGCGAGGGAAAGAGGAAGGGAATTATGTGGACTGGGGAGGATCCCAGATAACTCCCTTATGATTACATGTGGGGATAAGGTTGTTGTGGTGGCAGCGCATAATGTTACTGATGTGGTTGATGCTGTGGCTGCTAATGATGCTTCAGATGTTGATGGTGTTACATATGCAGATGGTGTTGTGGTTGTGATTGGGGTTGTGGCTATAGTTGATGTTTGGGTGCAGCAATGCTATATGAGAGCATGGACAAATATACAGTCTCATTTGGTGTCGAAGGTGGTGACATGAAGGGGAAAGGATCCATCATGGTGGTATCGAAAAACAACCTAGGGCCCACATTAAACAATGGGGAGGATGGTATGTTGTCAACCATGGTGTTGACCATAGGGATAACATTGGCGGATGCAACTAGCCCTTACGGATCAATGGTGTTGATTGTAGGGATAACATTGGCTGGTGCAGTTAGCCCTTGTGGATCGTGATAAGTCAGTTGGTTAACCATCACGATTTTCCCTTCGTGGGGGAACATCATGAGACAAAAAATAGTTGATGCTACAACTCTCATGGTGTACATATAACTTCTTCTGAGGAGAAGGTTATAGTCCAACTGAGCATTGGCAACCTCTATGTCAATCAGTAGTGTTTTCTTGGCTAATGTGAATGGGACATGGGGGAGGATTCTTTGGGCTTTAGTGTGATGCCCACCATAAGCCTACAGAATTGTAGAGGATGGTTGCAGAATTGGGGATCCAAGCTTCTGCCAGACTAGGTTAGACATAATGCATGTGGATGCCCCCTCATCCACTATGCACTGGTGCATGGCTAAATTCTGAATGGAAACCAGAATTTGGAAGGCGATGGTTGATCATATTCGTGGTTCTCCATTCTCTATTTCAAATGTGATCAACTTGGATTCTAAGGGGTCTACAGCACCAAGGGTGGCTAGTAAGGCTTTCTGCTGTGTTGGGAAAGTTTTGAGTACCTCAACAGCAAACATGGCAATAGGTGTTTGGGCCAAATCATCCACAATGTTGTAGCTTACAACAGCTCTAGCCATGACGTTGTTGGAAACCTGTCGTACGGCGGGGCACAAAGGGAAAGGGGCTAGCCGAAGAGGTGCATTGTCTATTTTGGACGTAGATGTCACTGATGTGTCAGCGAGTTTGATGCTAGTTTTGTACTGATTTCATCTGGACTGTAAATTGACCTCTTCAGTTGTCATGTCTAGTAGGTGGTGAACACCTATTTCTGCTATCATAAGTTCCCTCGAGGCATTGGGATTGGGCTGGCGAGTGGGTACAAGTACTACCAGTCCTTGAACTGGCAATGGGTTTTGGAGGACCATGGGTGGGGGCCCTCGTGGTGCTAGGTTGGGTTGAGCTTGGGTTGCTGTATTGGTAGCATGTTGAACCTCAGTGTGAATGGATTTCTTGGCGTGACCCATGAAGGGGCATTCATGTGTATAGTTCCCGTAGACCTCACACAACTTGCATGGTTGATTTGTGCACAACAGAGAGTTGCGTCTAGGTGTGTTTTGTTGCTAAGGATTTTGGGCTGTCCGGTTTGCCCCTACATTGTTGGGAGGGTTTGGTTATTGACTGCCTCCCTGCAATTGATTGTTGCCTTGGTTCTGGGCTCAGTTATTTCTGGCTTTCCCTTGTTGGTTGTTGGTGGCTAGCTAGTTAGAACAGTTTTATTTTGCAAACACCTATCCTAAAGGTTATAGGGGAGTAGGGGTGGGGGATTGAACAACTTGTACTAGTGGTGCATAGTAAAATTGGGTGGGTGTGAGTGCCACAAATGTGGGCATTTTTCCTACATATTGTTGTGCCAGCCAAGCCAATTCCTGGGCTTACTGTGGTGTCACAGGTTGTGCATAGAAGTTGTGGCTCTGGAATGGGACATCATTCTTGCATAGTCAGGAGTTTGGTTTTGATAGAAAACATTGGGGGTGTTGCTTGGTTGTGGTGGTACTACAGGTGGTGTCAAACGATGCTGTGGTTGGTGGGAGATAGAACCTATGATGCCATCTGTGGCATGGGATGCCCCTGGTGAATCCTGATAATAGGTGCCTACATGGGGAGCATCTGGAATGATAATGTAAAGGTATCCAGAATGTGCATTTATTAGATCAAACTACTGGGCTTTCAATATGGCCTCTTCTTTAGATTAGCGACGTTTGGATGCGACATCCTTCGCTATAGGTGGTAGCAAAGCTTTTGGGAACCAATCTAGGAAGATCTTGTCATCAAGTTGAATCTTGCACAAACTGCGTTGTCACCGCCACTTATGGATGTGGTCGGTTATGTGGGTCACAATATTCTACCAGCAAGATAACAAGATATCCACCCCTTCATCGTATTGGAAATATTGCAGGAACATGAAATCCAAGGAGTTAAAATATGGGTACTTGGCTTGTGGTAGCTCAATCTACCACTTGGTTGCAACACCTATTAGGTTGCATTGGAACAGTCTGAGCCTAATCGAATCATCGACAATTCTATTGGATGAGCACCATAGGTGAAATGTCATGATGTGGTTTTGGGGGCACTCCCCTACCTTCCCTTCAAACTTGTAAATGTTTGAAAGAATTTTGGTTAGTACGGGAGGCCAAAAGGTTTGATGGTGGATAGGGCCATTTGTTAATCGAGCCAAGTTAGGCAGTTCGAGACGTGCCATGAAAGGAATTTTTGGCCCAAGGTTGATGTGAGATGGGGTAGCAATGGTGGTGGGGTTTGTAGGGATATGATGCACCTACATAACTGGGGTACTTGTGGCACCGTTGTGGACAAACCACTGCCTCCAAGTATGGCGAGTAGCATATTGAGAGTGGAAGGGCCATTGCACCCATGTGTGACAGGATGGGTAGTGTAGGTAGAAGTGCCACTGCTCGCGGGCATGTCGGGTGGGACAGTGTGTGTGGAAGGGACACTGCCCCCATGTATGATGGGAGGGATTGTGTAGGTGGATGGGATATTGCCCCCAGTTGTGACAGGTGGGATAGCTTGACTAGTCATTATGGATGATGTTAGTAGGCTTATGACAGTTTGCATGACCATGCTGGGGCCACCAGCAGCATTGTTGGTGGTGATGTGGGGTGTGGACATGGGTCCACTGCCAATCACTAAGCCAAAAAATGGATACGGGTTTGCACCAGCCATGGGGCTAGATGGTGTAGTATGCAAGTCTGGCTCAGATTGGTATGATTCTGAGTCTTAATCAGAGGCTGTGTTTCCTTTTGATGGTGTAGAGGGTCATCAAGGATGGTCTTGATGATGTTGGTTCAAGGACCCAAACTGTGGTGGATCACCTCTCAGGCATGAGGAAGAATGTGGGGGATCAATTGTGTCTGATTTGTATGTCAAGTGGTGAAATATGGTAATGATTTTTGGACCCTAGTTTTAATGGCTTCCTATTGGCTTCAGGTGGTCACTTAGCCAGCAAGACTGCCAGAAGACAGCTCTTGGCTTTTTCCTCACGAGAATTCTAGTCAATCGATGGGGGTCATTTCCCATTTCACTTGGCAATTCCTCTCAGCGCCCAACTACTTTGGGGTTCCCATGGTACTCCTCATAGTGAGTTTATGGGATAAGCCCAAGTACTTCCCATGGTTAAGGCAATCAAGGAATTATGTCCTCAAAGACTATAGATGGTTAAATTATTGTAAATTATAAGTTTTAATGGCTAGCTCAGCGTCATGAACTGAGTTTGGTTGTTTTATGTGGTATGGTTTGTGTGTATGTCTTTTATATTTCTGTTACACTTACTGGATACTTTTATGGTTTATGAATAGCCCATGGAGATTGTATTGTAGAACTTATAATGTGAATAGATTGTTTAACATAGCAGTAGGTTGTAAACAAAAAATTGAATGCATGTCATACCTGAATCTGAATCTAAACATGACTAGGTGACTGCCTTACACTTGTATTTCTCTTCAACTATGAAGGAGTGTCGGGCTCTCAACACAATGGCACTAGCCCATCCATAGATCTTCAAGTCACCCTTCAGATGCAAGGTTGTTCAATAGGGAGGACACAAATATCGTGAGGCCCCCTGGGCCTACCACCCCCTCTACCTTCCAAGTCACTTATTTTTAGTGGTTTCGAAAAATGATAGGTAAAGTACCTATTACTATATGAGATTCACCATTCATATTATCCCAAAATACCCCAAAGGGTGATGACTGGGTAGAGGAGGAAGGACTAGGCAAGGTTTAAGTTTAAGAATTGAAACCTATAGTAATTTTTTATAAAAGCTTTAAACAGATTCATTTACCAATTAACCATTTAATTTAACAGTGATTTACACATGTTGTAATGAAATAAACAGATACTGAAATGAAATAATCACAGATTTGATGGACAGAGGCGACTGAGCCGCACTAACAGTCTCAATAACTTTTGAATCCGAATCTGAGAGACATATCGTTATTTTTAGGGAAAATGTGGTGAGGGGGTCGCCAATTTTTTTCGAAAATAGGGGAGGGGGTTGCTTAGAACCTGCAGATAGAAGCAACCTACTTTTTGGGTTGAATTCGTTCCTTTCGGGCCTAAATGAGCAACCCGGTTGCACCTTTCATCCCGATAAGAGCGACCTGGTCCAAAAGATGAAAAAAATGTTTTCTTGAGTCTGGTCTAGCTGACAGTAACCTGTACTTTGGTCGAATGGGCTTATCTTGGCCTTAAGGAGGCCCCCTTTTCCCAAGTCTTAGCTCCTTTGGGGGTTTTTAGCTCCTTTGAGGGGTTTTAGTGCTTTTTTTGAGGTTTTAGCCCCTATGAGAGCTATTTTGGCTCCTTTTAGGGTTGTTTAAGCCCTTTTTCATATTTTTAATCCTTTTTGAGGGTGTGGGGGTCAAATGAGTGTCATGCATAGATTTCCTTGGGTGGTGTAGGTCATATAGATCTTAGTGAGTGATTTTTTGGGTTAACAATGCCCAAGAGACCAAACAAATATTTGCATATATTCTTAGGTCACTGTTACTCCTGTAATAACTTTGATGATAAAACCTTAAATTGTAGAACTAATAGAAAGGTTCTCGAGTAAAAGAAGATGTCATTGTTGGCAAAACCCACCAACAAAGCCTCATCGAGAGGGGTTCTCACTCTATCGATGCCAAACCAGTGTGATGTCCCTTAGCACTAGCCTGAGCAGGTTTTACCCTGCCCAACAACATTCACAGAGCGGACGAGGTCTCACCCGAGATGTTCAGGGGAGAGCTGTCAGAACCACATTTCCAGAAGTGGAGACAGATGATATGGAGATCCGATGAGGAGACATCATAACTATTAGATTCAGAGCTATGCAGTTGACATTAAGTCAAAAACTACAGAGTGCATCATGCATTTGTCACAAAATCGCTAGTGCAACAACATCATTTATAAAACATCTCAACTCATGATGCAATAGAAACGTAATAGACTTAAAACACATTGCATCAAAATCAATATAGAAAAAATAAAATAGACCATGGTGACATTATAATAGATCGCAACATCAAGATAGATCTAGTTCATGGCAACATCATAACAAAACAAATCGCAACATTATAACAGATCAAACCATAGCGTGAAAAAAAGACAAGATTTGTGCAACAACTATCGTATCATATTAACCTTGTGCAAAAGGATCCAAAATACACAACTCTTCTCCAAAACTGGAGGCTGACTACATCAAGAAAAACCCAGATATATCGCAGATACAATAGGAAATTCTCAAATCATGCTCATGCTATCTCTTCTTGTCTTCTCCAGATCTCTATTTAATTGCAAAACTAGATCTATAAATAGGGTTGCACCTTTACATTTAAGGTCCACTTCTAACTAATTTATAATTGCTAATGACCTGCTGTGACAAAAATTGGTCAAATATTATATAAAATATTCAAAATAGTTATTTTTCTTCCCATCACGCTGATCTGGCCTTGTACAACACCGCGTGAGCTTGCACAGGTGCCACAACGCTGCACAAATCACTTACCAAAACCCCTTCCAATAGGCCCCCAAGATAGTCTTATGGCTCGTCCCCGAGCCACGTTAGATTGACAGAGTATGTGCCGATGTCTATGCCTTGAAATATTAGAATTTTTGTGCGATCTCATGAACTTGAAGCTAGAACTTTTTGGTAATACTCTGAATATTAGTCAAAGTCTGCTACACCAGGTGCTCTTCTATAACCTTATCATCGACCATCTTCCGATTCTCTTGTACTTCCTATAGCATGGTGACTAATTTAACAACCAAATGTCTGTCAAGTTCTTGAAACTAATCAAGCTGAGCATGACGCTTTTGTTGGCTTTCCTATGCACAGGAGGCTCGTTGCTGAAGATCCTCCAATTCCTCAGCTCATGTGATCTGTACCATCAGTGGCATTTCCCGTAGTAATGTATTCAAGGTCATCAGGTGACCTTCAGCTTCTTGCACCTATGTAGTCAGCTGATCACGATGCTTATCTTGGAAAACACTCTGCCAAAATTGTGTTGTCACCTCCATAATGGTTTGGGCCTCCTGCTCCAAGGTTTTGAACTAAGTCATGATTTATTCAATCGAATATTTCCTTTCAGCAACCTGCTCTGGCGGCGTTGTAGGGTGTACCATGGCATTGAGCATCAGGCTGGTATCTTGAATATGGACAATGTTAGAATAATCAACCCATAGTAGGCTACCTTAGACATTAATTTAATTATTTTTGTCTTATTTGCCTAGTTCATGTGTCCCACCTTATGTAAGTTGTCAATTACCTATCCATAGTGGTCTAACTTGCCTAATTTGACCCATGTAGCACTTGGGAAACCTCAAGGAATCAATTCTACTTTATTCTTGGTCTCCTAGGAACCCTTCTACTTTTTCTGCTTTATTGCCTGCTTTTTCAGTGCTTTAAGGCAATAGGGAAAGTTTGACTAGGTGAGGTGAACTAGTTTTTTGTCCTCTTCATCCTCCACTCTTTTCTCCTTGTAAAAGCATGTATGATTTTTCATTCCATCACTCTTCAGCTTGCCTAATCTCTTTTTCCAATTTGTGAGCTCCATGACTAATTTGGGATCAGCTTTTTGCACCTATGGGGTATTTGCTTAATTTTAGTAAGCCTGCTTTATGCTAGATTTGAATTGCTCCTCATGCATTCGAATCCCTTATGTAATTATTTAATGAAGCACCCTATTATGTTACAAGGTTGGCTATTTTATAGTTATTCAATACAGTTTAGTGTTCAGCTCATTATTTAGTCTCTTTTGTGAGTGATTTTGCATGTTCAATTGATAATTGTTGTGAGTAAAATTAATCTATCACTAGGTTCAATTTCCACATGGTATCAGAGCCATTGTAGATCGATTTCTCTCCTTCAAAATTATTTTTCAGGTTCGACATCAGTGACTGGGATCCTTCTACTAACAGTCGAGACAAATTTCTAAGCTATGGATCAATCTCAGAAGATCATCTTGACTCCCTTCAATTTATTTGAATGGAAAGCAGATATGGAGATACTGTTGAGAGTGAAAGGCCTCTATAGGGTGACTATGGAAATAGAAGCAGAGCCCAATGCAGTTGCAAAGAAGATTAAATGGAACAACAGGAGGGATGAGGCCTATGGTCTCCTGTGTCTGAGTATTTCCAGAGACCTCCTTTTCCATATTGATGGATTGACATCACTGAATGAAGTATGGGAGAAGCTTACTGATCTTTTTAGAAAGACAGATGAGATGAGGGGACACCAAATCGAAAATGAGCTGATTTCCCTGAGTCCCAATAGCTTTGAATCTCTGCAACTCTATTTCTCCAAGTTCAAAGCACTTGTTTTGCAGCTGAAATAGTGTGGGATCGAAAAGAAGGATGATCAGCTAGTCTTGGCCATTCTCTCGAAGCTTGGCCCTGACTATTCAGTCTTTGTTTCGACCTTCTATGCCATAAAACTGATAGCTCAAACCTGGAAGATGCCTATCCTTGCATATTTCATGGAATCTCTCACACAAGAACAAGACAAGCTGGTGATGATGGGCACCATCAAACCATCCAAATATCAAGATATGATTGCTGGATAATTGAGGGTGGATTCAAAAAGAAAAAGAAAGCTAAAAATCCACCTGAGCAAAAGAGAGACAATAACAAGTCTCCAAAGGATCCACAAGGTTCCAAGAAGAATAACCAGAAGAAGAAAAACAAAGGAGAAATGAGCAAGTGCGCATACTGCAATAAGGGCAATCACACAGAAAGCTCTTGTATGAAGAAGAAAATAGACATGCTGACCCAACTCCTGGAGAAGAATGGCATCTCCCTTCCACATAGCTCAAAGAAGAGAGAAGGAGGATCAAGTTCAGATGACAGAGAGAGAGTTCATGCATTGGTTGCTGGCACATCAAGCTCACCCAGTTTTATCATTGATTCTGGAGCTTCAAGAAACATGGTTTCAACCAAGGAGGCATTCTCCTCTCTTGACATGTTGAAGGGACCACCTATAGTACTAGGAGATGACTCTCTCACTGAAAGTTTGGGCAAAGGGAGGATTGACCTTGATCATTGTCAGTTCAACAATGTGTTGTATGTTCCTAGTCTTGCCTCCAACCTCTTGTCAGTGTACCAGATGACTCACACTGGGTCTCCTAAGAAGGCCATATTCTCCCCTAATGAATTTGAGATCATAGAGATCTCAAGTGGTAAATTAATTGCAAAATGAGTTGCAAATCATGCTCAAAAGGTATACATGTTCTCACACTTCCTACCCTACTCAAAACCCTCTTCTCTTCTCATTCATGCTAATGAAGCAAGCAAGCTTTGGCATGAAAGATTTGGCCACCTAAATTACAAGTATCTTTCTGATCTTAGTGAAAAAGAGATGGTCATAGGGTTTCCCAAGATAAAATTTTCCAAAGGAGTCTGCCAAGGTTGTATCCTAGGAAAACAACCAGAGCATAAATTTGAGAGAGCTAGTCATGAGAGAACCTCTGCATCCCTCGAGCTGATCCACAATGATGTTTCTAGCCCATTACCTCATATGTCCATGATTCAAGACAAATATGCATTGACTTTCATTGATGACTTTTCCAGGTATTGATGGGTTTACTTCCTGAAACACAAGTCTGAAGTTTTTGGCCTCTTCAAAGTCTTTAAGGCTTTGGTTGAAAACCAGTCTGGGAGGAAACTAAAGGTCCTTAGATATGACAATGGTGGTGAGTATGTCAAGTATGAGTTTATTAATTATTGTTCAGATGCAAGTATTCAGATGCAGCATTCTATCCCTTACACACCACAACAAAATGGTGTTACTGAGAGGAAGAACAGATCACTGAAGGAGATAGCAACATGCATGATGGAGGCCAAAACTTTGCCACCAAAGTACTGGGCCGAAGCTATCAACTTTGTAGCCTATATCCAGAATAGCATTCCTCATAAACAGCTTGATGGTATGACTCCTTTCAAAGCATGGAGTGGGCACAAGCCAGATGTGACCCATTTCAGGATTTTTGGCTCAAGGGCTTGGGCTAGAATTCCAACAAAAAAGAGAAAGGCTTTGCAGCCCCAAAGCCAAGAGTTTCTATTTGTTGGATACTCTAAAGATTCAAAAGGGTACAAACTGATAAATTTGAGCACAAACAAAGCCTTCATCGAAAGGTGTGTTTAGTTTCAAGAAGATCCCCTTGCAACAGTGGAAGTTGGAGAAGCCTCTTCACCACCTGAACCTATGAAAGTAAGTGAAGAGTTTGTTGAACATGCTGATTCTGATTTGTCTGATGGATATGAGTTTATTGCAGACCCTAACATCCCTACAAGTCCAAAATCGGCAGCCAAGACACTACATGCAGCAGGAGAGCTAGCTAGGGATCCCAATGACACAAGGAGGACTAGATCTCAATTTGAGAGTGGTCTGTGCATGAAGGATCCTATGTTTTCTAAGAAATGATACTTGTTGGTGGAATATTATCCTCAAACATATGAAGAAGTAGCAGGAGATCCAATATGGAAATCTTCCATAAAGGAAGAGTTCAGCTCACTCCAGAAGAGCAACACATGGGAGCTAGTGGATCTTCCCCCAGGGAGGAAGTTAGTTCAGTGTAAGTGGGTCTACAAGACCAAATTTTCTGCTGATGGTTCACTACTAAAGTACAAGGCCATATTGGTAGCCAAGGGCTACTCACAGGTTCATGGGATAGATTACAATGAGACCTTTTCCCCAGTGGCAAAGATGGATTCCATCAGGCTAGCCCTAGCCATTGCATCCTCAAAGCAATGGGAGGTACATCACATGGATGTAAAATGTGCCTTCCTGAATGGAGATCTCACTGAAGAGATATATATGTAGCAACCTCAAGGTTTTTCTACTAACCCTTCTCTTGTGTGTAGGTTGAGAAAGTCATTGTATGGGCTAAAGCAAGCCCCCAGGGCTTGGTATGCCAAGATCGATAGCTTCTTGCTATCACTGAATTTTGTTCGGTGAAAATCAGATCCAAATGTCTATTTGAAGTTAATTAATGGTTCATTAATGATCATTGTGTTATATGTTGATGACCTCCTCATTACAGGAAGCTCAAAGGATGAGATTGCTTCCTTAAAGGGTGTAATGAACCAAGCCTTCTCCATGACAGATTTGGGGCTCTTAAGCCAATTTTTAGGGCTTGAGATTGCTCAAACCAAAGCTGGAATAAAGGTGCACCAGTCCAAGTATGCCTTTTATTTTCTGAACAAATTCAGAATGAAGGATTGCAAAGCAAGCAAAACTCCTTTCCTTTCAGAAGTGAAGCTGGAAGAAGCTGATTCTTCACCTATGGTAAACAATACACTGTATAGGCAATTGATTGGATGTTTGTTGTATCTGACACATACTAGACCTGATATTTCTTATGCAGTAAGTGAGGCTTCTAGATATATGGATCAGCCTCATGAGATCCATTGGAAATCATCCAAAAGGATCCTTAACTTTGTTCAGAGAGCAAGGACACATGGGATCTTCTATAAAGCAAAATCTGATCTTGATTTGATTGGATTTACTGACAATGATTGGGTAGGTGATAGCACAGACAGAAATTCCACATCAGGATATGTGTTCATGCTTGCAAAAGGGCCAATCAGCTGGTCAAGCAAGAAAGAGAGTGCCATTGCACTCTCATCTACAGAAGCAGAGTATAGAGGAGTTGTTAATGCAACAACTCAATGTTTATGGTTGCAGGGTTTACTTGGAGAGTGTGGTTTTGAATCAGAGTAATCAACTACCATATACTATGATAACTAGAGTACCATTCAAATCTACAAAGATCCAGTCCATAAGCAGAGAACCAAACACATTGAGATCCATATGCACTACATCAGAGAGCTTGTGCATGATGGCAACATTCACCTACTCTTCTATTCATCTTCAGAACAAGTAGCTGATATCTTCACCAAAGCATTTTGTGAGAAGACATTCAGCAATCTCAAATCACTGCTGCAGATTGCTGTTCATGCTGTGAAGCATGAGTGAAGACGAGATTTCCAAATTTTGTTTTACAGTCCATGTTTAAGGGAGGATTTTCCCATGTGGTTTTTGCCTCTTTCCTTGTTTAAATGGACATGCAGTATGTAAAGGGTGACTAAGCCTTATTTCTAGGCCCTATATTTTTCTGATATATTAATCATAAGTCAAGATTAAGGGGGGGTGTTAGAATAATCAACCCATTGTTAGCTACCTTAGACATTAATTTAATTATTTTTGTCTTATTTGCCTAGTTCATGTGTCCCACCTTATGCAAGTTGTCAATTACCTATTGATAGTGATCCAACTTGCCTAATTTGACCCATGTAGCACTTGGGAAACCTCAAGGAATCAATTCTGCTTTATTCCTGGTCTCCTAGGCACCCTTTTGCTTTTTCTGCTTTATTGCCTGCTTTTTCAGTGCTTTAAGGCAATAGGGAAAGTTTGACTAGGTGAGGTGAACTAGTTTTTTGTCCTATTCATCCTCCACTCTTTTCTCCTTGTAAAAGAATGTATGAGTTGTCATTCCATCACTCTTTAGCTTTCCTAAGCACTTTTTCCAATTCGTGAGCTCCATGACTTATTTGGGATCAACTTTTTGCACCTATGGGGGATTTGCTTAATTTTAGTAAGCCTGCTTTATGCTAGATTCGAATTTATCCTCATGCATTCGAATCCCTTATGTAATTATTTAATGAAGCAAAATATTATGTTACCGGGTTGGCTATTGTACACTTATTCAATACAGTTTAGTGTTAAGCTCATTATTCAGTCTCTTTTGTGAGTGATTTTGCATGTTCAATTGATAATTGTTGTGAGTAAAATTAATCTATCACTGGGTTCAATTTCCACAAAAAATAGTTTTCCCCAATCTGTTGGCCTTGTCAACTTGGGTGAGCTCGGCCGTGTTCTCAAAAATGTGCTCAGATGCCTCAAAAATAGCTTGCTTGACTTCACCACATCTGCCACACATTTGTGCTTGTTCAACAAGCAGGAGGTCCTACAAATTTTTTATCTCAATAATCTCCTCGATAGCCTTTCACTATATCTTAGCTTGTGTTACCTTCAAGGTGCCTATCTCTTGCACTTTTTCTTTCACCAGCTACACCTGAACCTGATGCAACTCCTCTACCTATTTCTACAGCTTCTTAGCTACGCTCTCTGACTGGACATATCCCTCAGTCAAATATTTTTGTCGTTTCACCAATTCCAGGGAGGAAACATGCTATAAATCCATTAATTTCATAGAGGAATTTTTTTTTAGATTCAAATCCACACTCTCTATCGGTCGTAGTAACTAGTGAACTTCCTCATTTCCCGCGTCGATCGTAGTTGAGGGAACTTGCACGTTCCTAGCCCGGGGTGTTATAGTAGATTTCACCACTCTAGGTGAATCACACTTTGTATGGAATTCCTCTATCTCGCTGTAGACTCCTTATCCCCTATGGACCATTTTTTGTCCTTTGATGTTTCCTTGATCATCCCTAGAAACACATGAAAAATGGTATACGCGACTTTTAAACCTATAAGCGCGTACATACGTGAGTTTGACCACTAAAACTGCGAACATCAGGATGTGTGCATAATCCAAACCCTTTTGGATTTTTCCTTGACATGGATCTAACTCATTCGACTCCTAGCCTTCCCTATGCCTTGACATCGCTTGGATTCGACCTTTCATTATCCCTTTGAAAAGCTATATAAGGAACCCCTTGGTACATTGAAGGCATACGAGAGAATTGAGAGCAAATAAACTATAGTCCATTGTTTCCAGAACTTATTCTTGAGTCTGCATCCCTTTGTCCCTTGGAACACTATTGTGTTCTTCCCAAGCATTCATTTTGCTTGTAAGCTTGCTATCAAGAGATGGAGGATTGAAGTGGTGGAGGCCCAAGTGCAGGATTCAATTTCTCTGGTTCGCAGACGTGCTGTCATAGGTTGTATCTTGTAATATCTAATTTATAGTAATATAAATATCTTTTCCTGTCCAATGATGTGTATTTCAATGAATATTTTATCCATGGGATTATGTCAAATGCTTTTACATTATTGATTATATATGATAGAATAGATCTAACACCATGATATATAGAATGCTTGTATTGTTTACTTGTTGTTGAGGAAGTAATATAGCAATTCAAGCTGAAGATTGGAAAGCTCAACGTGGATCTACTTCAATCGTCTGGAATAAGGTACAAGGTCTAATCCTTTAGTGTTATACATTTAATTTCTATTGTATATTAGAAAGGATTGATTTCTGGAGTCAAGCTGTCTGTTGTGGTACCCCAAGCCATAGGAATTTCTCTCCGTAATAGAATTGGTGACTCCGTTGGGGAGTTCCTAGTAGTTGTCCTTTGGGGGTTGTTTTTTTGGCATTCAATGTATTTGAATTGCTCTTTCTCTCTTGTTTTTGTGTCGGGTCTGGGGGAATGTATGCCTGGTAGAGTCTGATTGGTGTGAAGTTTGCCTCAACCTATTTGTTTGCCTCAATTTTATGCACCTTTTCTTTCTGTACATGGGTTTTTGATTTACAGTCGCGTATACACACGGTTTCCTCTGCGATTTCCGCATATACATGGAGGTTTATTGCGAACAGTCGCATATACCCTTGATTTTGCCTTTTTGTGGAAGATAATTGGTTGCTGGGTGAATTCTGCTAGTTGCTAAGTCTCCTTTGGCACTGCCTAAGTCTGTTTAGACCTCTGTTTCTGACCAGAAACATTTTTTTTTAGCCTAAATTTTTTTTTTAGGAAAGTTCTTGTCATGGCATTTCTGATTTTTTGTTTGAGATTAGTGCATTAGAGTTCTTTTACCTTAGTGCTTTGCTTGAGTGCTATTTGGGTGTGCTTGCAGAGTGTAGGGGTCGTAGAATCATTCTTTTTCTTTTTGCATCTCTTTTATTTTCAAAAAATCCAAAAACTTTTGCTTATCATCATGCATTGCATTTTGCACTTTGCATTGTACTTGCACTAGATCTAGATTTGCTTTGGAGTACTAGTTAGGACTTCAAATAGGAAATTTTCATTTATCATTTGAAGAAGAATTGTGCATTTCACATAGTAGCATACCCTATTTTCATGGACACAATGCATTTGCATTGATTGTTAGGTGTTCATTTTACTTCTTGTTGCGTCATAACACCACTAGTTGCATGATCATATCCATGTTTTGAGTAATAAAGCCAACTAAAATCAACGCTAAATAAAATGAATTACACTCTTTTCTTTTCTAGGGTGCACCAACAAGCTTAGGTTTTAGGATCTTGGAATAGTTCATTGTAAGTTAATTCTCCAAGATCACTAAACAACAACATCTAGGTGCCTATCCAGGTGAGTGTGTGAAATCCTTGGTATAACTAGTGTTCTCAGGATCCTCCTCTTAAAAGGGAGTTAAGCATGAGGCAGTGTGAACGGTTATTTATTGGGATGACCCCTATTCATAACTGAGTATCACTAGAGATATTTCCAGGATTGTGTTCGTATCTGGGGGCTCTTTCGAGAGTTTTGGGCTTTTCTACCTTTCCCATACGGTCAATCCCGCCTGCGACTGTCCGCCTGAGCATTGAGTATATTGAGGTGACCTTAGTGTCCTTACCTAGGATATCGACGGGGTACTTGTAGAGGTTATTCTACAGGTGTCCCGGCCAGGTTGGGATCAGACAACATAGTCACTTTATGCGTTGAAGCTGAGGGCCACAATAATTGGCTACATACCTCTGCTTGTTGTGTATGGGAGTCTCAAGCCTCTCCTAGGCGAGACATACCTGCTTCATTCGGGAGCTCACTTATCCAACCCTTGTTTTCTTGCATTTGGATTTATATTTTATTAGTGATTGATCTGTGCATGATAGTTGGCCTAGGGTTTACATAAATAGAGAGTCTTTGTTATTTTTTGAGTCATTGTGGATTCGAGTGCGGTTCCTCGCCATTTTCGTCATTTAGCAGGACTTCCACCTTCTACTTCTCCTCCTCCTTTGGGAGAGAGACCTAGAATGTCCAGAAAGACTATGTCACACATTGATTCACACACCATGGGAGATCATTCAGAGGATATTCCTGAACCACCTCCTCCCATTCATGTAGACGATGGGGAATTTACACCTACTTATGATCCTTCACCTGACTTAGATGAGTTAGGTCCTGTGATTTCTGAGATAGGAGCCATGCATGATAGACCTACTCACTCTAGGTCGGATTCCCCATTGACACATTATCGGTATGGAATGCTGGAGGACGACGAGACTCATTTTGAACCTGCCAGCACTAGCTATGGCAGTTATGCTACATCTGGTTTCCCTATACATGATTTGACATTTCATGTCGAATCTGACTTTGAGCCTAACAATATTCCCGAGGGCACTCTCATTCCTTACAATGCGGAGAGGTTTGGGAGCACTACACATTGCACCTTCTGTACCAGTGGTGGAAGCTACATCCTATATCCCCCCTAGGTCTAGGGTTAGCGATCTGACTAGGATACAAGATCCGAGATGAGTGACGATAGGCAGTAATACATATCTTATTACTCAGCTTCCTTCATCCTTGGTCCGTAGTTCTTCAAATGTACATCCTCCACCTTATTCACGTGGTCCTTCGAGCCGATATATGGCTATGAGTCAGATCCATACTGCGGTTACTAGACCAGTTGTGTCTCAAGTCCACATACCGCCCGCTATTTCGGGAGGTTATGTTCATGCTTCTAGAGGTCATCCTACTACTTCCGAGGCATATATCCCTACATCTAGATCGTATCTTCCTACCTGCGGAGTGTCTCATGGGGCATCGCATGTGATGACCTATGGACCTTATTATGGGATGCAGTATGGACAGGTTTTTTCACCTTATGGAGGCGGGTATCAACAACCTGCTTACTCTCCTAGTTATGGCTTTGTAGCTCCTACTAGTCAAGGTCCACTGTACTATGGTACTTCCATGCCACCCTATATAGGTCAGACAGGAGGAGGACACTATGGCCAAGGCCATGGTGGTAATCAACCCTATATGAACCAGGGAGTGGTCCATCGACCTCATCATCCTAGGCTCCCTTTCCTCGTGACGCTTAATCTTCCTGAATTATCGAGACTTATGAACGATCCTGTGGCTCATGACCCGGCTTGGCCGACTGTCCCTACCTAGCTTCCTTCAGACATACCTAAGTTTGAAGGAAAACCAGGAGAGGATCCGAGTGAACATGTTACTATGTTTCACGTATGGTGCTCTTCAAATTCATTACATTAGGACTCAGTCCGTTTGAGACTATTTCAACGCACCCTCACACGGCCTGCTACGAAATGGTATATAGAGTTACCTAAGGGATCTTTCACTTTGTTCGACAACCTTGCAATGACTTTTCTTAATCACTTCCAGCTACCAGGTCGCTATGACGTTGGCACTGAACTCTTGTTGACATTTTGGCAAGATAAAGCCACACCTATTTTTGATCATATTCAAGAGTTGCGTAGATGGAAAAGATTAATTAAAGCTTTTATACTGCCAAAATTCCTCCTTGAGTGGTTCCTCAAGTCGTTATTGCCATATATAGCAAAGGATGTTTCCACATCCGGAGTGCAGAATGAGGAACAAGCGATTTTTAGGGCGCAGGAACTAGAATTGATCTATGCTCAGTCCGGTTTGTTGTATGAGATTATTCCCAATGCCCCTCATTCCAGTTTCGATCCCAAAGTCAAACCTCGACCACATGCCGATGGCATTGTGGGTTGTGCAAGTGCGAAACCTGCAGATTTGGTTGCAAAACAAGGTAGTAAATTGTCAACCAACCAATCTACTTCGGGACAAGCTATGGCTTCATATCAACCCGCCCAAATGGTGAATGTACTTTCTGTGCAATCGTCAGACGAGAAGGGTAACCAACAGCCCAGATGGAATAGAAAAAAGGGTAAAAATAATAATCGAAAGGGTGGGAATAAGAATGAGAATGCTAACAATAATGACAAGAACGGTAGAAATGTTGGGGGGGACAAGCAAGCTAAATGTAATATTAAGTTCCCTTGCAAGTTATGTAAGGACGATCACTCACTTACTTGTGCCCTCGGATTGATGAAGCTTCGAGATTCTTAGCACAAGGCCCAGCTGTGCTAACGAACCCTTTACCGCATAACCAAAATCTGAACTTGAAGTCCCATGACCAGTCTAGTGATGATGATCCATGAAAGGGTAGTGGTCATGAGTGCATTAACATGGTCCGTGCTGTGAAATTTATGACTTGTGTGAAAGATTATAGTTCATCACAACCCAGCCCAGGCAAAGAGCCTGATCCACCAGGGTCCCCTTTGTGCATTGAGAAACCTACGGATAAACCTGAGGCTGCACCTCACATTCATAAGGGAGTCCTTAAGTGTTCAGGGCATAATCCAAATGCCCTAGCTTCCTATAATTATTCAATTGTCGAGGATTTGGGCCACACTCCTTGTTCGATGTCTGCATTGGAAGTGCTTCAGAGTTTTCCTTCACAAAGGAAGGCATTGCTTTCTACTCTTGGTGTGAATGGTGATGATTCTTCCTCGGTGATCAAATTTGAAACTGTACTAGGACTGCAGCCTTGCTTTCCCTACTATGTGTATCTTTTGGTGCATGTAGGATGTCTTGGTATGATTGTCAAACATAGTGTGATTGACGAGGGCACTGCGGCTTCTGTGATGTCTTTGTCCTGTTGGAAGGGTCTGGGTTCTCCTGAGATGTCTAAATTAGCGACTATGTTAACTACATTTGATGGGAGATCTTTTAGGCTGCACGGTATCCTTCTTTGAACCTTAAAGTTCATTTGGAGGGAAAGACCGTTGTGATAGAGTTTGAGGTGGTTGATGTGCCCCTTGACTACAATCTCTTGCTAGGTAGGAACTGGATGTATAGTATGGAAGCTGTTGCTTCTTCCTTCTTCCGCGTTGTATGCTTTCCACATAACGGGAAGATTGTAACAATTGATCAAATGGCATTCAAGAATCCGTATGATACCGCATCTTTGGGAGCTTCGATCCCAATCATTGAACATTATCGGCTGGCAACTGGGAGTGTGGGTGTTGGCATGTATCCATCCCTCATGGAAAGCCTTAGTTGTCCTATACTAATCCTCATGATAGGATCTTGTTCCTATGAGGGTTCGAATTCTACAATATCGGTGTCTTTTCACACAAGTCATATGGAATACCCTTGGATTCTTCCTACACCGAGTACTTTGAGTGAGCCTATCGAGACAAGCGTGCCGCTGCCTGTAGCTATGATAGCTTATCAAGCTAATATCAAGAGTGTTGCAAAGCCTTGTTCTTCCCCTTCGCGGATGGAGGAGGAAGACCCCTATGTGCTGTTGGCATGGGCAGTACAATATTATCATGCCCACGATTGCCTTGATATAGTTTTCCCTTCAGATGAAGCGATTATTGAGGCTATGTCAGGAGTTGAGCCACCATGGGAGGAACTTCATCATAGAACGTACTTCCTTCCAGCGCTTGACCGTTTGGAGCATGAGGATTATATGGAGATTCTTAGTGAGAGAGTTGGTAGTCCCGTGGTTCCATTAAGCTCTCCTAGTCCAATGGCTAATGGAAACATGGAAAAAATATCTTCAACGATCCCTATCAACATCTCTGGCAATCCTGGCACCATAGAGAATGTCTATATTGGGGCGGAATGTTCCCATGCTGAGATTCTAGAATATACCAAGCTTTTTAAGGAATTCTGTGATATTTTTGCTTGGTCTTACAACAAGATGCCAGGTATTGACCCTTGTATTGTCGAGCACGAGATTAAGACTTACCCCAACGCTAAGCTTGTTCGACAATGTTTACGCACCATGAATCCTAGGAAAGCACCCGCCATTAAGGCAGAGATAGAGAAGCTGTTGAAAATTGGTTTCATCTATCCTATTCCCTTGACGGAGTGGGTTTCAAACCCCATTCTGGTGGATAAGAAGCAGGGAGAGATTCGCATATGCACTGATTTCTGTGATTTGAATCGTTCCTATCCTAAGGATAACTTCCCCACACCATTTATAGATCAGATTTTAGATGAGTGTGTAGGTAGCCAGGTGTTCTCCTTTATGGACGACTTTTCTAGGTATAATTAGATACAAATTAAACCTGAGGACCAACATAAGACTGCATTTATTTTTCCTTGGGGAACATTTGCGTATTGGAAAATAACTTTTAGCCTTAAAAACATAGGAGCTACGTTTCAGTGGGCGATGACCTTGATCTTCCACGATCTCAAGTCTATTATTGAAGTATTTTTGGATGACCTCACTGCTCATTCTCGCATAAGAATGCATCATCCCTATCACTTGAGATTGGTATTTGAAATATTCTAGCACTATTCAATTAGATTAAATCCTCATAAGTGCATCTTTTGCGTGAAGTCAGGTCGTTTGTTAGGATTCATCGTTTCAAAAGAGGGCATAAGAGTCGACCCTTTGAAGGTTGAGGAAATACTTTAGTTGTCTCCCCTTAAGAATATTCATCATCTTCAGTGTTTGCAAGGCATGTAAAAATTCTTACAAAGATTTGTTGTCAACTTTGCCAATTGGACTAGAGGCTTGATGCGTCTCTTGATGAAGGATACTCCATTTGAATGGGATGAGCGAGCCCAGGAGTCCTTCGATGCACTCAAGTGAGCCCTAGCATCGGCCCTGATGATTAGTCCTCCGGATTATAGCCGTGATTTTCTATTATATGTGGCCATGTCTTTAGAGACGATTGGTATGGTTTTGGTTCAAGAGGATGAGGAGCTCCAAGAGCATGTCATTTAAAATCTGAGTTGAAACCTTATTGACGTAGAGATTCATTATTCTCATGTCAAGAATCTTGCTTTAGCTATCATACATGTGGTTCAGCGTTTGAGACATTATATTCTCCTTCACCAGACCTTGGTTGTGGCCCATGTCAATCCATTTCAGTTCGTCCCCACATGAAGGATGATTGGGGGAAAGTATAATAATTGGATTGTCATTCTGCAAGAATTCAATCTTGAGTTTGTTTCAGCAAAATTGAAGAAGTCTTTAATTTTTGCAGAGCTTATATTTGATTTTCCAAGCGAGGCCGAGGAGTTGGTTTGTGAAGATACGTTTGTCGATGAACAGATCTTCTTAATCTCAACTTTATACCCATGGTATGGGGATATCATAGTATATCTGCAAACACAGAGGACCCCTACTTACCTATCGCAAGAAGAACGATGACAATTACATCACATCTCTAAGAACTACCTTATAGTGGACAATACTTTGTACCGCCATGGGGTAGATTCCATTTTACAATGTTGTTTAACTCATGAAGAGGCTGAGGTTGTGCTGAATGATTGCCATGGATGGGCATGTGGTGGTCATTTATCTAGGCTTTCTACAACTCAAAATATTTTGAGAGCGTGTTATTTCTGGCCGTTGATCTTTAAATATTGTGTTGATGCGGTCAAGAGGTGCCACCCTTGCCAGGTGTTCACACGGAATAGGTGCTCGAAACCTGCCCCATTACATCCCATTATCACTGCCGGTCCCTTCACTAAGTGGGGGCTCGATTTTATGGATTGCAACCCAGCTTCAGCTCGGGGGCACCATCACATTATAGTGGTTGTTGATTATTTCATGAAATGGGCTAAGGCTATGCCTACAGTAAAATCTGACGGTGAGACAGCCGATCATTTTGTATTCAACCAAATTATTACTTGGTTCAGGATTCCGAAAGAGCTTGTCATTGACCATGGCTTGCACTTTCAGAACCATATGATGGAAGAGTTGGCATCCAATTTAGGGTATAAGCAAGAGCACTCCTCTTCTTACTACCCTCAAGCGAATGGACAGGTAGAGGAAGTGAATAAATCACTCAAATCCATTCTCGAACGAACCATCACACAAAGCAAGATGAATTGGCACATTATGTTATATCCTGGTTTGTGGGCATATCGAACCGCGGTTAAGACTGCCACTGGTTTTTCTCCATATCAGCTTGTTCATGGAGTGGAGTCGATATTGCTGGTTGAATGCGAAATTCCTTCGTTGAAGCTAGTTGTGGAACTCTTACCAGACACTTCACCTTTGGAGGAGCATTTGGTTCACCTTGAAAACTCGATGAGCAGCGTCACGATGCCTTGGTGGCTCTAGAGGTTAATAAGCATCGCATTAAGGTCTAGTACGATAATTCTGTCTATCCAAGAGTGTTTAGTGAAGGAGACTTGGTCCTTTTGTGGGATCAAATGAAAGAACCCTTGGGGGCAGGGAAGTTTAATCCTATGTGGTGTGGTCCTTACGTGGTCAAGCATATGTTAGAGAAGGGTGCGTATGAGTTAGTGGATTACAAAGGAACAGCTTTGGCGGAGCCTAGAAATGGGCTCTATCTCAAAAAATACTATGCATAATCTTTAGCCAAGGCTGCTTGTTGTATATTATTGTACAGCTTTGCATAGTTAGGTCTTTTTCTTATCGTCATCGGGTTTGTGATTAGTTTTCATTTCTTTTGGCAGATGTCAATGGAATCTTCCACCTACATAGGATTCGTGGATGGTGCAAGCCGTCACACTCAACACTCAGCCTCTACTACTTGGGTGATTTATACTCCTATGGGTCAGGTACTGTCTTCAGGAGGTGTATGTCTACGGCCACCTTCCAACAATGTTGCTGAATATAGCAGTGTTATTGAGCTTCTATAGGATGCCATTTTGCATGGCATTCTATCTCTTGAGGTACGTCTTGATTCAGAGTTAGTAGTGTCACAGCTCAATGGTTTGTACCATGTTAGAGATCTAACGTTATTGAGAAGGTTCTTACGTGTGAGATTGTTAGAATGGAAATTTGACAGTATAACATATATACACATTCCAAGAAATAATAATGAAGTTGCTGACTCATATGCTAACTAGGTGTTAGATTGGCATTTGTTTCATTCATAATAAATTAATCACAAACACAATTTTTACACATGTAAATAAATAAATCGATCACCATAAAACTTTTTTATATATACATCAAAAATGTGGTAATACATAGTGTCATAATACAAAATTGGGGCTTTTAAAGCCACCATCATATAATACACGGTCGTACAAAATGAATACACTTCGAGGTGTCTAATCCTGTGGAGGAGGAGGAGGGTTGTGATCATGGAATGTCACTACGGCTCTAGCTAGCTGTCGAAATAAACGCACCCATGCGCATGGTACACCCACCACTTGCCGCTGCATGGCCTCAGGAAAGTCCTCGACTTGTGCCATGGGAACTCTATGAGTCAGTCTCACAAAGTTGGTATGAATGCTCTGGAGCGTTCGCTCTGCATCCACACCCATGATGTCATCTCCTCTTCCCCTCTGTCTATGATGAGGGAATCCTTCTGGTTTCCATGGTCCCACATCTGCACACAAATGGTAGATGTCACTATGTGTTGTTGTGCAAAAACATGTCTTTTTGATTCCACATAATCAAGAAAGCACAAAAAAATTTAATAACTCAAAAATTTAAAAAGAGTGAGGGTCGAGATTCGTTACCTATATCGCCATCTGACGATCCTAGTGGCAATGGCATGTCCAGGTCCCCTCGGAAATCTATCCCTGCATAGGGGTAGTCATCAATGACAACTATCTGTCGTCGCCACCATACAAAGAAGTCAGTTGGATATGGGTTGGCCACCCTACCACCCCCCAGTCTGCGCATAGCATCTGCAAAACGCCGTTGGGATAGATCTCGAACCTCGTATAGAGGAACGTCCACTCTAGGGCTCAATCATGGAACACGCTCAAGGAAAAATGTGCTCAGAATACTGAACCCGATGTTTAGTACCCTGCTTGCCTTACACTCACTGAGCTGGTGTTTCATGTAGCTCAATAGTTTTGTACTCCAGTCATAGATTGTACGTCTCATGCACTCCACTGCATAGAACATCAAAGGCCGAGAGGCTTGGTGGAGTGATGCTAAGCCTGCTATCTTTCCTAGCATCAGTAATATGGCCTTTAGGCCCAGCACCTATATAGCATTGGTAGGGACTTGACTCCCCACCTTCTCAGTGTCTAGATAGCAGTACACGGCTATGTACTTATCGATAGTTAGGCCACCCCCTGGCCCATCTCGGGAATGAAGGTTCACCATCTCCCCTCGTCTAGAAAGACCAGTGATAAAGTATATGTCCTCCACCTCTATGGTGAGGGACATCCCATAAATATGGAAGGACTCCGAGTCTGGATCCCAATAGTCTACCAGCATTTGTAGCAATCTTGGTTTGGCCCTCAATCCACCAAGACACCAAAACATGTAGAGTCCACATGCACGTAAAGCTTTTTGAGCCATTAAGTCGGCCCTTACTACTTCCTCTACTTCACCATGCTCACTCTCTCTCCATTCTAGCACCATCCTGCAAAAGAAATTGCAAAATTACCCATTATTTTCTTGTAAAATCACATGTGCGGCCTCATACGCGACTGTTTTGAAAACAACCACATATGTATGCAGGTTTTAGGCCATTTTCCGCATATAGCCATCCCTATACGTGGAAAAAACCTCGATATCCATGTGGGCCACAGTGCACAATTTGGGATGGCTTAAAAACTTCATTTAACCATGAAAATCTATAAAATTTATATCAAAATGCAAAAGGAGAGCATGAGTAAATACCTGGAAGAAACGGTTGTGAATTCTACCAGCTGGATCTCCTAGAATTTGTAGTTGAAGATCAGAGCTCAAATGGGTAAAAGTTTCAAATGCTTTATATTTTTTACTATTTATAGAAAATTTTTACCCCCTTTCCTATAGTTTCAACATTTTCTAACCATTTTGGACCATTTTTGACATAATTTGTGATGTAGAAGACCTTTTTCAGTGCCGTTTCAACCATTGGATTTACCCATTTGTGTCGATCTCAGGTATCTTGTCTAAACTGGCATATAGGTTAGGTTTCACCACCGTTTCATTTTTCATGACCTTATGACCATATCACCATGACCTTAGGTACGAACCCACTCTATTATGTCACATAACCTTCTTGCTGCTTTAGAAGTGGCATGATACGAGTGGTAGAGCTTCACCTTACATGGGTACCCTAGTTAGCGCCTTATTTGCATTTGGTCCCCATGCCGACGATTTCTCCTTTAGGGTGTGGGATTCCATTGTATAGTATTTCCATGACATTTCGTAAGAGCCTCATACTCCTCTTGATCTTATGCTGGCCTATTTCCCTCAGGACTCCCTCATGTCAAGTTGTGAATGCATTATCATGAGCTTTTCCTGCCTTATTGAGCTTTATGCTGGATCCCCTGACATTGCATTTCATCCATATAGCCCGAGCTTGTCTCATGTCTAGCCATGCAGAGCCATTTTTTATATCCTTCACAGCTTGATTCCCTTTTTACCGGGAGGGGATTTTCCCCCGAGTGTCGATATCCTACACATGTATCCTTGCATTAAGCATAGGTATGTTCCACTACTTGGAACTAGTTTGTTTTCCTTTATGAAACTCGTCTCCTCCTAGTTTGTAACTATAAATCTAGTTTATTCTTTTTTCAAGCTTTTCAAATAACTGAAAAAGTCCAAAAAAATAAAAAAAACCAAAAAGCCGGACAAGGAAAGATGTTATCTTTGGAAGCCGTCGAGTCGTGTCGCCTTCGAACAAAGCACTGTATATCACATCCATTGGTTGGGTTATAGTTTGACTTTAGGAGCCGTACTCATTTATCTGAGTTTATCTCCACGGAGTGGTTAAGCTTCCAGTCCCTATGGAGCCTTTGTTGATGCCTCCTGTGTCACAGAGATGTCCCATTTTTTATATCGAGTCTATGCTACCTTCATTTAGTCACCATATGCCGTTATGCTCTTGTTCAAAGGAATTTGAAACCTGAGTCGGCCATTCCTCAGTTATATTGACTTTGCATGTCGGCCATTCCTGGTACAGTTACTCGTTCATGCACTTTATGATCGAGTCCTTCCACATTATACAGCTTTGCTGAGTACCTCGTGTTGGACGATGGGGGATGCCTTAATGACCTCCTTCCAGCAGATTTCATCCCATCGACTTCAGATCATTTATTGTGGGATTGGAGTCTAGAATCATCTTGAGTGCCTTGAGACTTGCAGTCATCAGTGGTAGATTCTCTCGCCATTGACAGTTTCTTGGGAATACATCAATGTCCCCTGATCGATGGATCCTCTCAAGTGTTCAACCTCAACACATTTATTCACACTTTTTAGTTTTCACTCTAGTACCTTGATTCCCATTTTCATTATTGGTGGGTGATCTCACGTCTGTTAATGGTACACATTAATGACCGGTAATTAGATGATGGACTACTATGTTCGGCCTCGACACCTCTATTCGAATAGTAGGACATGTACTCGTAGCGGTTTGTGTAGAAGACTTTCCAGATTGGTGGCATCTCTTATATTCTACCTCCTTGATCGTCCCAGTGTTCATGAGATTTCTACTCTCGTGACATGATTCCAGTATATGTCAGACATTTCCAGCCACTATGGAGATCTTGATCTATTATATATCTTCAGCCATTTTGGAGATCATGGTCCTTTGTATATCTTCATCATGGAGATTCTGATCTATGTATATTGTACATGGCTATGACCACATATGTGACATCATGTATCATGCCTATTCATGGCCATTGTACTCTTATGTATCTGGGACTGCTATATGTATTTGCAGTTGTATGCAAAGTTGTATTATTGTACTATGTTGATTGGGTGGCTGGTCTTCCATTTGGGATCCTTCATCACTCCACTTTTGGGATGGACTTATAATGTATTTCGGCCATCGTATGACCCATATGACCTCACAGATTAGGGGGCATCTGTTATAGCAGATTTCACCACTCTAGGTGAATCACAGTTTGTATGGCCTTCCCCTGTCCCGATGCAGACTCCTTAACCCCTATGGACCATTTTTTGTCCTTTGATGTTTCCTTGATCATCCCTAAAAACACATGAAAAATGCTATACGCGAATTTTAAACCTATAAGCGCGTACATATGCGGGTTTGACCACTAAAACTACGTACATCAGGATGTGTGCATAATCCAAATCATTTTGGATTTTTCCTTGACATGGATCTGACTCATTCGACTCCTGGCCTTCCCTATGCCTTGAGATCACTCGAATTCGACCTTTCATTATCCCTTCGAAAATCTATATAAGGAACCCCTTGGTACATTGAAGGCATAAGAGAGAATTGAGAGAAAAGAAACTATAGTCCATTGTTGTCGGAACTTATGCTTGATTCTGCATCCCTTGGTCCCTTGGAGCACTGTTGTGTTCTTCCCAAGCTTGCCTTTTGCTTGTAAGCTTACTATCGAGAGATGTAGGATTGAAGTGGTGGAGGCCCAAGTGGGGGATTCAAATTCTACGGTTCACAGATGTGCTGTCAGAGGTTGTATCTTGTAATATCTGATCTATATTAATAGAAATATCTTTTCCTGTCCAATGATGTGTATTTGAATGAATATTTTATCCATGGGATTATGTCAAATGCTTTTACACTATTGATTATATATTCTAGAATAGATCTAACACCATGATATATAGAATGCTTGTATTGTTTACTTATTGTTGAGGAAGTAATATAGCAATTCAAGATAAAGATTGGAAAGCTCAACGGGAATCTACTTCAACCATCTAGAATAAGGTACGAGGTCTGATCCTTTAGTGTTAGACATTTAATTTCTATTGCATATTGGAAAGGATTGATTTCTGGAGTCAAGCTATCTGTTGTGGTACCCCAAGCCATAGGAATTTCTCTTCGTAACAAAGGGATCAATGCTGATCGAAATAATGTCCTGCATCATAGGTCTCACAGATGTTTTCCTCAAAACAATATAAAAAATGGAATTTAGTCTATCTCTTAACACACCGAATTCTTCATGGTTCCACTCACGAATCTCCTGGGTTGCAGTCGTAGAGGATTTAGTGACCACTTTGATGAGTCGCTACATTTGGACCCAACAATGGAACCATTTGTTGGAGAAACCTACCAACAAATCCTCATCAACAGGGGTTCTCACTCTGTCGACATCCAACAAACGTGATCTCCCTGACAGGTCTTACCCTGACGAGCAACATCCTCAGAGTGGATGAGGTCTCACCCGAGATGTTCAAGGGAGACTTGTTGAAACTGAGTTTTCGATAGTGGGGACGAATGGTATGAGGATTTGATGGGGAGACATCATAACTATTGGATTTAGAGCTTCATAGTCAACATTAATCCATTTCCACAACTACAGAGTGCATCATGCATTTGTCACAGAATCGCTAGTGCAACAGCATCATTTATAAAACATCTCAACTCATGATGCAACATAAATGTAACAAACTTAAAACATATTGCCTCAACATCAATATAGCAGAACTAAAATAGACCATGGTGACATTATAATAGATCACAGCATCAAGATGGATCTAGTTCATGACAACATCATAACAAAACATATCGCAACATTATAACATATCAGACCATGGAGACATTATAACATAAAAGACAAGATTTGTGCAACAATTGTCATATCATATTAACCTTGAGCAAAAGGATCCAAAATACACAATTCTTCTCCAAAACCAGAGGTTGATTACATCAGGAAAAACCTAGATATATCATAGATACAACAGAATTCTCATATCATGCTCATGTTATCTCTCCTTTTCCTCTCTAGATCTCTATTTAATTGCAAAACTAGATCCATAAATAGGCTTGCACCTTTACATTGAAGGTCCACTTCTAACTAAGTTATAACCGCTAATGACCTATTGTGACAAAACTTGGTCAAATAATATATAAAATATTCAAAACAGTTATTTTTCTACCCATCGTGCTGATCTGGCCTTGCATGGCACCACATGAGCTTGCGCAGCTGCTGTGACACTGCACAAGTCACTTACCAAAACCCCTTCCAACAGTCATCAAGTCATAAACCAAAAGAAAATCATAACCTTTTTACACCTCTTCAAAAATATGACATAGAGTGTTACAAATGTAATAACTATGGACATATTGCAAGAAAAGGTAAACTGAGGACTCCTACAAGGAAGACCATTGCAATTAAGTCTCAAGAAACAAAACAAAATAATCATTGGAAAGAAAAGGGAGAAAAATAAAGTTCCATGATTTCTCTATGTGCAACAGAAAACCAAAACTTATGGCACTTTGATAGTGGTTTTTTTAAAACATATGATCAGTGACCCAACAAAATTCATCACACTCAAAGATAATAAAGGTAAAGTCACTTTTGGAGACAATCTCTCCTCCAAGATAATTAGCAAAGGAATAGTTGTTGTTAACAACAAGATCAAAGTAGAAAATGTATTACTAGTAGAAAACCTCAAGCCTAATCTTCTCAGTGTAAGTCAAACATCTGATCAAGGGAACATCTGCATTTTTTATTTAGAAAAAATGTGAATTCAAGAAAAAGGACTCAGGAAGAGTTGTCAGGACTACTATAAGAAATTCAAACAATGTGTACATCCTAGAAAATGAAAATCAATGTTACCTAGGTATGGTTGATGAAAGATAGCTATGGAACAGAAGGTTGGGACACTTAAATTTTGACAATCTTGTCAAAATAAGTAAGAAGGAAGCTGTAAGTGTTAGAATAATGAACCCATAGTTAGCTACCTTAGACATTAATTAATTCATTTTTGTCTTATTTTCCTAGTTTCCATATTCCACCTTATGCAAGTTGTCATCTACACATCCATAGTGGTCAAAGTTGCTAATTTTGAGTCATGGAGTGCTTGGGAAACCTCCTGGAATCAAATTTGCTTTATTCCTGCCCTCCCTAGCGCATGTCTGCTTTTTCTGCTTTATTGCCTGCTTATTCAGTGTTTTAAGGCAATTGAGAAAGTTTGACTAGGTGAAGTTAACTTGTTTTTTGTCCTCCATATCCTCCACTCTTTTCTCCTATGAAAAGCATGTATGAGTTGTCCTTCCATCCACTATTAGCTTGCCTAATTGATTTTTCCAATTCGTGAGCTCCTAGACAGTTTTGGAAACTGCTTTATGCACCTATGTGGGATTTGCTTAGATTTAGTAAGCCTGCTTCTGACTAAATTCGAATGGCATCTTCATGCATTCAAATCCATCATGTAATTATTTAGTGTGGCAGCCTATGACTTCATAGGGTTGGATATTGTACACTTATTCAATACAGTTTAGTGTTCAGCTCCATATTCAGTCTCTTTTGTGAGTAATTTGCATGTGTAATTGGAAATTGTTGTGAGTGTAATTATTCTAACACCTGGGTTCAATTTCCACATGGTTTCAGAGCCTTTGTATATCTATTTATCTCCTTCCAATTTGTTTTGCAGGTTCGACATCATTGACTGGGAGCATTCTGCTGACTGACTGGATAATTTCTGAGCTATGGATCAATCTCAGAAGATCATCTTGACTCCATTTAATTTATTTGAATGGAAAGAAGAGATGGAGATACTGTTGAGAGTGAAAGGCCTCTACAGAGTGACTATGGCAATAGAAGCAAAGCCCAATGTAGCTGCAGAGAAGATAAAATGGCACAACAGGAGGGATGAATCCTATGGTCTTCTGTGTCTGAGCATATCTAGAGACCTTCTTTTCCATATTGATGGATTGACATCACCAAATGAAGTATGGGAGAAGCTTGTTCATATTTTTGGAAAGAAAGATGAGATTAGGGGAGATCAAATTGAAAATGAATTGATCTCCCTGAGTCCCAATAGCTTGCAACTCTATTTTTCCAAGTTCAAAGCACTTGTTTTGCAGCTAAAACAATGTGGGATTGAAAAGAAGGATGATCAGCTAGTCTTGGCCATACTCTTGAAGCTTGGCCCTGACTATTCAGTGTTTGTTTCAACCTTCTATGCCACAAAGTTGACAGCTTGAGCCTAGAAGATGCCTAGCCTTGCAGATTTCATGGAATCTCTCACACAAGAACAAGATAAATTGGTGATGATGGGCACCATCAAACCATCCAAATACCAAGCTCTGGTTGCTGGAGATTCAAGGGTGGATTGAAAAAGCAACAAGAAATCTAAAAATCCACCTGAGCAAAAGAGAGACAAGAACAAGTCTCCGGAGGAGCCTCAAGGTTTCAAGAAGAACTACCAGAAGAAGAAGAACAAAGGAGAAATGAGCAAGTGCACATACTGCAGTAAGGGAAATCATTCTGAGAGTTCCTACATGAAGAAGCAAATAGACATTCTGACCCAACTCCTAGAGAAGAATGGCATCTCCCTTCCAGACAACTCAAAGAAGAGAGAACGAGGATCAAGTTCAGAAGACAGAGAGAGTTCATGCATTGGTTGCTGGCACATTAAGCTCACCTAGTTTCATCATTGATTTTGGAGCTTCAAGACATATGGTTTTGATGAAGGAGGCATTCACCTCACTTGACATGTCGAAAGGTCCACCAATAGTATTGGGAGATGACTCTCTCACTGAAAGTTTGGGCAAAGGGAGGATTGATCTTGACCATGGTAAGTTCAGAAATGTGTTGTATGTTCCAGGTCTTGCCTCTAACCTCTTATCAGTGTATTAGATGACCCACACAGGGTCTCCAAAGAAGGTCATATTCTCCCCTGATGAAGTTGAGATCACATAGATCTCAAGTGGTAAATTCATTGCAAAAGGAGTTTCAAATCATACTTCGAAGGTATACATGTTCTCACACTTCCTACCCTACTCAAACCCCTCTGCTCTTCTGATTCATGCTAATGAGGCAAGCAAGCTTTGGCATGAAATATTTTTCCACCTAAATTACGAGTATCTTTCTGATCTTAGTGAAAAATAAATGGTCATAGGGTTACCAAAGATTAATTTTTCCAAAGGAGTATGTCAAGGTTGCATCCTAGGAAAACACCCAGAGCATAAATTTGAGAGAGCTAGTCATGAGAGAACCTCTGCACCTCTAGATTTGATCCATAGTGATGTTTCTGGCCCATTTCCTTATATTCCAATGAGTCAGGCCAAATATGCATTGACTTTCATAGATGCCTTTTCCAAGTATTGCTGGGTTTACTTCCTGAAACACAATTCTGAATTTTTTGGCCTCTTCAAAGTCTTTAAGGCTTTGGTTGAAAACCAGTCTGGGAGGAAACTCAAGGTCCTTAGATCTGACAATGGTGGTGAGTATGTCAAGTCTGATTTTATTCAATATTGTGTAGATGCAGGTATTTAGATGCAGCATTCTATCCCTTACACACCACAGCAGAATGGTGTTGCTGAGAGGAAGAACAGATCACTGAAAGAGATGGCAACCTGCATGATGGAGGCTAAGACTTTGCCACCAAAGTACTGGGCCAAAGCTATAAAATATGCCTATATCTAGAATAGGGTTTCACATAAAAATATTTATGGTATGACTACTTTCAAAGCATGGAGTGGGTACAAGCCAGATGTGACCCATTTCAGGATTTTTGGCTCAAGGGCTTGGGCTAGAATTCCAATAGAAAAGAGGAAGGCTTTGCATCCCCAAAGCCAAGAGTGTCTATTTGTTGGGTACTCTAAAGATTCAAAAGGGTACAAGCTGATAAATTTTAGCACAAACAAATCCTTCATTGAAAGTTGTGTTCAGTTTCAAGAAGAGCCCCTAGCAGCAGTGGAAGTTGGAGAATCCTCTTCACCACCAGAACCTCTGAATGTAAGTGAAGAGATAGTTGAACATGCTGATTCTGATATGTCCGATAATGATGATTTTATTGCAGATCCTAGAATCCCTACAAGTCCAAAATAGGCAGCCAATACCATTCATGCAGCCGGAGAACTAGCTGGAAATCATAATGACCCTAGGAGGACTAGATCTCAATTTGAGAGTGCTCTATGCATGAAAGATCCTATGTTTGATAAGAAATGCTATCTGATGGTTGAATCAGATCCACAGACATATGAAGATGTAGCAAAATATCCAATATGGCAAGCACCCATGAAGAAATAGTTCATCTCACTCCAAAAGAGCAACACTTGAGAGCTGGTTGATCTTCCCCCAGGGAGGAAGCTAGTTTAGTGTAAGTGGCTGTACAAGACCAAATTTTCTGCTGATGGTTCACCTATGAAGTACAAGGCCATATTGGTAGCCAAGGGCTATTCACAAGTTCATGGCATAGACTACAATCAGACCTTTGCACCAGTGGCAAAGATGGACTCCATCAGGCTAGCCTTAGCCATTGCAGCTTCAAAGCAATGGGAAGTACATCACATGGATGTTAAGTTTGCTTTTCCTGAATGGAGATATCACTAAATATATATACATGTAGCAGCCTCAAGGATTTTCTACTAACCCATCTCTTGTGTGCAAGATAAAGAAGTCATTGTATGGGCTTAAGCAAGCCCCCATGGCTAATTGGTATGCCAAGATTGATAGCTTTCTACTATCACTGAATTTTGTTCAATGTAAATCAGATCCAAATTTCTATTTGAAGCTGATTAATGGTTCATTAATGATCATTGTTTTATATGTTGATGACCTCCTCATTACCGGAAGCTCAAAGGATGAAATTGCTTCCTTGAAGGATGCAATGAACCATGCCTTCTCCATGACAGATTTGGGGCTATTGAGCCAATTCTTGGGGCTCAAGATTGCTGAAACCAAAGCTGGAATCAAAGTGCATCAGTCCAAGTATGCCTTGGATTTTTTGAACAAATTCAAAATGAAGGATTGCAAGCCAAGCAAGACTCCTTTCCTTTCAGGAGTGAAGCTTGAAGAAGTTGATTCTTCACCTATGGTAAACAATACACTGTATAGGCAATTGATTGGATGTTTGTTGTATCTTACACATACTAGACCTGATATTTATTATGTAGTAAGTGTGGCTTATATATACATGGATCAGTCTCATGAGATCCATTGGAAAGTAGCCAAAAGGATCCTTAACTTTGTTCAGGGAACAAGGACTCATGGGATTTTCTATAAAGCAAAATCTGATCTTGATTTGATTGGGTTTACTGACAGTGATTGGGCAGGTGATAGCATAGATAGAAAGTCAACATTAGGATATGTGTTCATGCTTGCAGAAGGGCCAATCAGCTGGTCAAGCAAGAAATAGAGTGCCATTGCACTCTCATCTACAGAAGCAGAGTACATAGGAGTTGTAAATGCAGCAACTCAATGTTTATGGTTGTGGGGGTTACTTGGAGAGTGTGGCTTAGAATCAGAATACTCAACTACCATATACTGTGATAATCAAAGTACCATTCAAATCTGCAATGATCCAGTTCAGAAGCAGAGAACCAAACACATTGACATCCATATGCACTACATCAGACATGTTGTGCATGATGGCACCATTCACCTACTCTTCTGTTCATCTTCTGAACAAGTAGCTGATATGTTCACCAAATTTTTTTGTGAGAAGACATTCAACAATCTCAAATCACTGCTAGGGATTTCTGATCATGATGTGAAGCATGAGTGATGACAATATTTCCAAATTTTGTTTTACAGTCCATGTTTAAGGGAGGATTTTCCCACTGGGTTTTTGCCTCTTTCCTTGGTTAAATGGACATGCAGTATGTAAAGGGTGACTAATCCTTTGTTGCTAGGTCCTATAATTTTCTGATATATTACTCATAATTCAGAATTAAGGGGGGGTGTTACAATAATCAACCCATAGTTATCTACCTTATACATTAATTAATCCATTTTTGTCTTATTTGCCTAGTTTCCATATTCCACCTTATGCAAGTTGTCATCTACACATCCATAGTGGTAAAAATTTATAATTTTGAGTCATGGAGCATTTGGGAAACCTCCTGGAATCAAATCTTCTTTATTCCTGGCCTCCCTAGTGCATGTCTGCTTTTTCTGCTTTATTGCCTGCTTTTTCAGTGTTTTAAGGCAATTGGGAAAGTTTGACTAGGTGAAGTTAACTTGTTTTTTTTCCTCCACATCCTCCACTCTTTTCTCCTATGAAAAGCATGTATGAGTTTTCCTTCCATCCACTATTATCTTTCCTAATTTATTTTGCCAATTCATGAGCTCCTAGACAATTTTGGAAACTGCTTTATGTACCTATGGGGGATTTGCTTAGATTTAGTAAGCCTGATTTTGAATAGATTCGAATGGCATATTCATGCATTAGAATCCATCATGTAATTATTTAGTTTGGTATCCTGTAACTTCACAGGGTTGGCTATTGTACACTTATTCAATACAGTTTAGTGTTCAGCTCCATATTCAGTCTCTTTTGTGAGTAATTTTCATGTGTAATTGGCAATTGTTGCGAGTGTAATTGTTCTAACACCTAGGTTCAATTTCCATAGTAAGAGACTTTCCTAAATTTGTAAAACCTCTAAACTCTATTTCTAAACATTCTCAACATGGGAAGAAAACTAGAGTAAGTTGTAAAACAAAAGAACATATGACTTCACATCGTCTGGAAATAAACCACACAGATCTCTGTGGACCAACAAGAACTAAAAGTATGCAAGGAGAATATTATTGCATGTATCTCTTTAATGAATACACAAGGATAACTTTGGTGACATTCCTCAAAGAAAAATCTTAATCCTTTGAAAAGTTTAAAATCTTCAAAGCAATGGTTGAAAATGAGACACATCTGAAGATCAAATGTCTTAGATCCGACAATGGGAGGGTATTTACCTCAAATGATTTCAATGATTTCCATGAGACAAGTGGAATTAAGAGGAAATTTTCAGCTGAAAAAACTCCTACCAGAACGATGATGTTGAAAGGAAAAATAGAATAGTCCAAGAGGCTTCCAAAACAATGCTAAATGAAGCAAAGCTATCAGATGCATTTTGGAAAGAAGTAGTATACATAGCTGTCTATATACTTAATAGAGGAAAACTAAGAGTAAATAAATACAAGACCCCTAATGAACTATGGTATGGGATACTAGCCTCAGTCAAATATTTCAAAGTATTTAGTAGTAGTCGTTACATTAAAAGGAATGAGGATGACCTTGGCAAGTTTGACTATAGAACTAATGAAGGAATATTTCTAGTATATTCATCCACCAAAAAGGCATATATATGTTTCAATAAAAGGTTACCCAATATTGTAAAGAGTGCATATATAAGATTAGTTGATATAAAACCTGGAAGAGAAAGAAGTCAGGACAATGTTGAAAATACAAATAATGAAGAAAAGGAAGAGTTGCCAAAGGATTAAAGTTTTCATGTTGAAAAAGAAGGAATATAAAATGATGAAATCCATGAATGAGGAATTAGATCAGATTGAGATAAATGAGACCTCAGAACTTGTCTCAAGACCTAAAGTTAAGAATGTTATAGGAACCAAATGGGTTTTCAAGAAAAAATTGAATTAGGATGGTCAAGTGATAAGGAAGAAGGAAATATTAGACATATGTAAGGGGATGACACAATTTGAGCTGATTTATTTTGAAGAAACTTATGCTCTTGTTGAAAGACTTGAAGCAATCAAAGTGTTTCTAGCACTCTCAAACCATAAAATTTTTAAAGTATATCAAATGGCTATTAAGTCTTCATTTTTTAATGGAAAAATAGATGAAGAGGTTTATATTGAACAACATGAAGGTTTTCTATTATCAAGAAATATAGACTATGTTTGTAGACTAAAAAATGCACTCTATGGTCCTAAAAAAGATCCAAGAGCCTAGTTTTCAAGTTTAGATAGCTATTTAAAACAACAAGGACTTAAGAGAGGGGTCACTGAAAGTCATCTCTAGTTGAAAATTGAAGATGAAAATATGATGATTGTTTTTGTTTATGTAGATGACATCATTTTTGGAAGCAATTTACAAATTCCAAGTGTAAAATTTTCCTCTGAAATGAAGAAGGAATTGGAAATGTCAATGTTGGGTGAACCAATGTTATTCTTTGGGTTACAAGCGTGTCAAATAGACAAAGGAATATTTATATATCAAACTATGTACATCAAATACACGCTTACGAGATTTAATATGGAAGACTCCAAACTGTTAGTACTCTTATGATCAAAGGGTGTAAATTAAGTAAGGACGATGAGTCTCTAGAAGTAGATCACACCATTACAGATCCATGATAGGTAGCTTGTTGTATGTAACAACTACAAGACAAGATATGATGCAAGTTGTAGGATTGGTTGCTAGGTTCCAGTAAATCCTGAAAGAGATGCATGTAAATACAGTGAAAAGGATTTTCAAGTATTTAAAAGGAATTATGGAGTATGGATTATGGTACCCAAAGAGTCAAGATTTCACTTTAAAATCATTTACTGATACAGATCGGGAAGGAAGTGTTGATGATTTAAAAAGAAACAGTATAGCATCATTTTTTTAGGGAAGTTCTTGGTATCATGGTTAAGTAAGAAACAACCCTCCATTTGACTCTCTACAACTGTGGACGAATACATTGTTGTTGCATCTTGTTCCACTAAGGTTATTTGGATGAAACAAACACTAGAATATTTACTTGTTAAATATGAGCATCCAATAATAATAAACTGTAACAATACCAGTGCTATTAATATGTCAAAAACCCCTGTCATTCGCTCCAAAACGAAGCACATAACAATAAAGTATCACTTTCTAAGAGAAAATATATCTTAGAAAGTTGTCAAATTAGAATATGTTGACACAAAAGCACATATTTCTGATATCTTTACCAAACTGTTACCCAAAGAAGCCTTCAAGCATCTTAGACAACAGATGGGAGTAATTTCATTACATTATATGCAAGAGAAAGAGGCGTGATATCAAGGTGAGACATGATGACACGGGGATTTATAAGAAAAAAAAATACATGAAATCCTAAATAGGTTAACAGGTTATCCTTTTTCATTGTTGTCAAAGGGGGAGAATGCTTAGATGTTGCCATCAATGCCAAAGGGGGGGATTGTTGAGAATGTAGTTGTAATTGATGTCAAAGGTGTTCATGAATGACAAAGAGATAACCAATGGATATGACAGAATGATAAAATCCATGAAATACAAAGGTAGTGATGACATGGCATGGATGATAATATGGAAATTCATAGATGATTATATGGAATAGAAAAATCTATTAGAAACAGTCACAGAGGATTTCCCCAAATAAATGGTGATGTTCTGCAAGTCATGGTGAGATCCGCATTCGATCTGAAATCAATGGTCAGAAAGCATCCATGACGAGATCCAATGATTGAGGATAAGTTCCACAAAGGACATGCAGAAAAAGGTGAAGGTATGAAATACACATTAGATTGTAGATCAACGGTCATGATTGAACCAAGCAAAAGAAATCAAGGGTTCATATAAAAAACAGAAGGCGAAAAGCAGATACTCACGAAAAAAGAGTGTGGGAAAAGTTGAGTTCCTAACTTTAGAATTCCACCATGTAGAAAAGGAAGTGTGGAGAGGGAAGTTTGGAAATCAAAACCCCTAGAAGCTATAAGTCGAAGTTGTGAAAATTTGAGTTCTCGACTTTTCCATTCCACAGTATGGAAATGAAAGTGCAGAAAGGAAATTCCTGAAAGCAGACGAAGCATAAGCTCAGATTTGGAACATTGACTTTCTAACTTTTGCATTCCATAGTATGGAAAAGGAAGTGCAGAAAGGAAATTATGGAAAGTAGAAGAATAAGCTCATTTTTGAAACATTGATTTTTTGACTTTCGTATCTGCAATCTAGAAGATCGACATCCATAAATACTTCTGTGAAATATCGATAGTGCAGAAAGGTTTGTGCAAAAAATTAAAAGTAGAGAATTGAAAAAGAAACCTTTGATATTTTCAAAACCCATAGTATGCATCCCGCAATAGGAATGATCAGCGGTCAGAAAGACATCCATGGAATATTGATGGTGCAAAAAGGTTAGTGTGGAAAACTAAAGGTGGAGAAGTGAGAAAGCAACGTTTGATATTTTGAGAACCCACACTCTATGTCCCTCATTTTGTAAGATCAATGGTCATGAAGAAACCCAAAAGAGAATAATGGTGCGAAATGGTTGAGGTGGAAAACTAAGTGTAGAAAGACACTTTGAGAAATGTCATAGTTAGTGTTAGAATAGTAGATTCATAATAAACTAGTTAACCTATCTAAGCAACCAACAACATATCATAAAAGATAAGAACAAGAAAAGAAAAGGACAAGAGAACACCGATATATGTGTTTCACCCTAATGGGTTACATCCACAGGAAGGTAGTATTCTATTATATCCAGAATGTATTCTCCAATCTTACAAGAAAGCAAAGAAAAAATACCCAAAAGAATATATATGATGTACAACAGTGTCACAATAGTACCACTGCTACATCAAGAATACATGATATGTAGAGACTCACTTGACCCTATTATATACTAAGATATGAGGAGGAATTACTCTCACATATTGCATGTGAGATAATATAATTCTCCAAAATAACATCTCTTAATACAATACCATGGACAAATACTATACATAAGTAAATACAACACCATATAACTATGGGTTAAATGTATTACTCTTTTACATAAGATTGTAGACAACTTTTGACATAATACAAAGACATTATTACATTCCAAGTAATATAATATATTCCAACACTCCCCCTTGATAATGGATGGGAGAAGGGCCCACACTAACACTAAGGAAGGAAGGAGTCATTACTGCTCCCCCTTGATGACAACTTCCTGCATTCCAAGCAAGGAACGAAGATGCACAAACTTTGCCTCAGTGAAGTATTTGGTGAATATATCTACTGCCTGGTGCTCGGTAGGATAATACCGAAGAGAAAGAATACCATCTTCCACAAGTTTGTGAATGTAATGACCATCAAGGTTGATATGCTTTGTCTTGGGAGTGATATACCGGATTATAAGCAAGCTAGATTGCACCCTGATTGTCACATTTCAACGTAGTGGATGATTTCAGATCCAGACTAATCTCTATAAGAACATGTCATACCCAAATTGCTTCTTTAGCTTCTCTATATTCTGCTTCACATGAAGATAAAGAAAGAGTCTTCACCTTCTTACTCGACCAAGAAATCAGACCTCAACCAAGTTAAAATACTTAACCTGCAGTGGACCATCGTTCAGAACTGTCACCTACCCAATCAAAATATGTGTAACTAGAGAGTGAAACTATAGTACTACTCAAATAAAAAACACCATAGTGTAATGTCCCCTGTAAATATCTCAGAATCCTCTTGTCTTCCTGCCAATGACTTTCATGAGGTTGCTGCATGAACTGAGAAACCAAACTGATGACAAAAGAGACATCTGGTCGGCTGTGAGTTAAATATATCAAACTGCCTACAAGGTGACAATAAAGAGTAGCATCGACAAGCGGTGTGGTACACTCAACAGTTAACTTTAGACAAGACTGAAATGGTGTAGGAGCATATTTACAATCAATCATATGGAAATGAGCCAATAGGACTGTAGCATACTTTGGCTGAGCAAGAAACATACCATCTGCCATATGCCAGATTTGAATACCTAAGAAATAATGCAATAAACCAAGGTCAGTTATTTCAAACTGATCTTGAAGATCACTTTCTATATTTTGAATTAATGTAAGTTGGATTGTGATGATTAGATCATCTACATATAAAACAACAATGAGAATATTAGTACCAAAGTTTTGAACATATAGATTTGGATCAGATATACAATGCTTAAAACCATTCTTAGAAAAATATGCATCAATTTTATCATACAAATCCCTAGGTGCTTGTTTGAGACCATATAAAGACTTGTGTAATTTACATACTAAATTTGATGATTCATCATTAATAAAACCAAGACGTTGTTGAATATAAATTAATTCATTAATATCAACATTAAAAAAATCACTTTTAACATCCATTTGGTGTATTTCCCATTTATAAGATGAAGCAATAGATAAAATAGTTCTTGTTGTATTCATTTTCGCAACAGGAGCAAACATTTCATCATAATCTATACCTTCAAGTTTATTAAAACCTTTTGCAACTAACCTAGCTTTATACTTTTCAATCTGTCCTTCTGCAATGAACTTAGTTTTATAAACCCATTTACAACCAACAAGAAGAGGAACAAGAGACCAAGTCTTGTTCTTTATAAGAGACTCATACTCAACAGTCATAGATTGTTACCATTGAGGTTTACCTTGAGCTTGAGCATAATAGGTAGGATCATATGTGGCCAAAACGTTTGTCATAAGGGAAAAGTTAGATCTAGTTCTACGAGGGTCGGAAGGGTTGCCGACCTCACTACCTACAGATTCAAGAGTTTTTCGAGCCCAAATAGGAACGTTAAAGGAAACATAAGTTTCTTCAGCTTCAGTACATTCAGGTGGAATACTTGAAGAAGAGGGTGAACTAGGATCAACAACAGACACAGAATTGGAAGAAGAAACTGAGATAGGAGTAACAAGAGACAATAGGATATTCAATGTAACATGAGGTTCGACAGACTCAGGTGGTGAAGATACTTCAGCAAAGTAAACATCCCTTCGGATGATAACACTCTGAGTAGAGGTACCAATTAACATGTAAGTCTTAGAATCCTCATAATAACCAATAAATATACATTTGTGAGACTTGGGATCTAAATTTTTCTGTTTATCATCAGGAATATGATCCAAACATTCACAACCAAACACATTAAAGTTACTAATATTAGGTTTTCGACCATTCCATTTTTCCTTGGGGGTAACATGCTTAACTAATTTTGTAGGAACTCGATTTAAAATAAAGTTTGCACAACTTATAGCTTCAGCCCAAATTTTTTTATGTAATCCTTTAGAATAAAGCATACATCTATCCATTTCAACCAAAGTTATGTTTTTCCTTTAAGCAACACCATTTTGTTGAGGTGTGTAAGGTATAGTATTTTGGTGTTGAATACCATGTTTGGATAAAAATGATTCAAATTCATTCTTAACAAATTCCCCCCCATTATCTGATATTAAAGTCTTAATCTTCTTACCAGACTCATTTTCAACCAAATATTTAAAAATTTGAAATATTGAAAAAACTTACTTTTATTTTTCAATAAATAAACCCATGATTTTCTACTAAAGTCATCAATAAAAGTAAGAAAATAGACTGTACGAGATAAATAGGGAACTTCAAGAGGACCACAAATGTCACTATGAATTAATTTCATAGGTTCTTTAGCATGCCAAGATTTACCTTTCTAAAACATTTCTCTATGATGTTTACAAAGAGCACAACCTTCATAAACACCGTCAGTAGAAGAAATATGAGGCAAGCCGTGTACCATTTTAGTTAACAATTGCATTTTACCATAATCCAAACGACCTAATATTTCATGCAATAATTTACTTTGTTCATCAGTGTGGGAAACATAGGAATAAAAAGGTTGTCTTTTAGTTGAGTTAAAACCAACAAATTCATATAGACTAGTAGTATGATCAACAGGACCAGAAGAAACTACTTTGAAATTTTGATTGATATCTTTAAGAACATATTTGTCAGGCCATGCTTCAAATTTAAACCCTTTTTGACAATCACGATAGATAGAAAGTAAGTTAATGGGAATGTGTTCAACATGAAAAACATCTTCCAATTGACCATTAGTAACATTAACATTACCAAAACCAATTCCGGAAAGTTGTTTACCATCACCTATAGAAACTTTCTGAGATATGTCTTTATGATTGTCATAGGAAGTAAAGAAGGAAACATCACCAGTGATATGTTTAGATGCACCAGAATCCATTATCCATTCCACGTTAGAAGAAGAATTATTAGAAAAAACAATAGATGCACACAAAGCTACTTGAGAGTTACTAGAGGTTTTCTTTTTAGCTTTATCCATTAAACATTTTTCTTTAAAACAATTATTTTCAGGATGGTTAGTTTTACCACAATGTTTACAAGGATTATACACTTTCTTCTGTTTACTATTTTCATTAGAAGCATGAGAAGCATGTCCAGAATTATTATTAGAATGATTATAATCTTTAGCATTATTAAAACTTTTCTTATGATTCTTATTAAGTGCAGTTAGAGCATTATTAGGTGTGAGTTGTCCTAAAACAATTAAAATTTCTTGTTGTTTGACCAATCCTTTACAAAAATCACTAAAAGTTTGCTTCGTAGTAGTTTGAGACAATTCTAGAGTTTTATTCCTATTTTGGATGAACATATAAAAAAAAATGGCATTTTACGTTCTACAAGAATAATGAGAGAAGTGTCAGTTTTCTTGTAATCTTTACCACAACTACTTAATTTCTCATTTTAAGTTTTCAATTAAGCAAGATATAACTCAACGCTTTCAAAGTCGGCAGGTTATATGGATTTGAGCAATCTTTAAATCTTGAACTATTTATCATGAGCACCTTAATCTTGTTGCAATGAGATTTCTATTCTTATGATTTCAGACATTGTCTTGTTCCTTCTTGCCTCTAACATTGCTATATGGAATCATTGACTTTTTTAGAGCATTCATCTCTTGCATATTAACCTCATTCTAATAAGAAATGCACCTATGCTTCAGATTAGTTGCTTGCTAACTAAATTTTCATATATTTAAGTGAAATCTTTGGCTCACTATTTATATGTTATTACTTTCCAAGGAATATAATATATTCCAACAGTTACGAAATCCACAGTATTGAAGATCAACGGTCACAAATAACCAGGGACAAAGATCAATGACTCAGGATGGATGCGGAAATTAGAAGTGTGAAAAGTCACAACTTGTTATTAGGTAGTGGAAATTATAGGTGAATGAAGATCAACGGCTATAGGATATTTCACTGATAAAAAAGAAAGGAGCAAGTAGGATCAAGACTGATAGTAGCAATTGATCATTGAATTATATCTACAGCGGAGAAAAATTCCATTGATTCAACATATGCGGGTTAATGACATTTTAAAATATGCGGAATGTGGTAGGTGCTTAAAGTTTGAACGACGGAGATTAAAGGAGGATTTTGATCAAAGGATGGAAATAATTCTGCTAGGTGAACTAGCATAGAGAAATTCAAAATGGAGATTAGTGGAATTAATTAGGGGTCACATACTTCAACGGTCCATATGAAAGCATGGCTTAGATCAATGATTGTAAGCTATTTCATTGGTTCAACATATAGGTGGGTTAACCACTGGGATGGGGTCAAAATCGAAAAAACGATTTAAGTTTGGTTTGGTTCTCCACCGTTGATTGAGGTGTTTAAGAGATCCAACGCCTGAGAATTTTTTCTCCCATTAGAATAGCCAGGTGTATAACCAAGAAACGGGATGCGAAATTGTTGTGGAATCCATGTTTTTGCTAACCAGATCAGAATTCCTGCTCTGCAGATTCACAATGCTAAAGAGGTGCATCCGAAACTATCAAGAGGTGTGTCCAAAAATTGTGAAGATAGGCATCCGTAAAAAATATGAGGATATTTATTGACAGAGTCTCAAATAAATTAATTGTCACTGTTTTTGAGAATGACAGATTCCAAGAATTTAATAACAGGATGATAAAAATTAATCCTGGGTGGCATGGTGGTGCTAGGGCAGATTATAAGTCTACACAAGGTTTTCTAGCATCCTAGTCTATTGTAGCAGATATAAAACCAGGGTGTTGTAGCATCCTTTTCAGTTTTAGCAGGCATAAACCCAGGTTTTTGTTGCATCCTTTATGTACTAGCAGATAAAGCAATTTCATAGATTCATCTTATTAATGATTTTGAATTGGTATTTTTCCTTTTAAAGTTTCCACGATGAAATTTTTGGTTTAACCTATTTGATTCATTGTGTGTTTTTATTTTAAAAAGAAAAAGAAAATACTAATTCAGCCCCCCTCTTACTATTCTGGGATAAATCGACAAGAAGTATTCATAGTAAACAAATATTCTATACCAAGCAATCGTTCGTTAGATGTGACCTTTAGAATTCCTTTTAAAAATGAATGAAATAAGTGAAATAATAATAAAAAGCACATTATCAAAGGATTCATAGAGTACTCTTCAAAGTTCATATAAAAGAAGCCAAAATAGATGATAAACATAGAGAAAAATTGATTGAAATGATTGGTTCCTTATTTTAAATGTAGTCATGACATAGATAAAACAGGGAGCCATCAGATACAATGTAGAATGTGCTTATTATTATAACACATTTATATATATTTATCATGTTTTGTATATTAATCATGTGCGTGATTTATCAATGTTAATACCATCAAATTCATCTAGAGGCTTCATTCAAAGAATCATATGTAATAAGGTAGAGGGGACAAAATATTCTACAAAAAAAAAAAAAGCTGTGACATGCTCCATGTGTGGTGGAATGGCTTTATTGAGACGGTGCATTCATGAGAATGAAAATCAGAAATTTGGGAAAATGATGGTAGAAATGAAAATCTTCTTGAATACACCAGTTATGGCATAGGTCTTACAAAAGAAAGAAAAAATATACATTTGCTGAAATCCCAAGCAAGTAATTGTCTCTAGCTTTAAATTCAATTTTTTTCAAACTTTGCATATAAACATAACTAGTGTGAATATCATTTTTTCCACCAAGTAAAATTTAGATATTTCATCAAGGAATTTTTTGAAAAGACACAACAATATTCAACATGTCCACCTAGCTTGATGGAAAGGTGAGTATTTTAGAATTTTCAAAGCTACATTTACCCCTTGGTACTATACTCTTAGTGATTTAATTACCCTCCAATCCAAAAACAAGATTCAAAGTCAATATCATCATTATGAGGAAGGTCCTTTAATGGTCCATATCACACATAGGAAAGGTCTAGATAGTAGTGCAGAGAAATGAGAAATATTAAAGGAATATCACTTCTACATAATTGATTATAGGTGTCATGAATTCCATTATGTATTCCATTTCTTAGACATGTTTTATGATCAATTAAAGGAGAGAAATATACAAACTGAGCGTCATTGGATTTGGTTTGATGTATGGGTTAGTCAATTTGAAAATTCTTGGATATTTAATTGTTTTGCTCATTACACAACATATACTTGAAGTGTCACATATGTGGAACTATTTTGAGACTATCCATGGTAAATAAGAGCATGATGGACTTGGATCATGATTCAAAACAACTATACATATGTAGGAATTGAACTTATCTACAAATTCACCTATTCCATTTGCATACTCTATAGTCATGTGGTGCACGCTAGTAATGAGAGAAGGATCAATAGTGCAAGAAGAATAATTAAGGAAAAGAGACATGCAAAGAATTTTTTGGGAGGTGTTTGAGTTTGATGATTCACATGTCTGGGAATGCAAGATTGTGCTTGGGATTCATGGGTTTCACTAATTTGAAAGCTTTGACAACCTTGTATTTGAAATATGGACCAGTAAAGTTGTTTTCCTCTGCTCCCCATGCAACATTGGTGATTGATATGGGTGTGAATCATCAAATTGGGTTGATGCATGCGATCACTTATCACTTTAACTTGATTAATGTGCAATTGTTGAACTAACCCTATCATAGATACATGAATCATATATTTTTCCATATTTTTATCATGTCTCAGATCTTATACAACTTCGTATGATACAGCCTTATCTTAAATATGAAATGTTAATATCACATGTACATATTTTAATTTTAGATGATTTAGTGGCATTAATGGTCTATATTTTTAATCATTCTTCACTAGATTTTGCAGGGCACATATATGCAATTGTTGCCTCAAAAGGTAATGAATGGAGAGGGTATTATTGGTTAGCACATTGTATAGATGGAAAGAAAAACCTTAATATATCCATAAATGACAATGAAAACAACCACTTCCTAGTTGGATCAATGGTTGTCAAATGGGAATACTTGACACAAGCAAACAATACAAGAAAGAAGGGTGGACATGATTATATGGATTATAAATCATGTGCAAAGGTGTATCACTTTATGAACCTAATCATTGATACAAACATCCAATTATAAATGATTCCTAGAAGAAAGTCCTTGAGGGTACGATACTTACTACCAAATGTTGAGAACGAGAAACTAAAGGAGATTACCAATATTAGAGATGATCCAAAGGGTTTGGTTGTACAATAAATTAAAGGTATGTTGACATGTTGGGGTATATTGATAAACACGACATGTTATTTAACATTATTTTCATTGATTTCTTTCTAATGCAAGTTTAATTATACTATTTATGTACATTTTTATTTTCAATGTAATGTATGGTGATACTAATTATTTCATCCTTCTTCAATCCAAGGTTCTACAAATAATCTAGAGATAGAACATGAAACACAAAACAAGAACTCAGTGACTTTAGACACCACCATGAAATGGTTAGAAATTTGTAAATTTCTTGTTTCAATAATTATATGGGTGATGGATGAAATTTCATAGATGGATTAAACTATGTTGTTATCTCATGCTTTTTGTACTGTATCCTAACATTATTTCTCTCACTGGTTATTTTCAAGCCATAAAAAATGCATGTTTTGAAACTATTCATTCGAATTAAGTGTAGAAATCAGTAGTCATTTTTTTCACATGTTATATAATAGTATCTTTGGCATGGTTATTAAATGATTATTATCTCAAATTAATATTGCTTATCACTTCAAGAAATTTATGTTTTTTTGTGTATTTAATTGTTATTATATTCCTTTTGTAGTCCCACTATGTATTGTAATTCCACTGTGTCTTTAAGTGTCTTGATTTGCTACAAGTTTTTTCAAAGAGACTCCCTATTCCAAATAAAATGTGAGCTTGTGAAAGACATGTGAGTAATAACAAAGTAAAAATTATCATTAGTTTGCATGAGACAATTATAGAACCCACAAGAAACAAGAGATATAGGAGATGAGAGAATAATCCACAGTCAAACATACACTTCAAAAGTATAAAAACATGGGTTAAAATGGCTTGAGAGATATGGTTTATTCATTAATATAATTAAGTGGACCCACTAGTAGTCCTAAATTGTGACTTGAACATTTTAGTAGTTGGGACTATCATTGATTAATGTGCACTACCTTTTCGCATATTTTATAGATTAAAAGTGACACTGAATCCAAAAGGACCATTTTCCCTTGATCCTATTGAAATGCCAAATCACCAAAATTTTAAGTTCCATGTAATTCTTGGCACAAAAACCCATCATGAGAAAAGCCATAAAAAAATATGTCCACATGATGTGCAAGAATGGGAAGGAACTTTTGAACTGATGGTCCTACCTAACATGGAAATGGTGGTCATTTGTGATCTAGAATTGATGGTCCTTCCCAATAAATAGAGGTGTTCCTTGTCTATTCATCACTTGCAATAAATATAGCATGATGGGACATTGAATGGGGAAAATGAAGGAATGTATGTTGTGTATGTTGAAGCAGTTGATGTGATGGTGGGAATTCTAACATAGGAAGTGGATTACATAGTGTAGGGGCTCATAAATTGGCATATTTATGCCTCACACTAGGTTGATTTTGAGGCATCCCCAACCAAACACCCTTAAATGGAAAATAATCAAAATAGTTGACATGATTCCACAACACAAACTCAACATACAACTTCCTAATGAAGTACAAATGGACTTCCCTATTGTGTGAAGGGGGCACATTGAACGCCATGTATCATATATCCATGAAATTATCACTAAATGGTTGGTATGCACACCATTCAATGGATATGTGTATATGGTTGATGTTTGGGATTTCATATGTTTTAGGGTGTCTGAAAAAGGAAAATATACCCTCCTTGGCTATATTTTGTTTTTTATTTAATAATGGTCTAAACCATTGGGATGTTCATGCCATTTCCTCTCCCTGTAAGACGAGGTTTTATACAAATACCCATTGGATTACCTTATTGTGTATATTATTGCATCATTTGTTTTGATAAGAGACAATCAAATTGGGTATCCACCCCTAAAGAGAATGCTCATGGCTCTAAGTGATGTAGTTTATTTCCAAATCTTAACATTTCAATCCATATATGTGATAAAAAACACCAAGAAGAAATTGATATAATAAAATGTTACATAAAATTAATAAATTAGAAACATATCTTACATATGTCATAAATCAACAAATATGATCAATGCTATTGTAAATAATTCATAAATTCATTTTATATAAAATAAAGATTGAATATGTGTTCCATAGAAGTCAAAGAGATATTCTACGTTAAACATTTAATAAACTTCAATTTTTTTGTATTATCTTGAGAATTATTTATTTTTTTAATTAATTTTTTTTATAAGTGCTAAGAATTTGCATGCACATTAGATAATCAAAATAAAACTTATGGTCATCGAAGTGTGACATTAATGAAACAATCTTACAAAAGTCTACTAAAATTCAACAAGAATCAAACATACTTTTACAAAAATAGCCATAAGGAAATTTCATCTTATGATAGACCTAAGAAGTTTCAAAAAAGGGATTTTCATAGGTTATCTTAAGATGATGAATCCCAATTCCAACCAAAAACGGCTATAGAACTAGTTAATAGTAAAATACATAAGTAATTATCCGAGGTCTATTCCCCTTCATGAAGAGAGAAACCTCTATAGGGGTTCCAATAGATATTTTATATCTACTTTAGGTAGCGCAACCACTTCCCACTTACAATTAGCTATATGAAACATACAATAGGACACCAAGATTGTGTATTCATGATTATAACCTAGTAGAATAGTCATGCATCAATATTTCCATTTAAGCTAAACCTTTCTAGGCTAATGTTCTATTTAAGACAAATCGCAAAGTATAGTAATTGGTATCCCTAACTATTATCCTATTAGGATTGTACTTCATTAAAGAGTAATATTCTTAAAATCACCATGCATTCTATATAGGTTGACCCTTGATCCATGTACTAATCTCCTATAAACTCTAATACTTTCACAACATACTTCAAATTCGATAGAAATTTCTTTTGAATATCAAATCATATAATATGGTTGGTAATTGATAACAAATTTATGTATATCATGGTGCACATTTGTTATGTCAAAGGGATTTATAGTATGCATGTATTTGTTGTAATTCAATTTTCTTGTCCTCTTAGTATTTTAAATAAGAATTAAAATATAATAATGAGAGAAATAAACATACAATCACAAGAATATCTGGGCCAAGTGATTTCACCCACTAAACTCCAATATGCTTTGCAATAGAGCCTTCCTCAATCCTTATAATAAAGGATTCTTTGCATGCAATTTCTTGGGAAAATACCATGGTCTACAAAAAACCACATTCACAAAACCATGTGCTAGACCAAAAACACCTTGGAATAATTCTTGAGTTAAAGTTAACCCTAACAATTACTCCTTTAAATTTGAATTGGAGTAATCACCAACCCCCCTCAAATTTTTAACCAAGGAATCTCCACATGGACCCTTATCACCTAGGTCAACATGAATTTATTGATGAGTTACCAGGGATTCCCCATTATTACCTAGGTCTACCTAGACTTTATTGGTAAGTTACTAGGGGTACACATTCCTAACCAAGTCTTACAGCCATATGCCCCTTTACATGCAAACTAATCCACTAATTTATTTTCATGTTTCTTCATGGTGACTACACCATTACCATCCATTTCTTCATCCATTCCCTTTCTTTTTCATGCTCTTTTTCTTTCTCATTGTCTATTTCCTTTCAATTGTCGTTATTTAATCAAAATTAAACCTCAAACAAATCTTCATGAGCATTATCATTTGCATGCTACCATATTAGTCAACATCCCATATTTTTGGAAATGGTTTGAAATACCATCTTACAGATCCCCAATTTTTCATTTCAACACACACATATCTGCAACAAAAATACTTTAACAATTTCTCCAAGTTATTCTCCATATCTACCACTCCTAGCCTTCATTCAATTCTACCATTCAATGTAAAAATACCGTCTACCATAATCTCAAGGTTTTCAAAAAACCCAAATAAACAAATACAAATTGTGGTTCTGTAACAATTTACACTACCAATAAAGAGGACCAAGTGAACCCTCCCCTTTTGGATTGATCTTGATATCTTCGAATAATCATGGCAATACAAGATACTTCAACACGTACTAATCCATAGTGATCGGTGGATTTCTTTCAAAACACATCAAAGGCATCTCTTTTTCTACTTCCATGTTCACGACTCCTTCCTCTCTTTACTCAACTTCAATGGGTCCATCCTACAACATGGATGGTGGCATCTAGACATTTTTGCACTCTCCAAACAATGGTATATCCTTCTAATGCACTAGTAAAACCAAACAAAACAATGATTTCTCACTTTACAACAACTGCTGCCAACAATCAAAATAGTGATTAAATATCGGTCTTGTTGTATTCTCCATCACTTTTATTTCTCATATGAATTCCCTAATGACAACATTATTTATGCAAAATATCATGGAAGTGGATTCATTCAATCAAACACTCTCTTCTCTAATATGTGTGATGTGTGGATTCTAACCATGACCATTTTCTTCATTCAGACTCAAACCTACTCGCAAATCATGCAGGAAACTAGGGTTTCTCCTCTACACTCATATTTGCACTCATCTCAAATATGCTCATCCATGCACTTCATAGGATGAAAGCCAATTAGGGTTTGCGTTCCTTCACACCACTGACCTTCCATGGGTTTCCTTCATCACATCAGGGGGGCCAATCATGGTGATGGAATTTGTAGTCTTGATATAGTCTCGACCTCTCTAGTGATGTACGTTCTTTGGCCAGCTCTTAGATGCTTTTCATGACCTCCACCACCACACTCAAGCAGTGTACATTGTCAGCTCATGTGAATTGAGTTTTATTTTTAAGCACTATCTCCATCATTCTCCTATGGTCATCTATCTTCTTGATAGAACCATGGCCTAGGATCTTTCCACCGCGTGTACTCCAAAACCATAGTTTTCAAGGGATCTATGGCATTTTTCAATGCACCCAAACATTCTCAATGAGAAAAACTAGGTTCTAATTTACCATTCCTTTCCATTTACCATGCCACATAACACACACTACAAGGAAAAGGCCCTATAGTGGAGGTTATAACATAAGCCCATAAAAACATGCCAAAAATATGCTTAGAGCATAGGTTGCTAGTGGAGGCAAGTCGGGGGAGGGTTTAGTGGATATTTTTTAATTGATGCATTTACACAAAAAATGCATCAGTGTGTTACCTACTATATTGGCATCAGTGAAGACCTAATTAATACCGCACTAAAATAGAGACAAATATAAATCAACGAAAAATTTAGTTTAAAAACTTGTATTATTTAAAAAACTATTCATCGGTGCATTTATATGTATTAAACACACGTGTGTTTATAGTATAATGACCCGGTGTGTTTAATACATCTAAATTCATTCTTCTTTAATTTTATATTTTTAATAGGGAATCTAATACTGGTGTGCACGATAACCGTAAATGCACCTGTGCATGTTTAATACATAAACACGTCACATTCTACTACAAAGAATTTCATTGAAATTTGTTCAAATTGCATTTACAAACCCTACTTGATAGTGCATCAATATAATATATATGCACTTTTTTGTTTCAATTTACCAAACACAATAGTTGTAAGCATTGCAAAATTCATTAGAAAATCTATTAATTTAAATAAAAACTATTATCTCGTGCATCATGTTTTCCTCCCCCACGAGTGCGCTTTACCTAAAACACACCGGAATATGATTTAATAAAAAAATAAATTGTAGGGTAAAATTTAATTTTACCACTACTTAGTGCATTTTATCCCAAGAGAACTAGTGTGAAACCATACCCACTTTTACACCCTTACATTTGTGGTCCACGTGGACACAATCTCCTTCAGTATTGGTTGCTACTATTAGTTTGAATTTTGACAAACGATGATAAAAAATCAAATTTTCCATGCATCACTAGGATTCCTCCCCAAAGAGTCATTCAACAAATAACTTGTTTCTAATACCTAATAATTTCATTTTAACTAATTAATTTTTTATTTAATCCTTAGCTTTTTGTATTTAAAACAAAAATTCAAAAATTTTGTGTGGTGCGTTCGAGCCGTTCAGTTTGCACCAGCCTTCGATGCACCTTGTAATTTTGAACAGGTCACACCGAAAATGGTGCAAGACAAATGGACGAAACTCATCATTTCAAATAAATATAAAATTTGTAAACAAAAAACATAAAGTATTAAAAAAAAACTAAATTATGCGGTGCACATAGTGCATGTCATGACATTGGTTTTGGTGCTCTAACATGGCCTAGGCGCACCCAAACATAAATAATAAAAATTAATGTAAAAATGGTAATCGTTGCATTCAATAACTTATAGCATTGGTTTTCTAGTGCACTTTAATATAATGAATTCATCGATTAAAATAACATATTAAATAAACACATTAATTATACGAGGTGTCTACGGAATTTAAACACACCTTTAGTGGTGCTCCTACATTGCATAAGCGCACCGTAGAGATTTTTTTATTTTAAAAATATTTTTTCATAAACAATGCATTTGGTTGAAGTAAACACACTATTAACATTGTACTTACTTGAATTGAATGTGTTATAGTTGATTTTACCAAACCTGGTTGATCACACATTTATGGCCTTCCCTATCCCTTTGCAGACTCTTTGGACCCCATAGAATTATATTATACTTTGATGTTCCAAGACCATCCCCAAAAATTTCCTAGTTATACCTATACATGAATTTTAAAGCAATACTTGCATGTATACACAACTTTTAACCTCAAACCCGCGTACATTGGGATGCGTGAAAAATGACAAATATTTTTGGATTTTTTCTCATATGAGTCCGAATATCTTGTCTCTTGGACTTCCATATGCCTTGAGAAAACTCGGATTTGACCCTCCATTACCCCTTTAAAGGACTATATATTGATCCTCTTGGATACATTGAAGAAGGAGAAATTGAAGAATAAGGAAACTATTGTCCATTGTTGCCTCAGTGTTGCTTATACTTGAGTCTGCATCCCTTTGTCCCTTGAAGCACATAGTGTTCTTCCCAAGCTTGTCTGTGCTTTGTGAGATTTATGTCGAGATATGGAGGATTGAATTAGTGGAGGCCATGGTGGAGGACTCAGTTTCTTCAGTTTGTAGAAGTGCCGAGAGAGTTTGTTACTATTGTATCTATGATTTATTAATAGAAATATCTTTTCCTCTCAAATTCATGTTTATTTGAATATGAATATTGAATCCATGGATGTATTTACTTTCTTAGACATGGTTGATTATATATGATAGATTAGTTCTAACATGTTTATATATATCATGCTTTCTTTGTTTGTTTTGTTGAGAGAAAATTATAATTGTAATTGCATTGGAAAATATCAGTGGGGATCTACTTCAACTGTTCAGAATAAGGTATAATTATCTATCCCTTAATTTTATATTTGCTTAATTTTCTTATATATTGGGAAAGATTTATTTCTAGTGTCATACTATTTGTTGTAGTACCCCCAAGCCATACTATCTATAAGAGAATTGGTGACTCCACTGGGGAGGTTCCTAGTTGTTTTTTCTTTGGGGATTGGGTATATAGTGTGCTTGAATTGCTTTTTATTTTTCTGTTTCTATGTCAGGTCTAGAGGTTTGTTTTCCCTTTAGTGTACTGTAAGAGTAATTTTATCTTGGCTTGTCATTTTTCCCTATTTTTCTTCATGTAGGCAAGTATTTACATTACAGTTGTGTATACACGCGATTTTCTCCTAGATTCCCATGTATGTACGCTAGTTTATTGCATATAGTTGCATATGCTTTTGTTTTGAGATTTTTTGGGAGATTGAGTGTGGTTGGGTGATTTTGATGATTCTTGAGTATTCTTTGGTATTGTTGGTGTCTATATACAGCCTCTGTTTCTGACCAGAGACCCCTTTTATTTATTTTTAGTTAGTTTTTGTTCTTGTCATTCATTTTTTCCTTTTTGTTTTGGGATTAGTGCATTAGGCCTATTTTATATTAGTTCCATGATTGGCTGTTGTTTATGAGTGGTTGCAGGGTATGAGAGTTGTAGGGACTGTTATTTCTTTTTATATCTCATTTATTTAAAAAAATACAAAATATTTTTCTTTTTCATACTTATGCATTCTTGCATTTTTGTGCTTGCATGGTACTTGCATTAGGTTTTCTTATTGAATTATAGTAAGGTTTTCATTTAGGAATGATTGCATTCTCATTTAAAGGAAAGAATTGCATCTCATGTAGTGGAATACCTTGTTTTTCATTCTACAAAATTGCACTTGGCATTGTTTGTTAGGTGTGCATATTTATTTCACTGTTGAGTCACAATATCATTAGTTGGATGACCATTTCCCTTTGGGTAATTACAACCATTAAAATCAACTCTTAATTAAAATGAAATACACATTTTTCTTTTATAGTGTTCACCAACAAGATTAGAATTTAGAGTCTTCGAATAGTTCATTGTGAGTAAATTCTCCAAGTCTACTAAATACAATAATTAGGTGTCTGTCTAGGTGCAAGACATAAATCCTTGGTATAATTAGTGTTTCTCAGGAGGATCCTCTTACATAGGAGTTAAGCATGAGGTAGCATACACAATTGTGATTAGGATAGATCTTGGTCACATTTTGTGAGTGCCAGAGATATTTCATGGATCGTATTCATATCTAGGGGATTTTGAGGTATCGATTGGTTCTTTCGAGCTTCGGGCATTTCTTCCCTGCTCATATGGTCGATCCTCCCTATGATTGTCTGCCCAAGCATTGATTATATTGGGGTGACCTTAGTTTCCTTACCTAGGTATCATGGCACATACTTGCAGAGGTTATTCAGTGAGTGTCTTGTCCAGATAGGGGTCGAAAAGCACATTCACTTTATGCGTTGAAGATGAGAGCCACTATAAATGGTTACACACCTTTTCTTGTAGTGTATGTAAGTTTCAAGCCTCTCCTGGGTGAGACATACCTACTAAATTCGAGAGCTCCTTTATCCTCCGCTTGGATTGCTTGCATTCTAGCTATAGATTTTTTCAGGAGTATGCTCTTTGTGAGCTAATTGGATTTTGGGATTGCAGTTACTTGAGTATATTTATGTTCTCTTGAGTTTTGGTGATTTTGATGTTCGACATTCTTGATATAATTACCAGTATCCCATCACCCTCTCTGGGTCTAGTGTGAACCCTGGTGTTGGACTAGGTGGCACCATAACCCCTTACCTTGCTCATAGAGTCAGGAGTGTTCATATTCCACCCTCTACTCTATTTATGGAGGATTTTCACTCTCTTTCCCTAGTCTTAACACCAGTGTTCATCCTCATGTAGGTGGCAGTGGATACGTGAACGTTGGGTCTACACCTTACATCCCTTGTTATGTCCCATCGTCCATCACACTATTTATTTTCAATGTAGTTGTCATGATTAATCCTCCCTATGTCCTATAGTTTGGACTCTTTATCGATTGCCTCTAGTTGTTTTGGAATTATATTATTGTCATGTAGGCTATAGTGTTGTGTACACTCTCTTTGAAGCTTTGACTCATTCATTCCCATCATAGTTATCATGTCTGAACTAACATATAGGTTAGGATTTCACATCCGCTTTCATTCTGGATGACCTTAATACTGTTTCATCTTAACCTTAGGTACGAACCCATTCCATGATATCACAGAGCCTTCATGTTGTTGTTAGAAGTGGTATTCTGAAATTAGTAGAGCTTTCCTATACGTGGGTTGCCTAGTTAGATCCTATCTTTCATTTGGTACCCATCCTAAGATGCCTCCTTTAGGTTGTGGGAGTCCCTTTTTAGTCTCGCCATGTCCTTGAGTAAGAGCTTCATACTCCTCTTGACTTTATGCTAGCTTTTCCCCATAGGGACTCCCTTGTATATATCAAATTATAATTGCATTTCATGAGTTTTTCTTGCCTTACTGAGCTTTATGCCGAATTATTGATTGAGAGTTATAATCCATGTAGCCCGAGATCCTCTCATGTCTATTCAAGTAGAGAATTTTATATATCCTTTGTAGCTTGATCATCCCTTTACTGATAGGAGGCCTTCCCTCAAGTGTTGTTATCATGCACATACTTCCTTGCATTGATCATAGGTATCTTCCACTACTTGGAAGTAGTTTTCCTATCCCTAACACTCGTCTCCTCCTATATATGTACCATAAAGCACTTTTACTCCTTTTCATTTTTCAAAATATCTGAAAAAGTCCAAATAACTAAAAAAACATAAAAATATGGATCGGAAAAGATGTTATCTTTGGAAGTAGTCTGTTCATGTCACCTTCGAACAGAGCACTATATATCACATCCGTTGGTTGGGTTATTAGTTTGAATTTAGTAGGTTTACTCATTACTCTAAGATTATCTCCATCGATTGGTTACAATTCCATTCCCCATAGAGCCTCTGGTGATGCCTCTTGTGTCACATAGACCTCAAACCCACGTACATCAGGATGTGTGCAAAATGAAAAATATTTTTGGATTTTTTCTCATATGATCCAAATATCTTGTCTTGTGTCCTTCCATATTCCTTGAGAACGCTCAGATTCAACCCTCCATTACCCTTTTAGAGCACTATATATTGAGCCTCTTGGATACATTAAAGGAGGAAAAAATGAAGAGTAAGGAAACTATAGTCCATTATTGCCTCAATTTTTCTTATACTTGAGTCTTCATCCCTTTGTCTGTTGGAGCACATAGTGTTATTTGCAAGCTTTCCTGTGCTTTGTGATATTTCTATCAATATATGGAGGATTGAAGTGGTGGAGGCCCAGGTGGAGGACTCGGTTTCTCCGGTTCCCAGAAGTGTCGAAAGAGTTTGTCACTATTGTAACTCTGATTTATTAATAGAAACATTTTTTATTGTCCAATTCATGTGCTTTTGAATATGAATATTGAATCCATGGATGTATTTACTTCATTATACATGGTTGATTATATATGCTAGAGTAGTTATAACACGTTTATATATAGCATGATTTCTTTTTTTGTTGTTGTTGAGAGAAAATTATAATTGCAATTGCATTGGAAAAGCTCCACAGGGATCTATTTCAACTATCCAAAATAAGGTACAATTCTATATCCCGTAGTGTTATATTTTCTTACTACTCTTGTATATTTAGAAATATTTATTTCTAGTGTCATACTATCTTTTTTGGTACCCCCAAGCCATAGGAGGTCTCTCTTCGTAACATAATGCACCGACAACATATTAATTAACCACTTAAAAATATTTTAATGTCGTTGCATCCATTCCACGTTAGTACACCAGTGACGGTTCTATGACATGACATTGGCGTATCAGAATTACATTTATAAAAAATGGTTAATGGTGCGTTGATAAAATGGGAAGCATCGTTTCACTAATATTATTTTGGAACATAGTTACGAATTGTACCAATGTGTCATATATTTGACACACTTTTAGTTTAATTTTAAATATATTAAATTATAATATCAGTCTAGTAGGGTTGTAATAGAGCACCGTAAGTGGTGCATTTGTGAAAATAAAACACTGCATATAGTGCGCTTCTTTTATTATGGCACACCGGTAGTAACCGATGATTTTTTTCAATTTTTTTATTATTGATGTTACTAAATATTATTGTGATTGTATGAAATATGTGAAATAGAGACATGAGAGGTGACATGTTTCTTAATAGGAGAGTGATCAACTCAACCAGTATAACATGGTCAAAGAGTGGGAGGATAGAGAGAGGGAGAGGGATTTGTAACCCCTCCCCATTAATTCTCAAACTAGGGATCTCTCCGGAGGATTTTTGGCATCCTAAATTTATATCAATAGGATATATCATTAAAGGGAAAATATGCATTATTATGTCAGTGCATCCGGTGTTGGGATCATTAGAGGTAGGAATTTCATCTTGGTGGAAGTTAGTGGTTCCATTCCACTAAGGAGGATATTTATTTGACCACTGGGCTATATAGTAAAGGGAAGGATTTACCCAATTTCCTCGTTGTCCCAACTAGTGCTGTAGCAAAGAGTCAGCTAGCTTACTCTCTAAGATATAACACCGATGCAGTCGTTCATCCATTTGATTTTCAGGTAAGTGGTAGTCAGTGTTGGATATTTTTTTTTGGTTAATAGGATGTAAGGTTCCTTTCTCTTATCCTTATGACATTGGTGCACTACACTTCTAATGGGATGCATAGTAGTTTCCCCTTAATGTATTATATTGAATATTTACTTGAGATACCTAGATGCATTAGGTGGTATGGCATTTTTTGCGGTAGTTTTGTTATGATTTGTATAGATAGCATGAAATAATTGATGGGAGGTCAAACTTACCTTTTGGTTCATTTTTTTTTTGTTTATTTTTTTATAGGTTTATGGCCACCAGGACATCGTTTGAGAACCTATATGCTAGGATGATGACTAAGGTGCCTACACGCATATGGGGGGATATGATTCCCAAGAGGGGGAGACATGATTTCTCAAACAGGATCACCTCAGATGTGCTGGAAATGTTGGATAGTGAGGATGACCATGCACTTGACATGCTACCATATCTATATGTTGACATGGACCGAAGAGGGTTCTGAGACATATTTTTCATAGAAGATGATCCATTTGATGATAAATATAATATTAATTTTATGTTTAAATTACTATAGCTTAATTTTATTATATTTATGCATAATGAAAATGAAATAAGTTATAAATATTAAAATTTTTAATGAAATTGTCAAATTATTATTATGTACTATATATTTTGCAGATATTGGCATATTTGATGCAAAGGTCAGGCCGCTTCCTCCCACTCATGATGATGAGGATATGGAGAATAAATATTAGATTAACCCACATGAGGTGGATGGTAGACATCCTTGCCAGTATTCACATAGGCCCCATGATAGTTGTATTCAATACGTGGCAGACAAGTTGGAAAAATTGTTGGTTGATGTAGGTGTACAGACTGTGCAGTTGCATGAAATTCATGATGACCATTAGCTTGAAGACATATAAAGGAATATTCATTATCATGTAAGGTTATTGATGCATCATGTTATCAGTGCACACTTTCAGTTGGTTGCCTTCTTTGCATGTCCTCCTCAGTGTCCAACTCCCCCTCCACCTTTGACATTTGATCCAGCACCTCCTCATCCACCTTTGACGTCTCATCCACCTCCTCCTCCACCATGTCCTACTAATCCACCTTTGTAATAGTATATTCCTATACTTCTACTCGACCTTCCATCTGGTCCTACATCATTATAATCTCTTGTACTTATGCTCAACTAACTATTCGGTCATACTCATTGACTCGACCATCCACCAGATTCTACTGCACCTGTTTCTATTTTAGAGATGTTTAGAGAAGGTCGTACACTTCATCTTAATGGACCTATCCTTCCTTCTCTTAGACCTCTTTTTATTTCTTGTATTTGTACTGATGCCTCTCGGTCTATTGACATAGGTGTTGATATTTCCTTTGGCTTTATTGGTGGAGGTGATAATACATCTATCTCTCATATCAGAGTTATTAATGATGCCTCTATTGGCAAAGGTGGAGCAGATATGTCATAGTAGTTATTGAACTATAGATATTATTATATTTGACATACTATATCATGAATTTATGTTATATATGTTCACATGTATATATATATATATATATATATATATATACTTCATTTTTCATGTTTATGTTGATTTTGTTTATTTATGTGGTGAAAATGATGATCAGGGAACGTTAATTGTGTCTATGCACGTATTATTAGTTATGTGTGTTAGATGATGTTTAAATATGTTAGTTGTGTGTGTTACATGAATACGTGGCATAATTTTAATGATGATGATTCATTTATATTATTTTTAAAACTTATGGTTTTCTTATGTTAGTATGATGATGGTTATGTTTATATTTATGATGACATGATCATGATGTTTCTGTTTGTTAGGTGTTGAAAATGATCATGTTCGTATCATTATGTACTAAAATAACTTTGTACTATTCAAAATCATTTGTTTCTTTATATAACCAAGTTTTTATTTATTCGACAAAAACATCACAAATTGCATTGTAAATTATCGATGAATTTGTGGAAACTCTATGATTCATGATTGTTGTATAATTTTTAATAGTATCATGTTTATAATTTTTTGTATAGTTTGTCATAATATTATACATATATAATAATGTATTTATTTTGCTGCGACTATATGGTGAGCATTACGAAATAATATATAACATTATTTTTAATGAGGAAATTAACTCTTCATCATATAATGTTGTGTATAACTTAATTATATATTCAAATGATAAACATAAATGAATATTGTTTACTTTATAACTTTAGTTGACAAACATCATAAGAAAAAGTCAAGTACTACATTACAATATTATTATAATATGAATATGAAAATGGAAAAAAAATGTAACTATGAACATCATCAATTTATCATTGAACATTTTAAATGTTGTTTACAATAACTCACTTTACAATGACAAATATCAAATCTCTAATCGGAAGAAAGACAGATACTTAAATAAAAGAACAACATGTTCTCTCAATTGTAAACCCAAAAGTTGCATTCTCCAAACATGTTAATTATTGTTAGTCATGATGACATTCATTATATAATATAACTTCAGTACACATTCATGGAACACATTTTACACCCTCTAAAAATGAGGTTTAAATCTAGCTAGTGTTTAAAAAAATTGCAATTAATTATTGATGTAAAAATGTTATTATTTTTAAAGGGTTGTTATCTTACTTTGTTGATATTGGAAAATTTCTTTAATAAAATTAGAATATTATTCAATTGAATAATCATTTCTAAAATAGTATAGATTATTAGACTAAAATAGGATTATGTTATTATAAATTCACATTTCAAAACTATGCAATATTTAAGATATCAAATATTCATGTAATTTGATTTTTTTCAAAGAATATATCTCATTTCTAAAATGGTATATATTAGGAGGTTAACATAGGATTATGTTATTATAAATTTACTTTATTTAATAAAATTTAAATCAATTATTATATATTGATACATATTAAAAAATTTACAAATCAAAACTACCCACCTATTAACAAACAATACAATAAGGTGAAAAAATATTATGCATACATGGGTGAAAACACGAAGTTGGGTAACGCTTCTGTGAGAATCGGGTGCCTGAGAAACATAGCGGAAGTTATTCGGCCGAATAACATTTTTATTTGGCCGAATAACTATAGTTATTCGGCCGAATAATTGGTCCTTTATTCGACCGAATAATGTTTAACGGTGAACCATTTTTTTGTTTGTAAATAAAGACATTATATTACATGAGATAGAAGCCATTACAAAGCAGGGATACAAAAATAGGTCTACCAGTCCACTGGCATAATGAAACCCCACACAGTGCTGGACCTAGTCCACCGAAACAAAAAACTAAGAAAAGAACTGAGACTGAAACTAGCAATGGGCACGCAGGCCCTATTCTTCAAGGATAGAGAGGGGATTACATCCTTTTCCAGGCCAGGCATTTGCAAAAAACTAGGCTTTGGGAGAACCCACATTACATACCAAGAAAGCATTGGAGAAAAACTTAGAAAAATTCACAGGCTGAATAAATAGTAGACACAAGAAGTCACTCCATTTTCTGGAAGGTCATGGGAAAACATGACATCATTGGTTGAGCCAGAGTAGGAGCCTCACCAAGGGAGTTCAGATCATGCTGAGAGGGAGATAAGATCCTTCTTTGCTTCTTACCGCACTTGCCGTAGCTATCCCTCGGGTGAGCCACCTCGTCAACATGTTTACCCGCAGTGAAGAAAGAGACACCAAGCCTAGAAGCTATAACTTCAAACTTCTGGTGCATGAGGTGGCATTCATCATTATGGTGCTTCCATTCTCTTACCGCTTCCTCATCCCTCACCATTTTTTCTTCCCACTCCATGTAGGAGTGCCCTACCAGCTTCATGTTCACCCAATACTGGATGAGGATTCGGTCATAAGCTGTAGCACGCCCCACTGTGGAACTAGGATCTAAACCCCAGTCCGCCACCTCCTGGTGGAGTTCCTCCTTAGGCATATTTTTCACAGTATACCAAAGGTCCTCGACCTTGCTCTCGACTTCTCGACGAATGTTTAGGGCAATATTGTCCTTAAAAAATTAGGATTCTTCTGGGGCCTAAAGTTGTACTCTCATAGCCCTGCGAGGAAGGTTTGCAACACCCTGCTTGGATGGGGAATCACCGAGGGATTTGGCTTTAGCCAATAGGTGATGTAGGGCCATTTCTAGTAGGGAATAATTATGAGCAAGGGCACAGGGAAGAGAGAAGGTAGGGAGCCACACCCAGACCTGACTAGAGGGCCACAGGGAAAACCAGAGGAGCCGAAAAGAAATGAGCAAGATTGAATGATGAGAATGGCTCAAACAGAGGGAAGAGCAATAAAAAAGAGAAGGAATCAGCATTACCCCATCTGGATAATACCAGGACGACGTCATTTCTCTGGTGCAAACCATCGCCCTTGTACCCTTAACCATGGAGAAAAATCTTGCAAGAATGACAGTCCGTTCGTTTCAGCCACCACTCTCCATCAGGTCCATCTTTTTGTCTACATTTCCAATGAGAAAAATAATGGCCAAGGACAACCACCTCTATATCCATTCGCTTACCTCATTAAATCAATCAGGCTTCTTGATGATGGTCTATCATGGCATGCTCATGCCGTTTATCAACTATATCCACCACTGCGTTTGGGCGTGCCATCTGGGTACTACCCACGAGATCCTATGTAGCCAGTTTTCTGTAATGATGAGCCCAGTCACTGGCTTCGAAGTTCTCAAGAGGGCCCCATTGGTGAGCTATGTCACCCTCAAACCCCACGTTCATAAGGAGGTCCGCTGCCTTGTTGGAATCACATCGAACGTGATAGAATGAGACCATGGGGTGGACGAGGAGCATGCCATGAAGCTCATCCAAGTGACTAGCTAACCTCCAGCTAGTGGACACTTGACCGCTGACTTGGCCATATGCTAACCACCTTGCCATCTGAACCATGATACTAGAATAACCCTCTATTATCGTCACAAAAATATTGTTGTGCACTAGACAGTTCAAACCTTGAAGCATCCCTTCAAGCTCTATAGAATTATTGGTGTCTCAACCTATGGTTTCCAGAAAGATGAAAATAACCCACCCTTGTGAATCCCTGCATGATTCTTCGTAACCTGCATCCCCTAGGTTCCCCTTGGAGGCCACATTGAAGTTAATTTTGAAAAACTGAGTGGGGGGAGGAGACCACAAATTGGGGCTGGAAGGTTGAAGGATTCTATCGCGCTTGCAGAGCCCAGCTAACTGAGATTTGTACAAACCCCAAAATTCACCAACATGAATTTCATCAGTGAGAATGAGCTTATTTTCATCATGCCATTGCATGCATCTGATGGAGGAGAGAAGATTGTCCCTCAGCATCTGCTAGACCTTTTCAATGCTGGAGCATTTGCCCCTGAAGATTCAGCCATTCCTCTCCTTAAAAATGCACCACACAATCATACCAGGTAACACATTCAATATGGTCCTGATAATTCTATTTTTGAAGGTTTTTTGGTTCCATTCCATCAAAGTTCTAGTTGGTTGAGCTCTTTTCCTGTCACTTTTGCAGAAACCCATCGCTCCTTTATCCCAAATGGCTATGGAAAAAGGGAAGCTATCCAAGAGATGGTTTGTGGTTTCCTCTGCCTGAGAGCATAAGAAACACTGAGAAGGGCGATGGATACCACACTTCCAAAGGTTTTCATAGGTGAGGATGCAGCCTTTAACAATCAACCAGGAAAATAGGGCAACCTTGGGCCATACGTTTAGGGTCCATATCTTCTTCCATGTTTCCCCTTCCTCAGCACGATTCCCTATTCGAATGTTGTATGCTTCCTTAATGTTAAACATTCCTTTGTATGAATATCCCCATCTCAGCACATCCTACCCCTCCATGGGTTTGATGCATCTCCTGTGCATTTCCTCTTGGAAAGTCTCCCAGTCCTCCACTGCAATCTGGTCGGGCTTTTTAATGAATTCCCAACTTCGTTGCTCATTAATGAACTGATCTTTCTAGAAGTGATGAACAAGAGTACAACCCTCCTCCCTAGCCAATTCCTGAATCAGATACCATCTTGGGTTGTCTCCTAAACAGGGGAGTTGGTTCCATGAGTCTTCCCAGAACTACGCGTTCCTCCCATCATGAATTTCCCAAAAGATGTGATGTTGAACCAAGTGTCTACCACCTTTGGCCTTCATCTAGATAAGGGATCCCTGATGTTCTTCGTTGAAATGGATTAGCTGAGATGGGGGCTTGTCTCGACCATATTTAGAGCACCAAAATTGGGCCCATGGTTCAGAGGTGTGGGAGACCCATCTCCACCAGACTTTCTCTCCTTGGACTTCATCCATGATTTTCAGATCTCTCAAACCCAACCCCCCTTTCAAATTGGGCTGGCAGATGCTGTCCCAACTATTGGGATATAGGGCAGACCCGGGTTTTATACCTTTAACTTCGCACCAACAAAAGACCCACATAGTTGACCCTTTCGGCAACAACCTGCGAACAGGTTGCAGTCTCACCCGAAATAGCTATGGGGTGCCACAGAACCATATTTATGCAAGCAGAAGAGGGATATTACTGTACCTTTATATTTTAACAGATTATAAATATAAATCACAGAGCTTAGCATTCACTTATTTATCTTCACGGTTAGATAAACAAACAGTGCCTTGCGCAACCCTTTACTGGGAATTCACAGCGAAGTTATTATCTAGCAGTGATCTTTACTTATCGAATATATAGATATTAATGCATGAAAGAACACAACAAAAACAACACACAGAACCACGACACAAGATATAATGTGGTTCACCCCCAGTGTAGGGGTTACGTCAACAGAACTGTGTTTTATTCAACTTTCTACAAAAACCACATTTTTGATCTGCGCACTCAGCTGCAGATCCCTTTAAGTCCTCAAATCCGCACACACGGCTGCAGGCCTCTGCGCACATAGCTGCAGATTTCCTTAATCACCTAAAACCCTCTGTGCACACAGCTGTAGAGGTCATCCATGCACACAGCTGGGACATAACCTTTTCTTACAAAATTATCCTTAGCTTCGCATTAATTCCTTTTACATAAAAATCCTAACCTAAATTATTTACAAGATTGCCTTATTTATACAGCGTACTATTACAAAACCATGGACTTAAACCATGGGCACCCCGAACCCTAAACCCTAGACTTAAACCATGGGTTTATTACAAAAAGAAGGTTTTTACCCAACTCCAACACCCCTAATACTGTTTTGAATCATAACTATGCTTACAATCTCTCGTAACTCTGTGGAGTTACCCATCCTAAGGACCGTTAGGGTGCGTGCCCCAACAGGCCCCTAAGACTCACCAGTGGCCCATCTTGGGACACTTAGCTACTTTTTTGGTGGTAGAATCTTGTTGGTGAAGCCTGGTGTGCTGTTTGCTGAATCCCTACATGCGGTAGCTGGCTGCTTGTTCCTTTCCTTCGTGAAATGTTGGTTAAGGGCTTCTAGATCTATCAACGACCCCATCCTTTGATACACTTGCCGAATGTTTGACCATCCACAACTTAGGGTCCCCGGAGTTGTGTGTCAAGGTTCATAAGACAAATAGCCACCGTGGTTCTGTCAAACCAGGAGGATACATCTTGGGATGTTTCAGAGTTTTTCTGTGAAGACCGGTGATGTTCTTTGTGCAGCATAGAGTGCACTTCTGCCTTTCTTCCGACCCCTTAGAGCGAAATTTTGCCTTTCTTTGTTCCTTGGTTGAGCATGGCTTCCCAGGTGGATTACTTAGGAGGTTCAGCAGACCTCTCTCCCTGACCACCTGTAATAACTTCTGGACTTCACAGTCATTTGACATAGTGCTAACTGAAGAAACTCAAAGACATGCACAATGCATGAGTCGCAGGATGATGTAGCTTCTTATAGAATCCTTAAATAGAATCTGTCATCATGGTGTATTAATGACGCCGAATCTGATGAAGTGGCAGAAATCCTGTCCACATGGCGCCAAATTTTCCCAAGATCTCATTATTGCAGGCAGTGAGGGCAGTTCGCATGTTGGTGCCGCCAAGTCTAGTTTGTCCCATCCGTCACATTTTGAACTACGACACAGCCGTGATCTTCGACATAACTACAAACTTCATCTTCAACTTGACAAGAACCTTTGACACAATATGCACCTTCAACCCATCCTGACCTACGTGGCAACCAAACTTCATCCTGCAGACTTTTGACAGTCTTCAACACTGCGTAGCTTTAAGAACATCTTCATTATAGTCTAGTACCCAATTTCAACTATTCTTGGTACTTAGAATGTCCTTCATGCTGTCACTCCTGACCAAGGGATCCTGGTTTGTCCCTGTACTTCTTTAACCTACTTCCATTCACCATAGAAGGTAAAATTTCTCCATTCAATTTAGCTAACTAGACTGCGCCACCATTAGTAACTTTCTGCACTATATATGGTCCTTTCCAATGTGTCTTGAACTTACCTAGGAATTTCATGAATTTGTTGTCATATAGGAGCACAAGATCACCTTGCTGGAACTGCTTCTTCTTGATGTGTCTATCATGCCATGCTTTTTCTCTAGCTTTCTGAACTTGCTGCTGGAACCCCGTAATGAATCTGTCCTCTTCAAGTTCTAGTATCTTTTCCAGCCTTTCTTTCATCATATCTAGGTCATCCATCTCTATAAAAGCAGATATTTTGAGGCTAGGTACAATGTACTCCATAGGAATGACTGCTTCTTGTCCATAAACCAGCCTAAAAGGTGTATGGCTGTCAACTTCTTGCAAGTGGTTCTATAAGCCCATAGTACTGCTGGAATCCTAAGGTCCCAATCATTTCTGTTAGCATTGCAAACCTTCATCAGAGCGTGTTCAAGGATCTTTTTAAAGGCTTTGACAATTCCATTTGCTTGAGGATGATAGGCAGTACTCTTCTGATGATATAATTGAAATTCTTCAGTCAATACTTCAATAGTCTTATTTAAGAAATGTGATCCTTGATCACTCATAAGGATTCTAGGACACCCAAATCTTGACAAGATGTTATCGAAGATAAACTTCATGGATTTAGCAACACTACAAGTCTTGACTGGTTGAGCTTCATCCCAACGAGTAAGGTAGTCAGTTGCTATAATAATGTAGCTTGCTCCAGATTTCTTTGCAGGGGGATTGATAGGTCCAACAAAATCAATAGCCCATTTATCAAAAGGTTGTAAGGTTACCTGTGGAACTAGAGGCATCTCATCCCTCCTAGATGGTTTGCCTATCCTCTAACAAATGTCACAACTATGGCAATATGTTCTTGCATCCTTATGAATTGTGGGCCACCACAATCCGACTGTCAGAATCTTTTGTGATGTAGCTTTTCCTGCGTAATGACCTCCTACTGCCCCAGAATGTGCCTTAGCCAAAATTAATGGCTTTTCATGCTCTAGGACACATCTGCACAGTATTTCATCTAGTCTCATCTTATATAGTTGTCCTGCTATTAAGGTAAAGTCAACCGCTCGAACCACCAGCTGCTTCTTCTGCTGTGTTGTCATCTCAGCGGGTGGAAAACATGTAGACAAATACTGAACAATATCCTGAAAGTATTCATCAACAATCTGGATTGCAAACAACTAGGCATCAGGAAGACCATCGTCTAAGCTGATAGGTTCTTCTCCGGACTCGAGTCTCGACAAGTGGTCAGGACCTAGATTCAGTCTTCCTGGTTTGACTATGATCTCAAAGTCATATTCCTGAAACATAATCAGCCATCTACATATCCTTCCACCTAGCACAGGCTTGTTAACGAAATACTTCAAAGCAGAATGGTCAGTAAACATCTTAAAATGAGATCCTAATAGATAATGTCGAAACTTCTGCAATGCATACACCATAGCTAGACCTTCTCGTTTTGTCGTAGTATAATTTTTCTCTACTTTGGATATTTTCCTACTTGCAAAAGAGATGGGGTAATCAATATTACCTTCACCTAACTAGGCCAGTATTATACCCAGAGCAATGGAGGATGCGTCGACATGCACATGAAATTCCTTATTCCAGTCAGGGAATACTAAGATAGGAGCAGTTACCATATTTTCCTTCAAAATATCCAAGCTTGCTTAACACTCAGGTGTCCACTTGAACTTAATATCTTTCTTAAATTGCTTTTCCATAGGTGTAGTTATCTAAGCATATCCTTTAATAAATTTCTTGTAATAGCCAGTACGACCAAGCATAGTGCGCAGTTGTTTGACAAACTTCGGAGGGGGTAGGTTCACGATAATGGCTATCTTTGCAGGATCCATCATCAGTCCTTGCTTACAGACAATGTGACCAAGCAGAATTCCAAAATGGGCACAGAAGATACACTTTTTCAAGTTCAAGGAAATCTAATGCTGTCTACATTTATCCAACATAAGTCTTAGACTAGCTATGTGGTCTTTTACTAACCCAAAGATAGTCCAATCATCAAAATAAACTTCTAAGAATTTATGTATGAATTCCTTAAAAGGAGAGACGACTACTCTAGAAAACATAGTAGGTGCATTATTCAATCCAAAGGGCATAACTGTATACTGGAAGGATCCCATTTCCATAGTGAAGGTTGTCTTATGTCAATCTTCTGTAGCAATTCAAATTTGATGGTAACCTGAAAACCCATCAGTAAAAGAGTATACTTCTTGACCTCCCACATTGTCTAAAACTTCATCTGTAAAGGGAGTGGGGAAAGGATCATGCAAACAGGCATCATTTAGCTTCCTCAGGTCGACATAGATTCTGATATCTCCCTTATTCTTGTTTTCTTGCACCACCATAGGACTGACCCACTTAGATTCTTCAACAGGCTCAATGATTCCTGCAGCAAGCATCTTATCCAGCTCCATTCGGAATTTTTCCTTATACTTAGGGTTCAACCTATAAGGCCATTGTTTCATATTCTTCGCATCAGGTTTCAATGGGATCTTTATCACTCCTATATCCCCAAGGATACCTTTCATCTCTGAGAACTTCGTCGGAAAGAGATCCTGATATTCATGGAGAAGTTGGGTCACCTTGCTTACCATTTCATCATCCCAATAATCTCCAATGGTAGCATACTTAGGGTTTTCTTCTGACCCAATGTTGACGGTTCGTGTCTTCAAGGGTTGAGTCACTTCAAGTGCCTCTATTGCTGGTCCATGCACTTCACAGTGTCCTTCTGATTCAGGGATATTAATGTTGCGTGGATCGTCATCCTCGTCAATTGCAAGGTTATAACATTCTACTGCATTGGCTTCCTGTACCTTCCAATCAGGTTGATATTCTGTGACTTCTTGATCATCAAATACTTCAGTATGAATCAATCTAATGGTTACGTCCAAAGCAGGAGAAACCTCATTAATAGAGAATGTCAACATAAAACTATCAAAAAGACAATCCCAACTTACAGTACCGTGGCGAAGCTCGACCTCCATATACCAATTCTTTGTTATGGGTTCCAGGGTATGCAGAAACCTATGTACCCATTCTTCACGAGGTACATGCTTCCATGCCTCATAGCATTGCCCNGCTTGACCTCCATATACCAATTCTTTGTTATGGGTTCCAGGGTATGCAGAAACCTATGTACCCATTCTTCACGAGGTACATGCTTCCATGCCTCATAGCATTGCCCCAAATGTCCTTGAGGACTAGTCTTACCATTAAACCTATTTCAGTCCACCTAAGGTTGGTCCCTAAATCTTAGGTAAAGGGACTTTTGGCATGCTTCCCAACTATGAATGTACTTCTTGTGACCATTCCACCATCTGGATGCTGTGGCTCTGGATGTTGAATCCAGAGTCTCCATTTTCTGTGAGTCTGGTACCTGTTCTAAGAATTGCACAATAAACTGTTCTGGGTCTGTCGAACCATCAAAAACAGGTAAGGGTCGTGTCTGTGCACCAATCCATCTGAGAGACTTGGTAATTCGGGCACATCTATGTCCATGCAGCTCATAAGGTCTATTTTACCATTTTTCTAACCCGTCATCTAAATCCGTCATACAGGGGTTGTCGCACTACCAATGCATGATACCTTCGATAGTTGGATCAACATAATCTTCCTCCTTAGCTGTGATATTGTAGATGTGATCCAAAACATCCGGGTCTTCATCTTTTACTATCTCTGTGTATCTCTCTCCTTGTGAGGGGTCCAGTGGGACTATGACTCACAAATATTTCCCTTTGAAAGTCATCTGTCTCTTCTTAAGGTTAATGACTACCGCATTTTCCATTTCCCATTCAATTCCTAGCAAGGTTGGATAGGGGTTGCTGTTGTCAATGATCTCAATAACTTCGAAGTCTGCTACAGTACAGACGCCATCAATATCTACTGGGACATTAGGGAACCGTCCTAGGGGTACAATCTTCTGCTGATTGGCTAATCTCAACTGTATTGGTGACCACTCAAGGGTAGGTTTTCCCATTTGTTCCCAAGTTTGATTAGTTAAGACATTTACCTCTGATCCTAGGTCCAAGATAACATTAGCCTTATCATACTCTCCTATCTGAGCATTTAATCTCATTTCCCTGCCAGTTCTTCTGACTCTATTAACAGCTTTTACCTGACGAGAACTATGTTGAGGTTCGCAGGAAGCAATAACTTTATACAACTCACTTAAAGCATTCTAATTGCGGAGGAGCTGCAGACAACTCTATAAAAAGGAGGAGAGTGTACTTACTTTGTCTATCGAAGCTTCTTGTATCGGCGGCCACTGCTGATGTTGTTGCGCAGGTGCTACTGATGTGCTAGGATCAGCAAAATCTTTCTTGGCTTCCATGAATGTCTCTCTTTCTCTTTTGATATCAAATGCCGGGACTTTTGCTGGGGCCTTACAAACCCAAGCCTCGTCAGGATGTTGCTCCTTAGCCTGTACTTCTATCGTAGCTCCACTCTAGGTAACAACATTAATGGCTGGGGAAGGTCTCTGCTCGATGGAAATCATCTGAAGATTCTGAGTAGGGGCATTGGTTCTTTCCTAAATCTTATCTAGCAACTGCGGGCACCGCTCGATCCCATGATCCACGGCTCGGAAATATCGACATGTCGTAGTGGGGTTCCGAAAGTCTCTCGCTAGATGACTAGCCTGGTTACAGTTGTAACACACAACCTGGACTCTTCCTCTTCCAACCATACCACCTCGACCGCAACCTCCAAAAGCACCTCTACCTGATGCACCACCGCGGTAACCNAGTTACAGTTGTAACACACAACCTGGACTCTTCCTCTTCCAACCATACCACCTCGACCGCAACCTCCAAAAGCACCTCTACCTGATGCACCACCGCGGTAACCATAACCATCATTGCTCTGTCCCTCATTTTGTACCCGATAAGCATCATAAGTTCGTTCTCTCATGAGGTCAAAGCTGCGACACTCATCTTCATTGTGTCCCACCGATTTATAGAACTTGCAATAAGGGTTCTTAGGGACTTGCACATACCTCTGTAGAAGATAGCTGTCCTCGGGTCGATGTTGGCGAGTTGTCTAACAGATCTCGTAATATAGAACAGTAGGGTTGAATGGGTTTGGTGCACCTGTATTTAGGTAGTTTCTTACCACAGGACACTGTTCCTTGTCGTGACCTTCTGTCTGACATTGTGTACACCAAACCTCTTCGTGACTATTTTTTCCTTTCTTCATATCGTGAAGCTCCAGAGCCATCGCTGCCAATTGCGCCTGGATTTGAGCAATACCAGAATTATCTTCGATAGGAGTGGTTTCAAGTTTCATCGCGATTTCCAGAGCCTCCTACTGATCGGCAACCTTCTGCTACATGAGTGGAGTTCTGATATGCTATAGCAACACTGCAATGAACCACTCTTTGTGCTGCGCAGGTCCAATGGGGAAACTGACTTGGTCTAGCAGAACTTTGAATCGTTGATCAAAATCCTACACTGATTTGTCACACCTCTGTTGAATCTCTTTTAACTCAGTGATACACTGTGACTCTGATTTTGGCTTCTTAAATTCCTTTATCATTGCTGCCTTTATATCAGCCAATGCATGGTTCTGAGTGCTGAAAAAAATTATGAACCAGGTCAGAGCACAGTCTCTGAATGAAGTAACCAGCTGTGATCTTTTTGTATCTTGATCCGTAATGGTCTTAGCAGTCCACACTGCTTCACATAAAAACTAGAACTGATCTGGATCCTCTGAGTCAGTTCCTTTGAAAACATGTAGCTTAATGTCATCATGCATGTGGGCCATAGTTTATCTAGGGGGGGTTGGAGGGGGACTGGAANCTGCTCTGGATCCTCTGAGTCAGTTCCTTTGAAAACATGTAGCTTAATGTCATCATGCATGTGGGCCATAGTTTATCTAGGGGGGGTTGGAGGGGGACTGGAAGTAGGTGGGGGGAAACTTGCTGGGGTAGATTGAGTTGTGATAGGAGTACTTGGGCTAGGGTGACTTTCTGACTGCGACAAGTTCTCGAGGATAGTAGGTCTTCGCTGTGGGGTTACAGGAGGGTTTCCAACAGAAGGGGTTTCTTCAGGTTATGAATCAGCGGGACTTACAGGTGGATACTCAGTATGCTAACCCTAGGAATAGGATCCAAAATATCTCTTATACCTTTTGCCACTTTGCAGAAAACCACTTTGCTCGTCAAAGGTATTTTCACTTGCACACAGGTTAGTAATAGTAATACTAATTCTAACAGTTTGATTCAATTAGCAATATACCTTTTTCAGCTAATAGCATTTTAATTCTCAAACTAAATGAATTCAAAAACTTACCCTTTGGTCCTTTGAAAAACTGCCACTCGGCTTCACTAAAGGAAGGACCCGTGTCGATGGTGAACTCTGTCACAAATGCTTCGAGGGTTCGCGTTGTCCAGAAATCAACAACGCAGGAGATCTCGTTGTTCACCCTTTTCAGTATATTAATTCTTACAGGGGTCCAAGCAGGAAACTGACATTCTTGGAAGTTCTTCCTTCACTCTGTTAACCTAGATAACCACTGGTGCAACTCTATGTGGATACTACCAAAGAAAATTTAATAAACATCACAAAAAACATACCTTTGTAAAAAGTTGCTTGCACTACGATGCAGATCTTTGTTCTCTTGCTCAACGAATTTCAGATAAGTCTCATCAAGCTAGTCACCGATTTCTTTCATAGAGGGTCTCCAGAACATAGCCCTCGAGGTAGGACGTAAACCCCTCTTGAGCAGATGCTGATTTCAACCGGCAACGGAACCAATTTGTTGGGCTATAGGGCAGACCCAGGTTTTATACCTTTAACTTCGCACCAACAAAAGACCCACAGAGTTGGCCCTTTCGGCAACAACCTGCGAACAGGTTGCAGTCTCACCTGAAACAACTATGGGGTGCCGCAGAACCAGATTTCTGCAAGCAGAAGAGGGATATTATTGTACCTTTATCTTTTAACAGATTATAAATATAAATCACAGAGCTTAACATTCACTTATTTAGCTTCGCGGTTAGATAAACAAATAGTGCCTTACACAACCCTTTACTGGGAATTCACAGCGAAGCTATTATCTAGCAGTGATCTTTACTTATCAGATATATAGATATTAATGCATGAAAGAACACAACAGAAACAACACATAGAACCACGACACAAGATATAACGTGGTTAACCCCCAGTGTAGGGGTTACGTCCACAGAACTGTGTTTTATTCAACTTTCTACAAAAACCACAGTTCTGATCTGCGCACTCAGCTGCAGATCCCTTCAAGTCCTCAAAGCCATGCACACAGCTGCAGGCCTCTGCGCACACAGCTGCAGATTTCCTTAATCACCCAAAACCCTCTGCGCACACAGCTGCAGAGGTCTTCCACACACATAGCTGGGACATAACCTTTTCTTACAAAATTAGCCTTAGCTTCGCATCAATTCCTTTTACATAAAAATCCTAACCTAACTTATTTACAATATTGCCTTATTTATACAGCGCACTATTACAAAACCATGGACTTAAACCATGGGCACCCCGAACCCTAAACCCTGGACTTAAACCATGGGTTTATTACAAAAATAAGGTTTTTACCCAACTCTGACAACCCTAAGACTGTTTTCAATCATAAATATGCTTACAATCTCCCGTAACTCCGTGGATTTACCCATCCTAAGGACCGTTAGGGTGTGCGCCCCAACACCAACTTACTAGGGCAGATTTAGCTTTATCCTCTCGGCCTCTCGACAAGAAATTGCACTAAATGCACCAAATCTCCCAGAGAATGGACTTCGACACAGAGAGGATAGAAAATAGGTATATCAACATCTCTTGTAAGACAACTTTTAACAAGACCAGCCTACTGGGTAAGTTTAGAGGTCGAAGGGTCCAATTTGTGAGTTTCTGTTTCATTCGGTCCAGAAGTTCAAGCCAAGAGGTACGTTTTAGTTTGCATGGGCCAATGGTAATAACTAGGTATTTTGAAGGGAATGAGCCCTTCGAGAAACTTAGGATATGGAGGATTTTCCTTTGAGTGGAAGGAGCGGTATTGAGGAAGAAAACCTTGGATTTGGCCTGGTTTACAGCAAGACACGAGGCTTTAGCAAAGAGATTCAGGAAATTTTTGAAGCTTCTCACTTCTTGGACTGAAGGGTTCCCCATGAGCATGGTATCATCTATGAATTGTTGGTGGGTCTGAGCATCCATGGAATCCGTGAAATGGATACCTCTCAGCTCACCGCTTTCCTCCTTGGATTGAAGGAGACGGCTTAGGCCTTCTTCCATTAAGATAAAGATAAAGGGAGAAAGGGGGTCCCCCTGCCTGATACCCATGGAAGTTTGAAAGGGGCGATTCAGGGATCCATTCAGGAGAATGCTGAAAAAAGGGGTGGAGATAAGACCCATTATCCATTCCACCCAGTCATGGAAGAACCCATAGGATTCTAGCATTATGTAAATGAATTGCCAACTTAATTTGATGTAGGCCTTAGAAATATAAATTTTGATCAACATACCTGGTTGTCTCAAGCTTTGCAGGGAATGGAGGACTTCATGAACAAGGATGACCCCATCTAGGATTTGGCACCCTTCCACAAAAGCAGATTGTTTCGAGTAGATCATAGAGGGGAGAAGAGTCTTTAGATGATTGGCAATAAATTTGGAGATGATCTTGTAGACCACATTGTAAAGGGCTATAGGACTAAACTTATCCGTGCGATCTGCACCCATTTCCTTAGGGATGAGAGAAAGGAATGTCGCATTGAAATCCTTTATTACCCCCTTTTTTGTCCTCAATTATTCCACTATTTCCACAACCTCATCTTTAACCATATCCTAGAAAATAGTGAAAGAATTTAGAGGTAAACCCATCGAGGCCAGGGGATTTTCCCAGAGCCATTTGGTTGACACCCTGTTCAACTTCTTGCAGAGTTACCAGTTTTACGAGCATCTCATTATCTTCCCTAGTGACAGGAGAAGGGATTAGGCGAGTGATTTGAGAAATGTCTCTCTCCCTTTCATGGTTATCTTTGTTAAGTGTCTCTGCAAAATAGTGATTGAGTTCCTCTTCGATCTCTCTACGCATTTCAATCTGACTACCATCCATTTTTTTTAGTTTCTAAATCCTCAAGGTGTACCTATTCTAAATGACCGAATTATGGAAGAACTTGGTGTTTTTTTCCCCATCCTGCATCCATTTGACCTTGGATTTTTTTTTCCAGTATATTCCTTCTTCTCTTTCCCTTGCCTCTAGCTGCCCCCATAGGTCCTTTTATTTTCTCTACATGCCCTCATCCCATCCATCTGTCATACCTTTTTGACTGAGTTGGTCAAGTTCAGAAATCAATCTTTTCTTGTCCTCAAAAATGTTGCCAAACTCTTCCTTGTTCCAGGTACGGATTTTGGATTTGAGCTATTTGAGTTTCTTTTGGAAGCAGTACATGGCAGTGCCTGAAGGGGGGGGCAGCTCCTAATACCACTACTGAACAAGATCTTTGAATTCCTTGTGCTCCATCCAGAATTGTTCAAATAAGAAAGGTTTCCTCATAGTGGAACAGGTCCAATCCCAATGAAGGCTAATGGGCCAATGGTCAGATCCTGCCACTGGGAGCACCTCTACCATGATTTCTCCCATATCATGGATTATGGTCTCTGAGACCAAAAACCTATCTAAGCGAGAGGAAACCAAGTGTTCACCCCTGCATATTTTGTTCCAAGTATACCAGCCATTACTAGTTTCCATATCCACGAAAGAGCTTTGAGCCTGGAAGACTCCAAAAGCCTCTTGAAATTTGTCCATCATTCTTTGACCTCCCTTTTTTTCCCCAAGGTTGGAAATGAGGTTAAAATCCCCTCCCATCACCCATCTGGCACCCTCCGCTTGGCTGTTGGACCAGTCTAAGAAGTCAATGAAGGCCTTCTTTTCAGGGAAGCTACTGGGGCCATAAATGTTCACTAGGGTGCCCTTCACCCCTAACACTAGGTGATGAAATTATGCCATGAGGGAAAACTTATTAACACTCCAGTTTAAGAGATCTACCACCTGGGGGAGCCATAATATTGCAATTCCCCCTGATTTCCCAACAGCATCCAGGGCCATCACCTGGTTTCCTTTCCAGATTTTACTTTTGATTTTTTCCAAGCCTTCAAAACTACACTTAGTTTCCTAAAGAAAAAGGATATCAGGGTTTTCCTACTTTAGTTTCCTGTTAAGAGTCCTCCACTTCCTGGGATTACCACACCCCCTTATATTCTAGGATATTATCTTCATTGGGAAACTTTTGAGACTTCAGAGAAGGCCGTCCTAATCATGGGGTATTGGCCTGATTCTATGAGTTTGACACCTATTTCTGGAATGTGTTGTTTGTTTGATTTCCTTCCTCTACATTGCTCCTCCTCTGGAGGTTTCTGCTTGTGTCTTGTTTGAGGGTCTGGGTCAATCCCCAGGTTTGGACGAGCCCCTGCCTTGATGATTGCCCCCTGGGGGAGCTCGATTTGCCTTCTGGGTACATACCCTTTCCCATTTTTTCCACATTCTTCTTCTATCGCATTCAGATCTAGTTCACCAAGTTCGATTTCTTCATCCTCAACTTCCTCCACTATTTCCATCTATTTTGTTTCCATCCCATCTAGGGCATTGGTGTCTTTGGTGGGTTGGATAGCTTCCTCTTTTTCCTTAGGAGTGCCATCCTCTGCCATGTCTCCCAGCACCGTGAAAGCATTCTTGGATCGGGTCTCCCACGTCTCTGAGTCTTTTTTAACTTTTGATGACCCACTAGCCTTGCTTCTTTTACTGTTCTTGACCTGGGTGAAGCCATCAGGAGGAGGCCTAGATCCCTCCAGACGATGGTCAGCTAGGACTGGCTTTGCAACCATTCTGGGACAATTCCATCCCAAGTGGCCATACTCGTGGTAGTGTCTACATATAAAGGGGACCTGCTCATATTCAATGGGTTGGATCCATTCCTCATCTTCCCAACTTAGGTTTATGGCTTCTGGTAGCTCTTTGGAGAGATCCTCGTAGACACAAATCCTCGTGAAGGAAGTATACCTATGGTCTTTGGTTTACTCGACCACCTTAATAAACTCTCCTAGGATATTCCCAATATCCCTTTGGGTTTCCAAATCCTAGTATTCCCCTGGGAGAGAGAAGAGGTGGATCCATACTGGGTCCACTGTCATGTCCTCTATTTCAGGGTTGAATCTTTCCTTCCACGGGTGGAGATAAAGACCAGCAAAAAAGAAGAAATAAAGGCCTCCCTCCAAAATACAGTCACGATCCTCTTGATTGAAGAAAATAATATTGAAAAAACCCTTAGAGCCAAGCTGCAGGTCATAGTGACCTTTAGGGTTCCAAACGCTACTGATCCATTTCACTAGATCCTTTTCCTTAGGCCAAATCCCCATGAATTTCCTAATCAGAGCCTTCTCCTTCTAGATCTCTATCGTGCCCCTCACCTTCTTAGATCTAACATAGATTGTTGGAATGGTGGAGGCTTTTGGCAGGAAGCCCCCTACACCGATATTTCGACCAGTGGTCGAACCCTCCAGCTGATCCTTTGGGACTGGACCCCCCTCATTGAGCCCACCGGGTCTCAAAGAGCCCGACTCCATTGGGGGTTCACCCAAGGAGGTGAAAATGCCTGGTGAACCAGCCAGCTTCTACAAACCAAAGGCCCCAGTGACCAAGAAGCACCCGCCAAAGACTTAGCAGAAAATCCTGCAAACCCTGGCCACCTATCACTCTTCCTCGTTCATCTTTTTCTTTAACGGTGAACCATTAAAATTGACGGAGACATTGAATTTTTTTTTGCATTTGGTTTTTCAGCCAAACAACTTTTGTTGTAAATAACGGTTCCATAACGGAAAATTATTATTCGACCGAACAATTATTCACCTGAATAAATGTTCGATCGAATAATTATTCGACCGAATAACCTTTGAGACTTGAAACCTACACAGTTTTCAGGTTTCTCCATTTTCAGAAGGCAAAATGGATGTCTTACACTACAAATAGACTGTCAGACTTGATACCATTACTTTCATCATTGAATCTACTTTCTGTAGGTATATATTTTGTTGTGTATAGGTGAGATCCGATATTTTTAATTTTTTTGTTTCTTAACATGTGTCGAGTTTCATTTCATCTCTTTCAAAATGCGATGAAATGAAAAATATTCAACTTCAAAAATACACCACCAAAAAAATTGAAACAAATATGGCGCCGTTAATTGGAGTGTCTAATTCAAAAGGGTATTCATAGATTTTAAAGTTTTATATTCAATTGAGAGAAAAGTGGCGCAACCAAAAACATGTTGAAAATCGACAAGGTTTCCCCATTGATCGAATTCAAAAAATATTATAATTAGTATATAGATCCGTTGGTTACAAACTTATATTCATCCTCTAGTATATTGTGTTTATATTGTCATAGCATATTTTGTTTTTGCAAAACACAAGTTTAACAATTATTTTAGGGGCGCAACCAAACATGACTATTTTTAGTCCTTTCATTTTATAAGGACACACTGCCAAACATTTTCCAAAAAGACATATCAAAGCTTAATAAAAAAAATTTGAAAAATCTATGAATAGAAAGATAACATAATTCTATGAAAGTTTTGTTTTTACTTAAAAGTGAAATTCTAAACAAAAATATCACTTTTGTTCGCCCAAAGTTGAAAAACATGAAGAAAACAGATTTATTTTCTCATTAGACCCCCCAAAATAGACACCCATCTTCATGGATTCACCCACATCTAATTTGTTAACTGCTCCATATAAATCATGATTGTCTTAACCAATTCTAAGATGGAGTTTAACCTCCTAGAAATATAGAGATGTAGAAAGTCAATCAAACTTAATTAATATAACATATTTACTTAAATCCGTTTTTTTCTCCGAAAGAATATTCTATACCTACACCTTCATCCTTAAAATATGTTTTTTCTCTCTTTTTTCCATTCAAAATAATTTGTAAACATTGTAACAAAACTATCATAAATTAATGCAATTATAATTCTTAGCATTATAATTTATAAAAAAACATCATGAAATACAAACATTCAAATATTGATGGAGAAATTAAAGACCACCTTTAGTTTTCTTGTAAATTGCATTGTTATAAATAGCATAAATTAAGTTATTGTAGAGCACCTTAACTTTACTTGCAAGTTACATTGTTATCAAGGCCATAAATTAAGTCATTGTTATAAAGACCATAAATTAATTGAACTTAATCTAATCATATAATTAAAAAAAATTACATTAATCTAACACAAATGCCATAAATTACAGCAATTATAATTCTTAACATTATTCATAACAAAAGCATCATAAAATACAAACATTATTGCATTATTAATATAGAAATTAGAGAACACCTTAAGTCCAGAAGAATATGCTATCCTTTTCTTTCACAGTAATAAATTAAAATTGAATCATGTAACTTGTTTTCATGGTGTATTTATATGTATACACAAGATATAATACATGTATTTTATACAATAACATATAATCATTGCATACAATCATAAATTACTTCAAATATATAAACCATGTTTTGCATCATATCGGTAGTTAACCAATTGAAATTGTTTAAACGCCATTGCATCTAGTAATCAACTTTTTATTTTCACCATCATAACATGAAAAACAAACAATATAATTAGACAATCAAATATAACTTTAACAAATGATATCTCAATATGTAAATGATGAAATAAAACATGTACATATCACTCTCAGTTTCCATCACCCTCATTATCTTCCTCGATTGGCATGCTAACAATGTTGTTCTAAAAAAAATGTTTATATCTAGGGTTGTGTCTTAAAATGAACAACCAATCTCTATCCAACACATTTGGGTAAAAGAACACTTGGTTGTAGTGTTATAGAGAAACATAAGGATCTTTACTTTCAACTCACATATTTCTAGAGATTATACATATCAAACCACTATCACAAACTTCATTTATGCTATTCTTGTTGAATGTGTCCCACCACTTGTTTTATCGGAAATACTCACCTTATGCGGACAAAAGTTGTTTCCCTGGCTTGAAATAGTCGAAGCTAGAACAAAGGAGTCATAACAACTAAGATCACTTCCTCTAAGCTCAAATAGATGCTTGGAATGGATTCATTTACTTGTCATACCTTATGCTATGATGGCCTTTGGAGTGCTTGATCTCCACATATTCACTTGCAAGAAATACACAACAAAGCACAAAGAAGATGAAATTAACAAGTACAACCTATGATCCTATGTTGATGATTAAGGAGTTCAACACTGAAATAAGTGATTCACACACAATATCATTAATGGGAAAGGAACTTTTATTGCATAAATTGAATAGAGAGAGAAGTTACAACCAAATCCTTAGTGTTGAGAAGTCTCTTCTCAAATAGACCTTGCCTCCGAAGCTCCAAACTTGTCTACCAAATACTCACTCTCCTTAGCTAGATTTGGCCAGAGTTTTGATGTTGAAGCATAATATTCCTCCCTTTACCCATGGGGGGTGAGCTAATACTTATAGCCATGGGAGGATAGATAAGGTTGATAATCTCATGGGTGAGGTGGAGGGGAGATCCTACAAGGATGGATCTCGAATCCAGGTGGTCCAGAAGTCTATGGATGAGGCTTCCATGAATCCAATCTTCGAGAATCCTCTTGAAGCTTCTTTTTTTACCTTTAAAAATTGACCTCCGCTCTTTGTCAACTGATAAAAAGTGTTACCCAAAGTGCACCTCTAGTTGTTCAAGTAAAAAAGGAGTTATGCATAGGGGTAATGCACATTGACTAAAAGGAAAGTGCGGTGGTGGACAATGGTATGAAATCATTGATCCTAGCCCACTTTCAACTTACAAATTGGGGATTCAATGAAAATACTAATATTTGATTCCAATTATATGATGATGAAGAGAAATGTGTGTAACACAATTACCCCCAAATGATGAGGCTAGATGGATAGGATAGGTGAAGGATTTGAAAGAACAAGTTATCACTTCGAGGCAAGAGTTCATTGATGGAAGATCTCCAACAACCCAGCTTATTCTGCAGTACATCAACACTTTGATTCGTGTCCATATGATTCTCATCATGACTAATGACTAATACAACACAGATCCATGTGGAGTATAAACAAACATGGCTACTATAATACAGCATTGACCCATGTGAAGAAGACTCAAACCTGGATATAACTACCAGACATACACTCTATATTTATGTCATACAGATGTAAATTTGAGCACAGTCACAACCATACAAATGTGGATCAATGTTGGAACTCATACAAATAGTCCATCACAACATGGGGAAAGAAATGAACACTTAACGAATACCTAGTGTCTTCATCTCGTCTTCAAAAAAGTATGATTCTATCCATGTGATTAAAATGTATTGATGTCAAACATGGTACAAACCACTTGATTACCAATCAATGATGAAAATCGTTAACAAGTGCGAGGGAAATCACCATTGATGTAGATCATTCCAAAGGTACTCAAGTACATTCATCCAAATGTAAATAGATGGTTTGTTGTTGAACATTAAATTGATTATTTCGATCAAAAGTTGTTGTCTTGCATGGGCAGACCCGGGTTTACTGTATTTAACCAACAACACCCCTAGCTCACTGGCCCTTTCGGCGATAGACCGCAGAGCGGCCTGAAGTCTCACTCGAAGTGATTCTAATGGGTTGGCCAAGGACTCAAGTGTCTTGGACCAGGTTTTGTGGTAGCCTGGGTGTCTTGCAGCTCTTCTATCCTGCGAGGTCTCTCTCTATCTGCGACGCGCAACTTCCTCTTACCTACGACGACTCTAGTCCTTATCGCATCATCGTGCCTTAGGCAATGCGTAACTCCTTCCTATGCTCATTCTCAACCACAGCGCACCACAGCTCCTCTGCCGGTGCGATACTGCCTCCTTGCGATATCTTACCGCTGCGGCTCAACGTACTCAGGGATACTCGTTCCAACTTACGAGACCCAATATACAAGTTCGCTTAACTCTGTAACTATTAACTACCTGGGATGAAATGTACATCAACTCTTACACAAAATACTCATGAACTTCAATGTGCATTTATCTTCTATAGTGCTGTAGACTGAATAACGCATACATACATTAAAATGTAAACAAGGCCCATGTGATAACTAATAGATGCAACACATAAATCAATCACATAACACACGATTTTAATGTGGTTCACCTCCAGGATGGAATTTATGTCCACATAACTGTGTTTCTATTATAGCTCAGGGGAAGGTAAACACAGTTCTGCTGCACCGCGTATGCAGCTCGAGATCTTCTGGGTAACTCCGCACACAGCTAGGAGCCCTTCTCTCTTAGATCTCTTTCCTACTCTATATTGCACCTCTTACAATATACTCTTCCCTCTCTGTCGATCCCTGCGGATCATTACATGCATGCTCTATGAGCCAGCTACTGGTTATAGTAAGATAACTACAGTTAATAACAAAACCAGATCTCGGATTCTACAACTATCTGATAATCTACTAAACAACTAACAACTGAATGAACCAACCTTTTACAATACAAAATATATCCCTTTATAGGCGTCCCGAAGGTCTCACCATTACAACATTGTGGGCCTATCCCAACAGTAACCCAAAACCCTAACTAGTGACAGTCGGCATATCTATACTTGAGGTAGCCGCTTTCTGTCACACCACAGCTCTCTGCAGTCTTCCATGCTTCCCGACGCTGACCATGGGTACTATGCACTGCTTCCCTGCTTCTGTCCTTCATCTTCAATACCTCGGCCTCGTTGCTCCTTTTCCTTTATGAGGGTAGCTGAGCCCTCCTATCTTTGCCACTGCCTTCAATGCAGTGGGTGAGCTCTCTCTTCTTGGCTGCTCAGGTACTGTCGTCTTCCTTGACTTCTCTACCCTAAAAGTCATGGTTTCTAGCTCTGCTCTGCAGATAGAAACATGCTACGGCATCGTAGCTCTATCTTATCTCCTCTCTGCCAAAAATCTCTATCTGCTAAACTAGCAGCTTCTTCTGTAGCTGTGGGACCCTGCTCCTAACACTTACTTGTGGCTCATTCCCGAGCCACTACCAACAGGCTTCTCCTACTGTAGCTTCTCCTTGGCTTCTTATGAAGTCCACTGAAACTTGTCCCGAAGTCCTGTGACTTATTTCTCAATAACTTCGACACGCTCTTTTTAGTTTCTGTAACTTAGTTCATTGGGTTCTCTTATCTTTCCTTCCCTTATTTATGCTCTCGCTCTTGTCGCTCCTGAGACCTTTCAAGCATCATCTGTTTTTGAGAACTCTTCCACAGATATCCTTTCCTCTTTATTTGGGTTAGAACTTTTATCACAAGGAAAATCTGTATCTTCCAGCCTTCTCAAACATTTCATTCAATCTGGAGCCTACTTATGCGAAAGGTATACAAGCCAGGAATTCTATTCTGAGAACAAGCCTTTGTTTGCATCTTGAAGTTCTGCTTGTTCGGTTTGTTTTCCCTTTCACTTTTCTTCTCAGCAACTTGCTCCAGGTATTTATGCTACTTGGGTTCCACATATTTTCATTCCTGACCTTTGGAACCTCTCGTTCTTCTCTTAGCTGATGAGATAGGTCATCTTCCTTCTCCCGTTGCTTTCTTTTTCTCATTTTTACTTTCTTCCTAGTGGGAGATTTCTTCTCATCATTCCGCCACTCTGCTTTCTTATCTTCAATGATCGGCTTGGCTTTCCTCTTCTCTTTAGCAGATATTTTGATGATGTCTTCTACATCCTACGCTTGATCCCTCATCCTTGGAAATTGTCTTACCTATGATATTCCTAATTTCACAACCCTGGGTGGTGTCGTCATAGTGGACATATGGCCACCAGCGTCGAAACGTCTCAAGATGTATTCTAAAGGTTCCTCCTCAGGCAGAACCCACTCGGTGTAAAACGCTGGACATGCAATGGCTGCAATCTCTGGAAATCACAGCACTCTATAACGGGATTAGTTATGCACAGGGAAACTGATTGATGCACTCTATAACTCTCAGCTCTTCAATTATTGCAAATGTAACCCTCTCGAATGAATAATTTTCTGCTTTTATGCCGGAGATGATAATCCCGGATGCAATGATCATCTAGACTGAATCCGTCGGTCATATTAATTGCATGGATGAGACCACACCTGTCATCCGATCCTCAATAAATGCTGAAATCCGATCAAATTTCCCTCGAAGCGTGTGTACAGGAACCGTTCTCGTCGAAGATTTACCAAATTGGAAAAATTGATTACGCTGCTTCCAAATCTACGGTAAGATATACCGGTCATTTCTTCATTAACTTCCTTTCAGAAGGTGACTTGAATAGCCCTCTGTTTCTTTGCTAAAGTGGGTACGTGGCACGAAGGGACATCGCCTCGCTACGATGCAACATCGCATACTCTGCTCAACACACACACACACACACATATATATATTTTGGTGCCTGCAAGCCTCTGATGACTTGCGCAAAAATGAGCCATCCTTATGCGATTCCTCGTACTTAGAATAATTTCCGGTGTAGACTAGTTCTCGGTGCGATGCCTCCTTTCAACTACACTGGACATCTGCATAGCCGTAAGCTGTCTAGGCTAGGGTAGAGCGGTGGAGTGGATGTCACTATAAAGCTTAAGCCTACTTCCATTGATCATCGTGGGAAGAAGCTCCCCATTCAGTTTGCTGAGTTGAACAGCTCCTTCCTCTGTGACTTGCTGTATCTGATATGGCCCCAACCAATGCGTCTTGAACTTCCCTGGAAACTTAACAAACTTACGGTCATAGAGGAGTACTAGGTCTTCGATCTGAAGAGTCTTACTCTTAATGCGTCTATCATGCTAAGATTTTTCTCGTGCCTTCTGCACTTTCTGATGGAAGCCAGCGATGAATCTATCTTCCTCTAAGGAAAGCAGCTATGCTATCCTTTCATCCACTGTGTCTGTATCAGTCATCCCAGTAATCTGAGCAATCCGTAAGCTGGGAAGAATATACTCCATAGGCATAATAGCCTCCTATCCATACACCAAGCTGAATGGTGTGTGTCCTGTAAGTTTCTTGCATGTGGTCCTATACGCCCATAATACAACGTTAACTTTGAGGTCCCAATCATTCCTTTGGCTATTGCAGATCTTTGTAAGAGCGTTTTCTAAAATATTGTTAAAGGCCTCCACCATGCCATTAGCCTATGGGTGGTAAGGAGTGCTCTTATGGTGCTGAATCTGAAATTCTTCCGTCAAGGCCTTAATGGTGTGGTTTAAGAAATGTGTGCCTTGGTCGCTCATCAAAAATATTGGGAATCCAAATCTACTAATGATGTTTTCAAAAAGGAACTGTGCGGCTGTCGTGGAATCACAATTTCTTACTGCTTTTTCCCTCGCCCATCTGGAGAGGTACTCTGTTCCAATGATGATGTATCTCACCCCAGTGCATTTTCCTGGTGGGTTGATAGGACCCACAAAGTCTATATCGCACTTGTCAAATGCGCGCAGTGCAACTTGTGGTCACAGCGGCATTTCATCTCGTCGCGAGGGTTTTCCTACCCTCTGGTAGATATTGCAACATCTGCAAAAGTCCTTAGTGTCCTTATGCAATGTAGGCCACCATAATCCTGCAGCTAGGATTTTCTGTGCAGTCGAATTTCCTACGGAATGACCTCCTGCAGTTCTTGAATGTGCCTCTCTGATGATAGCGTCTTTTTCATGCGGCATCACACATCTGCACAGGACTTCATCTGGACCTAACTTGTATAATTGTCCTGTGATCAGGGTGAATTCTGCTACTTTAACAAGCAACTGCTTCTTTTGTTGCTTAATAAACTCGTCAGGTGCTAATACTGTAGTGAGAAAGTGATTGATATCAGCATATTAGTCGTCTATGATCTGGATAGAAAACAACTGGGCATCCGGCAAATTGTCCTCTAGGTTACTTGGTTCTTCTCCTGAGTCTATCCTCAACAGATGATCAGGTCCAGTGTTCAATCTTCCTGGTTTTACAATGATTTCAAAATCATACTCTTGAAAGAGGAGTAACCATCTACAGATTCTCCCCCCTAACACTGGCTTATTGACCAGATACTTCAATGCAGAATGGTCAATAAACATCTTGAACGAGGCACCCAATAGGTAGTTCCTGAACTTCTGCAGCGCATACACCATAGCTAAGCCTTCTCTTTCTGTCGTGGTTTAGTTCTTTTATGCTGTCGATAGCTTTCTGCTCGAATATGCGATAGGATGATCAATATCCCCTTCTCCTAGTTGCGTTAAAACAACCCCTAGTGCGATGCCAGATGCATCCACATGTACATGAAACGGCTTAGTCCAGTCTGGAAATACTAGGATGGGTGATGTAACCATCTTCTCTTTAAGTGTGTCTAGGCTTTGTTGACATTCCTCATTCCATAGCAATTTTACATCTATCTTTAACAATTTCTCCATGGGTGCTGTAATCTTTGCGTAGCCCTTCATGAACTTTCTGTAGTACCTGGTATGACCAAGTAATGTTCTCAATTGCTTTACTGATTTGGGTACTAGAATATTTACAATGATGGCGATCTTTGCGGGATCTACCATCAAGCCTTGTCTGCAAACAATGTGACCCAACAAAATACCGAATGGCGCACAAAATATACATTTCTTCAAGTTTAGAGAAATATGGTATTGCCTACATTTCTCTAACATCAGCCTTAAATATCCTATGTGCTTGTCAATTAGTCCAAATACAGTCCAGTCATCAAAATAAACTTCTAGGAATTTATCGATGTATTCTTTAAATACAGCAACTACTACTCTAGAAAATATAGCTGGTGCATTCTTAAGACCAAAGGGCATTACTGTATACTGAAATGAGCCCCATTCTGTTGCAAAGGTGGTCTTGGATCGATCTTCTGGATGGATTCTGATCTAGTGATAGCCTAAAAAGACATCAGTGAAGGAGTAGACCTCCTGTCCTCCCACGTTGTCTAACACCTCATCAGTAAACGGTGTCAGAAATGGATCATGAAGCGATGCATCATTGAGTTTACGCAGATCGACACAGATCCTGATGTCTCCTTTAGTTTTCTTTTCTTGTATGACCATGGGACTAACCCATTCACTTTCTTCTATGGGCTCAATGATACCTTCTTCTAGCATCTTCTCGATTTCATCTTTCCGACAGGAAATACGTCCTGATAGTCATGTAGCAAGTCTGCAATCTGTTCGACTATTTCATCGTTCCAATAGTCTCCAATAGAGGCATACTTTGGTTCTGTGCCTGTGCCAATATTGATATTTTTAATCTTAATGGGCTCTATGATTACTGGAATTTCTAACTGTGGTTCCTCAACATCGCGAGTCCCTTCTGACTCTGGAATTTTGGTGTTGCGAGGATCCTCATCCTCGTCCTCTGGTTCCAATTCAAAGTTATAGCACTCAAGCCCATATTTTAGCTGAAGGGCCCAGTTAGGCTGAGTCTGTACTGATAGAGTACAATCCTCAAATATCTTGATCTCTACTATATCTAGGGCCTGGTCAACACTTGGATACTCAGATTCAAAAGTGAAGGTGAGTAGAAAGATGTTTACCATAAGTGGCCATGTAGTTGTTCCCTTGTGCAGTTCAGTCTCTGTATACCAGTTCCTTGGAACTGTGTCCAAAGTGCGAATGAATCGGTGAACCCATTCATCCTCGGGAATGTCCGACCAATTCTGTTCACATGTCTGAATGTGTGACCTGGGGTCACTTTCTCCTGTATATTTCTGCTGGTCATACTCTCTGTCGATAGAAAATTTGATCGCCATTAGTCTCTTAATATCGTCCCATGATGTGATATTCTCTTTATGCGCATACCACCATCTTGCAGGTGTGGCTTGTACTGCAAGGTCCATAGCTGTGATCCTCTGCTCATGATGAATTTGTTGTTCAAATTGCTTGAGAAATTCTTGGATATCCATTAGACCATGATACGATGGAATATCATTGATTTCTGCACCAATCCATCGTAGTGACTTAGTCAAGTACGCGCATCTGCGTGCTGAGACTTCATGAAGTCTGTTCTTCCAGTTCTTTAGACCAACATCTGAATCTGATGCACATGAGTTATTGCATCACCAACTAATGCTCCCTTCTACAGTCATATTGATGTAGTCGCTATGGTTTGTGGTCATTTGATAGAGGCTCTCTATGTTACGTACCTCTTCCTCTACTCAGATAGGTTCAATATATCTAGGACCTTGAAAAGGATCCAATGGTGCGATGACCCGGATCTGCGTGTCCTCAAAGGTCATTTGTCTTCTCTTTAGGTCGATAATGGCCATGTTACCAATCACCCAATCAATGCCTAGTAGTGCTAGATATGGTCTACTATCGCCAATTATTTCTATAACTTCAAAGTCCACGAAGCTGCGAACTCCGTCAATGTCAACTGACACTTGTGGTAATCGACCCAGGGGTGATACTCGCTACTGATTAGCTAATCTCAGATGAATATGTGATCTGACTAACTTAGGTCTACCCATTTGTTCCCATGTTTGCTTAGTCATGACATTTACACCTAATCCTAGATCTAGGATCACCTCACCCATTTCGAATTCTCCAACCTGTGCTGTGAGTCACATCTCTCTTCTGGTTCTTGTATGCCCCATAATATTATGAACAACACACTGTGTACTGCTCACGGAAGAAGATGGATGACACTGATCTATGATGCGCTGAAGTTCTCCAATAACTTGCTCATTTCTCATGAGTTTTAAACAACTCCGCAGGAAGGAATGTACACTTCCTGTCATCTCATCCTCATCGCATGTGCCCGATGTGGTAGCCTACAATATATGTACAGGGCTATCGCCACAAGGTGCTTGCTACGGTATGCCCCTAGATGGAAGTACCTGTGATCCTGATTGCATAGGGTCATCAAAGAAAGTCTTAGCTTCCTAAAATGTCTATTTATTCTTTTGCAGGTAAAGTGGTGTTGCTTTGTTAGGAGCCCTGCGCACCCACTCCTGACCTATGTTCTCTTCAGTATCCTGCAATGTCCTACTGGTGGAAAAACCACTGCGAGTCACAATGTTGACTCTTGGTTATGGCTCTTCCTGCTCAGCAGCAATTAGCTGGATGTTCTGGTGTGCTGCTAGCTTAGGTTCTCTAATCTTAGCTATCAAAGTAGGACACTCCTCTATAGTATGATCATAAGATTTGCAATAGTTACATGTGGTGGTGGGACTCTAACAATCTCTAGCATAATGTCCTACAACTCGACAGTTTTAGCAAGTAACTGGTCCGCGACCACGACCAAAGCCTTCTCCACGGCCAAAGCCTCCTCCACATCCTCATCCTATGAATCCTCCTCCACGGCCACCATAAGCCGGATCATGCTGTGGTCCTGCTGCTGGACCCTATGTTTCTAATTGGACTCTGTACAAGTCTTTATTTGCTCCAACCATGAGATCATAGGCTCGGCAATCGTGTTCATCATGGCCTACAGACTTGCAGAAGACGCAGTATAAGTTCTTAGGTGTCTGCATGTACTTCTGAAGTAGAGGGAACTGGTGAGGTAGATGTCCTCTTGTTTTGCATATTTCACACCACGGCCCGTGGGTCTGTGGTAAGGGGTTTGGATCCCCTGTTGCTAAATATTCTACAAAGACTGGATAGTTATCTTTAGTATGGCCTTGTGCTTTACACCTTACGCACCATATGTCTTGTGCAACCTCTTTTCCTTTCTTAAGCTCATGCAACTGTAACATGAGATTAGCCAACTGGTTTTGTAGATTTGTCATGCCTGTGCTGGTTTTCACTAGAGGTGAAGCCTCTAGTTTCATTGCCATCTCCAATGCATCATCCTGCGTTCGGATTTTCTGCTGCATTAACGGTAGTCTGATGTGAGGGAGCAGTGCTGCAATAAACCATTCCTTATGCTGCTCCGGCACAAACTCAAAGCTGAATTGGTCTATAAGGGCTTTGAATTTCTGATGAAAGTCCCACACTGAATCTCTAGGTAGCTGTTTGATTTCTTTGAGCTCCGTAATGCACTGTGACTCAGACTTAGGTTTATTAAATTCTTTAATCATGGTGGTCTTGATCTGGACAAGTGTTCTGGGTACTATGGTATACTTCATATACCATGTTAAGGCTCGGTCTCATAGTGTGGTGACCAACTGTACAAGTTTAATGTTATCATCATTGATGGTTTTAATGGTTCACATGGCTTCACATAGAAACCAATGTTGCTCTGGGTCCTATGCCCCTGTTCCCTTAAAGATAGGTAGCTTCATGTCATCCCCCATTCTATTTCTACGTGGTGGATGTTGATTTGCTGCGTTACTACCACTCGATGGTGTAGCTGAAGGTGATGTAACGGTAGTAGGTACTGTCTGTGAGCTACTGGATGGAGTTATTACGGGATTGTTCTGAGTCTCGGTCTATTTTTGTGGGGTATAAGGGTGGTAAGGGATATCCCCCTCTGTTCTTTCTATGGTACTATGACTCTGTTGTCTAGTATTATTTGAACTGTATTCAAATATGGGAAATCTGAAATCTACTTTATATTTCTTTCCATTACGTGTACGTCCAATGTCATCAAAATCACTTTCAAACTCTTGTGACATTACTATCTTTACTTATTCATCTGAAACTAGATCCATTTTTCCTTTTTCATGTAATAACATCTTAATGGATAAGTTTAAATATTTTAGGTACTTACCGCGATATCCTTTGAAGAAGTAGCGCCCAGCCTCGCTGAATATTTTTCTCTATTCAACTGCAAACTCTATGACGAAGCCTTCTAGCACACTCGCAAGCCAGAAGTCTACTATCCTTGTGAGGGGATTATCAAGGTTCTTCACGGTCTGAACCAGCTCCGGTGTCCAGACAATGTTTCTTTTCTTCTTGAGTATGCTCGTATCAGTCAACTTTGATAACCAGTCGTAAAGATCGTTCCCAAAGGTCGCAAAAAATATCGCATGCAGGTCTGTAACGATATGTTTTTGTAACCAGGCCTCTGTACTCAGTTTAGGACTCTTGTTCTCTCGTTCGAAAAACTCTTTCTAGTTAGACCAAACCAACTCATTGATTTCGTCTCTAGTAGGCCACCACCAGAACATAAATGCTTGGTTCGTTAAAAACCAGCAACGGAACCATTTGTTGGCTTGCATGGGTAAACCTGGGTTTACTGTATTTAACCAACAACACCCCTAGCTCACTGGCCCTTTTGGTGACAGACCACAAAGCGGCCTGAAGTCTCACCCAAAGTGATTCTAATGGGTTGGCCAAGGACTCAAGTGTCTTGGACCAGGTTCTGTGGCAGCCTGGGTGTCTCGCAGCTCTTCTATCCTGCGAGGTCTCTCTCTATCTGTGACGCGCAACTTCCTCTTACCTGCGACGACTCTAGTCCTTATCGCATCGTCCTGCCTTAGGCAACGCTTAACTCCTTCCTCCGCTAATTCTCAACCGCAGCGCACCACAACTCCTCTGCTGGTGCGATACCGCCTCCTTGCGATATCCTACCGCTGCAGCTCAACGTACTCAGGGCTACTCGTTTCGACTTACGGGACCCAATATACAAGGGCGCTTAACTCTGTAACTCTTAACTACCTGGGATTAAATGTAGATCAACTCTTACACAAAATACTCATGAACTTCAACGTGCATTTATCTTCTATAGTGCTGTAGACTGAATAACGCATACATACATTAAACTGTAAACAAGGCCCATGTGATAACTGATAGATGCAACATATAAACACAACACATAAATCAATCACATAACACACTATTTTAACGTGGTTCACCTCCACGATGGAAGTTACGTCCACAGAACTGTGTTTCTATTATAACTCAGGGGAAGGTAAACACAGTTATGCTGCACCGCATATGCAGCTCGAGATCTTCTGGGTAACTCCGCACACAGCCAGGAGCCCTTCTCTCTTAGATCTCTTTTCTACTCTATATTGCACCTCTTACAATATACTCTTCCCTCTAGATCAATCCCTGCGGATCATTACATGCATGCTCTATGGGCCAGCTACTAGTTACAGTAAGATAACTACAGTTAATAACAGAACTAGAGCTCGGCTTCTACAACTATCTGATAATCTACTAAACAAATAACAACTGAATGAACCAACCTTTTACAATACAAAATATATCCCTTTATAGGTGGCCCAAAGGTCTTGCCATTACAACACTATGGGCCTGTCCCAATATTAACCAAAAACCATAACTAGTGACAGTCGGCATATCTGTACTTGAGGTAGCCGCTTTCCGTCACACCATAGCTCTCTGCGGTCTTCCATGCTTCCCGGCGGTGACCATGGGTACTGTGCACCTTTTCCTTGCTTCTGTCCTTCGTCTTCAATACCTCGGCCTCATCGCTCCTTTTCCTTTATGAGGGTAGCTGAACCCTCCTATGTTCGCTGCTGCCTTCAATGCAGTGGGTGAGCTCTCTCTTCTTGGTTGCTCAGGTACTGTCATCTTCCTTGACTTCTCTACCCTAAAATTCACGGTTTCCAGCTCTACTCTGCAACTAGAAACATGCTACGGTGTCGTAGCTCTATCTTATCTCCTCTCCGCCAAAACTGTCTATCCGCTAAACTGGCAGCTTCTTCTGTAGCTGCGGGACCCTGCTCCAACAAAAGTCGATGATATAAACATATTATCGAAAGTGAGAGAATATGTAATTGATGTATATATATCTCAAGGTGCTACTTTGTTTCTAAGACTAGTTCCCAGATGATGAATTGAAGTTGGTAGGAATAGTCTCGTCAAAGGGGGTCCATGATGAATTCCACATCAATGACACGAAACTTGAAACAAAGTTCTAGAATTTGAGTATGAAGTAACCATAGGAATGACTCAAAGGTAGTTTTTTTAATACAGATGCAAATTGTCAATACAATTTCCCTTTGAACATAGGGAAGCATGACTGAAGACTTGGAATCATTGACCCAATGAGGAGGATACGAAGACATAATGCAATGATTGAAAATTGACTATTTGAAATACTCAAAGAAGCGACATGAATCATGAAAGTGGATCGACTCGAAAGAAAATTGAATACCCTATTGGCTAAATGAAATGCATACAAGTTCCATGTTCAAAGGTTACTACACACTGCCGTTATTGCAAATGAAATATGGTTCCCTTCCCTTACTTTCCCCACAATTATTGATGACTACCCGTTTTTTCCTTTTTATGAGTTCAAAGAGGGTAAAAAACACTTGTTGTAGCTTATATTGTGATAAATCCATTATCATATGTTTTCTGAACCCAAGAAAGGAGGGTTTCATTCCAAAAAGAGGGTCTCTCAGTGTCTAACTTAATGAGTTCATTGAAAGTAAATGCGGTATCATTCATGTTTAGAGATTCTAAACGAAATAGAAGAAGACTCAAAAGTGTATTTTTTTGTATGATTTAGTGTCTAAGGACTAAAAACATATAAAATAATATCTTATAGAACTTTTATGGTCAATGACTAGAGTATTCCTTTTTTGTAATTTAGTCGATCCAAGCTAAAAAAGGGGTAAAATACCGTAAAAAAGATGACTCTTCGGGTTTTTTTATGAGCATGAAGAAGACATGTTCACTCGTCGATAGTTTAACATTTTACGAGTCCAAGAAGATCTTAAATAAGGCTCCATTAGGGTTTATTTTCATGGAAAGGAGGTTAACGATCCTAAAAAAGAAGTAAAATTTGACATCGAAATCTAGTGCTAGGTTTTACAAGCATGGCCAAATTTAAAAAAACAATGCTCGAAAGCTTTTTCTGCTTCGTACGAGGATGAGAAAGTAAAAAATAAACTCATTCATATCCAAAAAATTCGATTCTCCGTACCTTGAAAACTTCAAAATGACCATTAGACTCTTAAAAAATCAAAAACTATGTTTTAATTTACCATTTTCGGGGGGTGGAGGGGGGGGGAGGATTTTAATAAAATAATTAAAAGAATCAAAATAAAACCCTATTGAAAGAAAATAAAGCATAGTAAATAGTAGAAAATACTTACCATTTGTATTTTTACCACTTTGAGAGCATTTTGAGTGCATATTTCAAACAAGGATGGTGGAGCTGTCTGTCAACCATTTCCAAAATCATTAGATCTAGGTAAAACCTAACCTCATTCCCAATTTCTTTCATCATTTCCTCTTCTCATTTCATGAATGTTTTAGGGTTTTTTGGGCATTTCTCTAAGGGGAAAATGGGTTTACTAGGTAACACTCTTTTCCTTTTCGGGAACAGCGGTGACAAGATAACACCATGCTTTTTCCTATATAAAAACGTGGTGGTACTTCTCTATCATAATGAGAAAAGGGTAGTGCTGAAAGTTTCCCTAGTATGTTTCAAAAATAGGCCAAAATAAAGAAGTGGAAGTATTTTGAATGGGTGTAATTTAATCATATTCTAATACTCCATTTTAAATTTTTGGTAGGCTACTTTCAGCTAACATGGTTATTTGGAAGGAAAGAGAGCACGTGCTTGATGAAATTAGAGGTGGAAATGATGTTGGGACCATGTCTTCTCTACACATATGTGGGAAATTGCAATTATTCAATGCTCCCAACATGAGGTCACAAGGGAGACTATTAGAGTATATTCTTGGGATGTGGAATCCTGGGAAAAAATATTTTGAGGTAGGGGATCACATTTTGAGAGTGGAAGTAGAGGACATCTACTTCCTCATGAGATTGTACAAGAGGGGAGCACCCATCTTATTGATTGGTCCTCGTGGTGGGGAAATCACCACATAGGGTCTTATTGATCACTATTTCTTTCCAAGCACATAAATGTGCAGAAAGAAGATACCCATTAAGGATTCCATGGATTTTACTCTTTGCGGTATTTTTCAATATGTTGTGCATCTTAAGGAGCCAAGGGGATCACCAGGCATCATGTACACACATTCTCTATGCCTTGGAGGAAATGGAACCTACGGTCTTCAACTGTGCAGAGGCCCTAATTTTTACTTTCAAGGAGTAGTTGACCAAGTGTCGGTGGAGAGAGTTGAAATAGTTTGGTTATGGAACTATCTTAGTGTCATTGTTCTTCGAGAGAGTACCTTACTTGATGCCACAAGTGGCACTCACTGAGTTGAGGGAAAGAGATACACACATGTTGAGATGGGTGGAGGTTATGGCTCTCCATGGAGGCGATGGATAGAAGGTCAAGTAGGGGGCCGCATTCTTTCGATGATTGGATGACCAACTACTTATTATCGATGACTATGCATACACTAGTACCGACTTCAGAGGAGAACTAGACTTGGACCTACCAGTAGATCATTAGCGGGGTGACATTGGTGAGTGAAACACTAAGACATTCATGTTTTTATATTTTATGTTTTATTATTTTTATATATGTTAACGAGACCTAATTTTCTCAGGTAGATGTGGGATTGGCATGACCTGGGTGTTCATCTCCCATACATAGGTGAGCGGGGGCCCGCTTTGTACACTGCAGAGATGATGAGATGAAAGAGATGGAGGAGAAACTAAACCAGATCACTTTGGATATCCTAGACATATGAGTGGATGACCTCGCTAGGAGGTATCATAGGCATACCATGGCAGTATCAGGTCATTTTGGATGCTTTATACATAGAGTGGAAAGAGCCATCATGTGTTACCATAAACACCACTAGGGTTCCACATGATGTATACACTGAAAGCTACCTAGCTTTCATATTTTTGTCATTTTATAGTCCTGAAAGCTAGGGTGCTTCAGTCGGAGTACTGAGACCATATTTTTGTAAACACTTTATATATATATATATATATATATATATATATATATACACACAGAGAGAGACTTATCTATTGGCGGTCTACCTGTATTTAATAATGGAATGTTATTTACATAAGTTTTAAGTATTTTTTTGTTTATTTCCAATGGACCACGTGATTTTACTTATCAATGTCAAGAATGAAAAATATACCAATCTAAAATACAATTGGCAAGTGAATTTGCAACTATGTTGCAATATCTTGGAATATGTTGATTAGTAATAGATGCAAATGACCTTCCTAACAAATGTACCCTTCGAAACATTTGAAGAAGCACCAGGTTTCGAGTTGCATGAACATTGTTTAAATTAGAAACAAATAGCTGAGATTCCATAAAAAATACCAAATGATCAATGTCACAAGATGCAACTTCGGTTACAAACCTATCACTGCATGATACTCAGCGATATTATTGGTGGTTGGACCTATACAAACCTCTCCTGAACTAACTAGGTCATGACCTTGGGAATACAACACTCAGGTGGACAAAGCAAGGTTTAGGGTATGAAGACAAGCACCATCAACAAAACCATAGAAATCCATCTGATCTACAGAATCAAAATATGGGATAAATAACATTTGGACAAGTACTCAAAGCCATATTTAAATAGCAAAACCACACTAAAAAGTAACAAATGTGCATATATACAAGGCAGGGTGGATTTTGATAAAATAATTAAAAGAATCAAAATAAAACCCTATTGAAAGAAAATAAAGCATAGTAAATAGTAGAAAATACTTACCATTTGTATTTTTACCACTTTGAGAGCATTTTGAGTCATTTTGGGTGCATATTTCAAACAAGGATGGTGGAGCTATCTGTCAACCATTTCCAGAATCATTAGATCTAGGTAAAACCTAAGCTCATTCCCAATTTATTTCATCATTTCCTCTTCTCATTTCATGCATGTTTTAGGGTTTTTTGGGCATTTCTCTAAGGGGAAAATGGGTTTACTAGGTAACACTCTTTTCCTTTTCAGGAACAGCGGTGACAAGATAACACCATGCTTTTTTCTAAATAAAAACGTGGTGGTACTTCTCTATCATAATGAGAAAAGGGTAGTGCTGAAAGTTTCCCTAGTATGTTTCAAAAATCGGCCAAAATAAAGAAGTGGAAGTATTTTGAATGGGTGTAATTTAATCATATTCTAATACTCCATTTTAAATTTTTGGTAGGCTACTTTCATCTAACATGGTTATTTGGAAGGAAAGAGAGCATGAGCTTGATGAAATTAGAGGTGGAAATTATGTTGGGACTATGTCTTCTCTACACATATGTGGGAAATTGCAATTATTCAATGTTCCCAACATGAGGTCACAACAGAGACTATTAGAGTATATTCTTGGGATGTGGAATCCTGGGAAAAAATATTTTTAGGTAGGGGCTCACATTCTGACAGTGGAAGTAGATGACATCTACTTCCTCATGAGATTGTACAAGAGGGGAGCACCCATCTTATTGACTGGTCCTCGTGGTGGGGAAATCACCACATAGGGTCTTATTGATCACTATTTCTTTCCAAGCACATAAATGTGCAGAAAGAAGATACCCATTAAGGATTCCATGGATTTTACTCTTTGTTGGTATTTTTCAATACGTTGTGCATCTTAAGGAACGAAGGGGATCACCAAGCATCATGTACACACATTCTCTATGCCTTGGAGGCAATGGAACCTACAGTCTTCTACTATGAAGAGGCCTTAATTTTTACTTTCAAGGAGTAGTTGACCAAGTGTCGGTGGAGAGAGTCGAAATAGTTTCGTTATGGAACTACCTTAGTGTCATTGTTCTTCGATAGAGTACCTTACTTGATGCCACAAGTGGCACTCACTGAGTTGAGGGAAAGAGATACAAACATGTTGAGATGGGTGGAGGTTATGGCTCTCAATGGAGGCGATGGATAGAAGGTCAAGTAGGGGGGCGAATTCTTTCAATTATTGGATGACCAACTCCTTATTATCGATGACTATGCATACCCTAGTACTGACTTCAGAGGAGAACTAGACTTGGACCTACCAGTAGATCATTAGCGGGGTGACATTGGTGAGTGAAACACTAAGACATTCATGTTTTTATATTTTATGTTTTATTATTTTTATATATGTTAACGAGACCTAATTTTCTCAGGTAGATGTGGGATTGGCACGACCTGGGTGTTCATCTCCCATACACAGGTGAGCTGGGGCCTGCTTTGTACACTGTAGAGATGATGAGATGAAAGAGATGGAGGAGAAACTAAACCAGATCACTTTGGATATCCCAGACATATGAGTGGATGACCTCGCTAGGAGGTATCATAGGCATACCATGACATTATCAGGTCATTTTGGATGCTTTATACGCAGAGTGGCAAGAGCCATCATGTGTTACCATGAACACCACTAGGGTTCCACATGATGTATACATTGAAAGCTACCTAGCTTTCATATTTTTGTCATTTTATTGTCCTGAAAGCCAGGGTGCTTCAGTCAGAGTATTGAGACCATATTTTTGTAAACACTTTATATATATATACACAGAGACTTATCTATTGGCGGTCTACCTGTATTTAATAATGGAATGTTATTTACATAAGTTTTATGTATTTTTTTGTTTATTTCCAATGGACCATGTGATTTTACTTGTTAATGTCAAGAATGAAAAATATACCAATCTAAAATACAATTGGCAAGTGAATTTGCAACTATGTTGCAATATCTTGGAATATGTTGATTAGTAATAGATGCAGATGACCTTCCTAACAAATGTACCCTTTGAAAAATTTGAAGAAGCACCAGGTTTCGAGTTGCATAAACGTTGTTTAAATTAGAAACAAATAACTGAGATTCCATAAAAAATACCAAATGATCAATGTCACGCGATGCAACTTTGGTTAACAAACCTATCACTGCATGATACTCAGTGATATTATTGGTAGTTGGACCTATACAAACCTCTCCTAAACTAACTAGGTCACAACCTTGGGAATACAACACTCAGGCAGACAAAGCAAGGTTTAGGGTATGAAGACAAGCACCATCAACAAAACCATAGAAATCCATTTGATCTACAGAATCAAAATATGGGATAAATAACATTTGGACAAGTACTCAAAGCCATATTTAAATAGCAAAACCACACTAAAAAGTAAAAAATGTGCATATATACAAGGCGGGGTGGATTTTAATAAAATAATTAAAAGAATCAAAATAAAACCCTATTGAAAGAAAATAAAGCATAGTAAATAGTAGAAAATACTTACCATTTGTATTTTTACCACTTTGAGAGCATTTTGAGTCATTTTTGGTGCATATTTCAAACAAGGATGGTGGAGCTATCTGTCAACCATTTCCAGAATCATTAGATCTAGGTAAAACCTAAGCTCATTCCCAATTTCTTTCATCATTTCCTATTCTCATTTCATGCATGTTTTAGGGTTTTTTGGGCATTTCTCTAAGGGGAAAATGGGTTTACTAGGTAACACTCTTTTCCTTTTTGGGAACGGCGATGACAAGATAACACCATGATTTTTCCTATATAAAAATGTGGTGGTACTTCTCTATCATAACGAGAAAAGGGTAGTGCTGAAAGTTTCCCTAGTATGTTTCAAAAATAGGCCAAAATAAAGAAGTGGAAGTATTTTGAATGGGTGTAATTTAATCATATTCTAATACTCCATTTTAAATTTTTGGTAGTCTACTTTCAGCTAACATGGTTATTTGGAAGGAAAGAGAGCATGAGCTTGATGAAATTAGAGGTGGAAATGATGTTGGGACTATGTCTTCTCTACACATATGTGGGAAATTGCAATTATTCAATGTTCCCAACATGAGGTCACAAGGGAGACTATTAGAGTATATTCTTGGGATGTGGAATCCTGGGAAAAAATATTTTGAGGTAGGGGCTCACATTTTGAGAGTGGAAGTAGAGGACATCTACTTCCTCATGAGATTGTACAAGAGGGGAGCACCCATCTCATTGATTGGTCCTCGTGGTGGGGAAATCACCACATAGGGTCTTATTGATCACTATTTCTTTCCAAGCACATAAATGTGCAGAAAGAAGATACCCATTAAGGATTCCATGGATTTTACTCTTTGCCGATATTTTTCAATATGCTGCTCATCTTAAGGAGCCAAAGGGATCACCAAGCATCATGTACACACATTCTCTATGCCTTGGAGGAAATGGAACCTACGGTCTTCAACTATGCAGAGGCCCTAATTTTAACTTTCAAGGAGTAGTTGACCAAGTGTTGGTGGAGAGAGTTGAAATAATTTGGTTATGGAACTATCTTAGTGTCATTGTTCTTCGAGAGAGTACCTTACTTGATGCCACAAGTGGCACTTACTGAGTTGAGGGAAAGAGATACATACATGTTGAGATGGGTGGAGGTTATGGCTCTCCATGGAGGCGATGGATAGAAGGTCAAGTAGGGGGCCACATTATTTCGATGATTGGATGACCAACTACTTATTATCGATGACTATGCATACCCTAGTACTAAATTCAAAGGAGAACTAGACTTGGACCTACCAGTAGATCGTTAGCGGGGTGACATTGGTGAGTGAAACACTAAGACATTCATGTTTTTATATTTTATGTTTTATTATTTTTATATATGTTAACGAGACCTAATTTTCTCAGGTAGATGTGGGATTGGCACGACCTGGGTGTTCATCTCCCATACACAGGTGAGCTGGGGCCTGCTTTGTACACTGTAGAGATGATGAGATGAAAGAGATGGAGGAGAAACTAAACCAGATCACTTTGGATATCCCAGACATATGAGTGGATGACCTCGCTAGGAGGTATCATAGGCATACCATGACATTATCAGGTCATTTTGGATGCTTTATACGCAGAGTGGCAAGAGCCATCATGTGTTACCATGAACACCACTAGGGTTCCACATGATGTATACATTGAAAGCTACCTAGCTTTCATATTTTTGTCATTTTATTGTCCTGAAAGCCAGGGTGCTTCAGTCAGAGTATTGAGACCATATTTTTGTAAACACTTTATATATATATACACAGAGACTTATCTATTGGCGGTCTACCTGTATTTAATAATGGAATGTTATTTACATAAGTTTTATGTATTTTTTTGTTTATTTCCAATGGACCATGTGATTTTACTTATCAATGTCAAGAATGAAAAATATACCAATCTAAAATACAATTGGAAAGTGAATTTGAAACTATGTTGCAATATCTTGGAATAGGTTGATTAGTAATAGATGCAAATGACCTTCCTAACAAATGTACCCTTCGAAACATTTGAAGAAGCACCAGGTTTCGAGTTGCATAAACGTTGTTTAAATTAGAAACACATAGCTGAGATTCCATAAAAAATACCAAATGATCAATGTCACGAGATGAAACTTCGGTTAACAAACCTATCACTGCATGATACTTAGCAATGTTATTGGTGGTTGGACCTATACAAACCTCTCCTAAACTAACTAGGTCACAACCTTGGGAATACAACACTCAGGCAGACAAAGCAAGGTTTAGGGTATGAAGACAAGCACCGTAAACAAAACCATAGAAATCCATCTGATCTACAGAATCAAAATATGGGATAAATAACATTTGGACAAGTACTCAAAGCCGTATTTAAATAGAAAAACCACACTAAAAAGTAAAAAATGTGCATATATACAAGGCACCGATGCAAAGATATAGAGAGCATAGTACATTTTCATGTACAACCTTTGCGAGGTTTCCCGAAAGGTATGCCATCATAGTCAACAAGATTGTAGGTACATTTTTACAAGACTTTAATTATGATATAGGGACCTCACCACATGGTTTCAAGCTTCCCCTTCCCATGTTTACCGTGCTTCTTATCATAGGTCAGAACCATATCTCCTTCATTGAAAACATGAGTCTGAATCGATTTATCATGTTGAGCCTTGATTTGTCTTTTATGTGACTCATTAGATAAGGAGGAATCTCATCAATTCTCATCAAGGTTCAACATATAAAGGAAATATTGGGCCAGTAAAAGGGCACAAAGAAGAAGTTGGTGCACAAGCAAGCAATGAAAGTTTTGTGCGTGACAAGAAGGAAAGTAGGTCACGAAGGAATAAAAGGGACCGACACAAAAGGATAGGACATGTGCGTGATGGAGGAAAGGATATCTTACAAGAACGCAGGAAGGTAATGGCCAGAAAGACACAAGTCAAGAAGATCATGGCTACTAAAGATGGTGTACGCCAGCGGACAATGAACGTATGAAAGAATATTTGTAAGTCAGGTCGATAGTGCATTGTGTCATTCCATGACAACTTGTAACTATTTTTTATGGCTGAATATGACCTATAACAGATGAGAAATATGTAGTCGAACCTGCGTGGCCCTGTAGAAGTTATAAATAGGAAGAACCCATTCTATATAAGGGTTGGTTGTTGGTTGTTGGTCGTTCATCATTGATGATTATTGGTTGGTTGTTCATTCACCATGTCACTCAGTTTTCTTAAGGAATCTAGGGTTAGAGGGAAGAAATACTGAAAGTAGAGTCTGGTAGTAGTAAAAGGATTTTTATCCATGGATCTTGCAATTGAGTGCATAGACAGCTAGAGGTAGAAGGAATCTGCAAATGAGTGAGTAGAAAGTAAGTAGAAGAGTCGATCCAGGTTGTGTTCGGATCCGTACGAGTAGATAGAAGAATGAAACATAGAGCATTGTGAGGAATTAGAACCACCAAGTGAGTAATTCAAACCAAAGGAGAATCTAGGACTATTCGTGAAGCTCACAAATGAAATTTGGGTGCAAGAATCAGCAAAAACCATCAAATTACAGATAAATTACACACACAATGTGAACATAAACAAGATAATTTCAGACATTCTCACCATGAAACTTTTTATTATTATTTATATAATACATGATAGGATTTTCATGAGGATTTGGAAGCCAATTGTGAGCATATAAGTCAAAATTGCCAAAATGGCATCAAACACCCCTAGGTGGGCCAATCTCCTCCCAAATCATCCCAAACAGCCAGGAATTGCTCAGTTGTCACAGATGATGTGTTGTGGACCAATTATTACACCTTGGATAGTAGGGGTGTGGAAACATGGGTGGTTTAGAGTCTTAATGCAACATTTAGTGCACCAAATCAAGCCAAATTTGGCCAAAATCCCACTCTAATGCTCCAAGTCAACTTGCTTGTCCACATTCAATGAATCGGAGTGCACCAGAAATGATGAGAGCACATATATGGATTTTGACTGAGATGGAATTCCCATGTTTGTGTGAAAGGCCCATTATGACTTGGCATATGTCCAACTAAGCATCGCTAGTCCACCTCATAGTGTATCAAAGCTTAAAAAGCAATAAAATTGACTAATTAGTGTAACTAAGGTACTAATTTTGGATTACTGTTCTAACACCCTCCCTGAATCCAATAACTAAGTACAAATCACAAAATGATGGATACCTTGGAAACAATGTCTCAAGCCACCTCAAATACATAATTCAGAAATTACAATTTTATTTGTCCATGTCAACCAAGGAAAAGATGGAAAACCTCATGGGAAAAACATTCCCTCAAGAATGGACATGGGGCTGGACCTGCAATAATATAACAGTAAATTACCCTCCTTCACTCACCCCAAGCAAGGATCTCAGGTAGGTGAATTTCTTCTCACTGAAAGCCTTGGTAAAAATATCAGCAGTTTGCTCGGTGGATGGCCAATACTACAGTGAGATCACCCTATCATGCACTAATCCCTGAATGTAATGCATGTGTATCTCTATGTGATTTTTCCTCTGCCTCTGTACTAGACTAGTAGATATATTGATGGCACTCTGATTTTCCACCCAAATGTGTGGTGGGAGAATCAATTGTGACACCAAACTCTCAAAGAATTCCCTGCAACCAAACACACTATGTAGCAGCATTGATTGCTGCCCTATACTTGGAATCTGCTGATGAAAGTGAAATAGTGTGTTATTTCTTAACTTACCAGAAAATGGGGCCTTTATAAAACATGAATTAAAAACTTGAATTTGATTTCATGTCAATTGGAACATCGTCCCAATCTGAATCAGAAAATCCAGCTAGTTGAAGTGAGGAACTAGCTGTGTAGTTCACCCCGAAGTTCTTGGTTTCCTGTACATATTGAAGAATTCTCTTTTCTGATATCCAATGGATATCATGTGGCTGGTGAATATTTCTTGCTACAGAACTCACAACATAAGACAAATCCATTCGTTTGTGAGTAAGGTAGACCAGTCTACCCACTAGTTTCCTGTAGAGTGTAAAATCCACTGGTGGAGAATTTCCAAATTCATGCATTTTAATTCTAGAAAGAAAGGGAGAGTTGGATTCCTTCCACCTAGCCATGTTAAACTTATTTATCAGGTGTGAATCACACTTTCTATGACTCAGCATGATTCCCTTACCATTTTTCTCAATTTCCAAGCCGAAAAATTGCCTTAGCATCCTAGGTCTGTCATGGCAAACTCATTGTACAAAGATGACTTAATTTGGCCAGTTAAATTGGTGCAAATAACTATAATAAGAATATCATCAAAATAAATAAAAATTACCTGGAAAATACCATCATATTGCTGCAAATACACATTAGGGTCAGATTTGCATCTAGTGAAGCCAATTGAAAGCAAAAAAGCATCCATTTTTGCATACCAAGCCCTGGGGGCTTGCTTGAGTCCATACATCGATTTTTTCAGCCTACATACCAATGAAGGATCCTCTTGGAAACCTTCATGATGCTGCATATATATATCCTCCTTTATCTCACCATGCAAGAATGCACTCTTGAGATCCATGTGGTGAACTTCCCAACCTTTACTAGCTGCTAGTGCTAGAACTAGTCTTATTGAGTCCATCTTTGCAACCGGTGCAAAGGTCTCTATGTAATCAACAACATGGAACTGAGAATAGCCTTTAGAAACTAACCTTGGATTATGTTTCATATCAGAACCATCAACAGAAATTTTGGTCTGGAAAATCCATTTGTATTGAACAACCTTCCTCTAGGGAGGAAGGGGAACCAATTCCCATGTATTGTTGTCTTGGAGGGACATAAATTCATGTTCCATTTCTGATTTCAATATATGGTCATTACAAGATTTATGATATTTCTAAGGATCAGCACCAACCAGAATATAACAGTGCTCAGAAAGATCACTATCACTTGCAAAGGAAGCTTTACTAGTTTGTGATCTAGTCTTCCTAGGCTCATGGGAATTGCCTGCCAATTCCCTCGCTGCTTGTACAATTTTTTCAGCCCACTTGGGCTTATATGGTGACTCATATATAGAAATATCATATTAATAAAAAAATTTATCATAAATATCAGAGAAAACAGAGAATTCATCATCACTTACATCTTCAAATGGTTGAGGAGAGGAGCATTCCCCCAGTGCAAGTTCGAAATCTGGAATTGGCTCTTCTTCAAATTTCACACTTCTCTCAAAAAATGTTATGCAAGTAGAAGTGTCAAATATCTTGTACCCTTCAGTTTCCTCACCATATCAAACCATGAGGCACTCCTTTCTTTGTGGTTTCAAGGCTTTCCTCTTCTTAGAAGGAATTCTAGCCCATGCTTTTGTCCCAAAAATTCTGAAATTTGAGACATTTGGCCTTTGACCAAACCATGCCTCATAAGGGGTCATTCCTTTCACTAATTTATGGAAAGCTATGTTTTGGATGTGAGCAACACAATTGATGTCTTTATCCCATATATTAGGATTTATATCCCTTATCTCTATCATGCAAGTTGTCATCTCCTTGAGATATCTATTCTTCCTTTCAGCCACACCATTTTGTTGTGGTGTGTAGGGAGTTGAGTGTTGCATTTGGATGCCACACTCCTCACAAAGTTGTGGTAGTTTTTTGTTCACATATTCCTTTCCATTATTAGTCCTAAGGAATTTTTTCTTCTTCCCACTATTTCAATTTCAGAAAATACACCCAACAGAATCTAGAGTAGTCATCTATGAATGTAAGTTTATACCTAGATCCACCATATGAAGGAGTGTGTAGTGGACCAATCAAATCAGAATGAACCAACCCAAGTGGTTTTGTTTCCCTCATTTCCTTCCCCTTCTCATAGCTATGCTTAGGATGTTTCCCAATCACACATCCAATACATGCTCCAGTTGATGACTAGATTTGTGGAAGTCCTTCCACCATTTCTTCTATGTGCAATGTTTGAAGATACCAGTAATTCATGTGGTGAAACATCTCATGCAATAGTTTGGAAACTTAATTGGCATGTGAGTGAAGTTCTTGATCACTGGAAGTGGGGAGGAATTTTGAAAACTTATACATCCTCTCATGATGATCATCATTCCCAACTGCAATAACTTGGTCCGTTGAGATTTCAGAAATATCTACCATGTAGGGAGTGAAGATCACCCTCTTTGGCTCTCCTGTATGGGTCATTTGATCTACTAACAGAAAATTTGCTATAAAATATGGTACGTAGAATACCTCACTAAAGCATCCATGCTCTAAATCAATCCTCCCAATCCCCTTGGTTTGGAGTTTTGAATCATCCCCCATTCGAGCTGTTGGGCCATCATTCAAACTCATGGAGGAGAAGAGCTCTCTCTTGGCTACCATATGTCTATAATCCCCCAAATCTATGAAAAAAGATGAAGAGTTAGAAGTACCTACCACCAAAGCATGACATTTTTCCTTGCTTTCATTTGAATTGGAGTTGCCATCCTTCTTCCTTGTACTGTCAGGGACTGGGATGTTGTTCTTCTCGAGCAGTTGTGCCATGGTGTCAATGGTATTTTTCATGCATGAGCTCTCTGGATGCCATCCCATGTGGAAATAGGTGCATTTGGTATTCTCTTTTCCCTTCTTGTCCTTCTCCTTGGAAGGATTTGAACTTGCATCACTGGATTTGGGTTTTTCTAGGTTTTTCTTCTTCTCTCGCAACTTTGAATTCTTGGACTTGAGCTTTCCCTTTGAGTAATTCAAAATCCCCACTGCTAGAGATTGATCCTTGGTATTTACGGTGCCCATTTGGACAAGTTTATATTTCTCTTGAGTGAGTGTCTCCACAAATTTTTCCAGACTGGGAATTTTCCAGTTTCCAAGTGTTAACATGCTGGAGTGGAAAGTACTCAGAAAAACTGAGAACTCTGGCCCCAACTTCAAAAGCATAGACAAGATCAACTAGTCTTCCTTCTTCTCAATCCCAAATTGTTTTAAATACAACACAAGTGATTTGAACTTGGTGAATAAATCCTGGATTGTGTCATAATGCGCTGGGCTCAAGCTGGTGACCACGTAGCTCATCCGTTTTTGCAGATAGAGATTCTAGTTTTTCCCAAACCTGTTTTGGTGAGGTCAAACTGTCAAGGTGTAAAAGAAGCTATATTGAGATGCTCAGGCACAAAAATCCATATGCCTCATCAAATTTGTTGAAATACTTAGATTTCTCAACTACAGAGTTTGGTTCCACTTCAATGCCCATGGTAATTCTGAAAAGCCCCTTAGATCTCATTTGAATCACCATCTCTGCCTTCCAATCAAAACAATTTAAGGGTATTAACATGATGTGGGTAGCCTCCATTTCTTCCTACGTTGAGGATGAATAAATTGCTGGATGTTCTGCAACACAATTTTGTTTTTTATCTGGAACTCCACTAAAAATGCAGCTCGAATCAGTATGAATTGATCTACAACTCAAAAATATACAATACGCTATGATACCATGTGAGGAATTAAAATGACCAAGTGATTAATTCAAACCATAGGAGAATAAAGGAGCGTTATTGAAGCTCACAAATCAAATTTGGGTGTAAGAATCAGCAAAAACCATCAAATTATAGATAAATTACACAAACAATGTAAACATAAACAAGATAATTTCAGACTGTCTCACCATGAAACTTGTTATTATGAGGTATATAATACATCATATGATTTTCATGAGGCTTTGGAATCCAATTGTGAGCATAAAAGTCAAAATTTCCAAAATGCCATCAAACCCCCCTAGGTGGGCCAATCGCGTCCCGAATCACCCCAAAGAACCACGAATTATTGCGTTGTCATAGCTGATGTGTTTTGTACCAATGATTACACCTTGTACAATGTGGGTGTGGAAAACTTCATGGTTTAGAGTCTCAATGCAACATTTAATGCACCAAATCAAGCCAAATTTGGCCAAAATCCCACTCTAGAACTCCAAGTCAACTTGTCTATGCACATTCAATGAATAGGAGCGCACTAGAAATGATGAGGGTGGACATGTGGCTGTTCAATGAGCTGGAATGATCATGTGGGTGTGAAAGGCCCATTATGACTTGACATATGTCCAACTAAGCACCCCTAGTCCACCTCAAAGTGTATCAAAGATTAAAAAGCAATTAAATTGACTAATTAGTGTAACTAAGGTAATAATTCTGTATTATTGTTCTAACAAGCATGAGAGGATTGAGTCAGAAAGACATATCATAATATTAGTCTGGAGGTCTCAGACTACAAGGTGCTATATCCTTTTCTCATGCCAGATGAAGAGCACCTTGGTGGTTTTTCCCAGATGGGTTTCCATGTTATTTCCTATGTTGAATGATTGATTGATTTTGAATGTTTATGTGCATGTCATCTATTTTCTTACTGTACGTTGATGAGTTACGATTCAATGTATGGTGCCATATTATTAATCAGTGAATGAATTTTTGTTAAAGCATTACTCGAATGTGTGAATAAGTTTATAGTTAATTTCCTATGTTAAAGCATAAGTCATACACTGTCTATTGGTACAAGGAATCAATTATGTTGCACCAGTTATGCCAGTTGTTAAGATTAAGGGCAAGGTCATGTCACATGTGCACTATCATAAATTTGTGACCAATCCTGCAGTAACTGACTCCATTTTCCTGTTTCCTTCGTCGAGCACCTTGGTCATGTTCCAAGGGACTATAATCCCTCTCCAACTGTGGTAACATGGTTCTGGAAGTTACCCATTAGATATCTTGGTTGAGACTGCACCTTCCTCGCAAGTTTTACCAATTGATATTTATTTGTCGGGATGATGTCTTGTGGTGTCTTGTGGTGTCTTGTTGTTATTGTGTTGTTGTTGAACCACTGGTTGAGACAAGAAGGAGAAAGAGGCCAACAAATGGTCCACGTAGGTTTGATAAACATGTTGTTTATGTCGCATTTTGGCAAAAATATACAGGTGAACACATGATTGAAATAGCTTCAGCTCTGTTTCCACAGAGGATTCCTATGGCTTACTCGACCATACCTGGTCAACATCAAGATTATTGTTGTGATAATGGGTCTACCAAAGGAAGGAGAAGACCACATGCCATACTTGGCACATAAAGAAAACACCAAGATGAAGCAGAAGTATAAGCTTTAGCTTGCAAAAAGAGGCTTCCTAATTAGCCATCTCAAAGACACAAGTGTGTGTTTCGTGTTGGAAAATTCCACCAACAAAAGCTTCGTCGACAGGGGTTCCCACTCCATCAGCGTCCTATAGTGCAGTCTCCTTGAGAACCAACCTAGACATGTTTTATCCTTCCCAGAAACATCTATGGAGTAGACGAGGTCTCACCCGAGGCGTTCAAGGGAGAGTAGTCAGAACCAAGTTTTTGATAGTGGGAAAGGAGGACATGGGGATCCGACTGGGAGAATCATGACTCATGCGACCATTATACCATACCGTAGCATTAATCATGGAACATCATACCGGATCAAACAGGGATAGATATTACATAAACTTATAATCAACATATCGCATTAACATAGCAAGGAGAGACTAAATAGCATCATTATGACACAAACATAATCATAGCATCATAATAGATCTATATAAATCGAATTGAATCATTGTAACAAAAATCAGTGCTACCACATTGTAACATATCTATGACAATAAATAAACATCAACCCATACTCAACACATCTTATATTAATATTGCTCGAATATGCCGCACCATACAATCCTTCTCCAAATCTGGAGATTGCAACAGAAAGAAACCCAGACATAATCACAGTCAAGACAGAACAATCTCCACACAACAGAGTACACCAAGTGTGTTGTGATTCCCTTAAATCATTCCCTCTTCTATCATCACAAAAATGGATCTATAAATAGGCGTATGCCTTTACATTAAGGATCCACTATTAACTAAATTCTAACCGCTACTGACCTATTACAACAGAATTTGGTCAAGATATACATAAAATATTCAAAAAATGGTTAGTTCTCTGCTCATCATGCTAAACGGCCCTTGTGTGGTACCGCATCAGCTTACGTAGCTGCCATGACGGTGCACAACTCACTCGTCCCAACCCCTTGCCAACAGGCCCCCAACACAGTTTTGTGGCTCATCCTCGAGCCACGTCAAGTTCATAGGGTGTATACTGCTGTCTTATCCTTAAAATCAAAAAATTATTGGGCAACTTCCTGAACTTGGCGCTGTACCTTAGCAGCAGTATTCTGACAATTACTCACCATTTGTTGGATCGGGTGCTCCTCTTTAGCCTTGTTGTCAACTCTCTTAAATATTCTGAATTGTGGCAACAGCTTTAACAACCAACTGGCCCCCAATATGTTGGAATTCATTGAGCTACTTGTGGCTCTTTTGTTGGTGCTATTGGGCACAGGCAGTGCACTACTGGAGATCCTTCAGTTCGGTGGCCCAGGTGATTTGTACCATCAGCGGCATGGCCTTCAGTACTGACTTCAAATTTGTTAATTGACCCTCTTCTTCTTGCACCTACATAGTGAGTTGAGCCAGCTTCTCATCTTGAACAATACTCTACTAGAACTATGTGGTTTCCTCCATAATAGCTTTGGCCTCTTGGTCCATGTTGCCAAACTAAGTAGCAATTTCCTCAAGGGAGGACTTACGCTCTGCAACCTACTACGGCAGGGTAGTGGGTTGTTCTTGAGCCTGGAGTAACAAGTTATCGTCCTAAAGTTGAACCAAGGTCTGCCCCAATCACTAGGCCTTCTCCACTAGGTTGAGCTCGGTGGTGGTGTCAAACATGTTCTGACATGCCTCAAAGATAGCCTGCTCCAATTCGCTATACCGTGCACACAGTTGTGCTTATTCCATAATCAGACAATCTTGTGCCTTCTTGAGATCCGTAATCTCCACAACAGTGTTCCACTGCATCTCGGCTTGTGTCACCTTGAGTGTGTTGATTTCTTGTAATTTCTCCCTGGCCAGCTGCACACGGACCTGGTGCAACTCTGCGGCATCCTTCTTCAGTTGCTCAGCAGAATTTCGGGCTTTGACATAACCCACTGTCAATTCTTATTGTTGTGTCGTCAACTCCAGTGTGGCGCCATGCTGCAACTCAACCAATTTTGTAGTGGACATCTTGTTCAGGTCTAGAGTCGCTCTCTGGATTGGGTGCAATTGTTGATGAAGTGCTTCATTGCCCACGTCGATCACAGTCGGGGGAACTTGCACATTCCAAATCCAAGGCTCAGTGCTGATCAACGGGCTATCCTACAACAGAGGTTGTGTCGATGGTTTCTTGGAAACAATATAAAAAATGGATTCTAGCTTAGTTCTTACCGCACCAAATTCTGCATGGTTTGATTCACGGATTTCCATAGTCATAGCTATAGATGAATCTGTGACAACCTTGATAAGCTACTACAATTGATCTTCTAGTCCAGGTTTAGTACCCCTTCCAGCCTCTTACTCTTATCTCCATTTGGTGCGAGTCTCCTCTCGCATCCTTTGTGTTGCATCTTCAGGGTTCGTGGATGACTCATTGTCAGAGTCATGGGTGCATAATTCTGGTGGGGCAGGGTCTTCAAGTGCTTCTGGGGGTATCACATTATCTAACTCCTATTGAATCACTGGGACATGCCAGTCACCTAGCCATTCTTGCACAATTGCATCCAAATCTTCTGTGGTAATCTTGTAAGGAAATGGTAGCCACTGCTTATCGGGATCTTGCTTAGCCTAAATATGAATGGAGTGGGGTCTGATAGCAAATCATATGATCCTATGATACTTGGCCAAAGTGTAGGGAGAAATTATTGGAACGGCTATAGTGGCCACCTGCAGTGCCTCCGAATAGATCTAGAAATGAATAGCGCAATTTGTTTGGTGACTAGGTTATTCGACCCACCATAAGTTTCGATAGCGGGCACCGCGGAAAACCTTGGCTGCCTCAACCGTCATTGGCTGGTATTCCTCTCACTCCATCCAACCAACAAGGGTGATGAGAATCAAAATCCAACTATAAAAGTAAAGGGGCTCCTGCTCTGAACAGTGAATGCATATTTTATCAACCGATACGACAAAAATAACGACCAATTCATATGAACTCCGTTTGCACACTTTTGAGCATAGGAGACAACTCCTAAATTGCATTGGATGGGTCAATTTCTATAAACAACTTTTCTAGACAAAAGTCTAGCGCCAATGTGCACCATCTGCGAGTTGATACTGTCAATGCGATAGGTGTGACCGTCTCGTTGTAAACTGAAGCACTCCTTCAGCTGCTTCACCAATATTTTGTTCGTATCTCATCCATGAATATATTGTGCTCGGTCCTCCCCATCCTTAGGAAACCCAGTAATGCTCACAATCAAGTCGATCGTGATCGGAATCGGTGTAGTCAGCCAAAAATTCCCTCAATGGAAACATGGCAATAGTTTCTTTACACATGCATGAGCTTCATTTAGATAGACAAAGTGGGGCATATTGATGAGCCCCAACAACCCATACTTCTCTAAGTCACTGGCCCATCGCTTCGAAATTCGCTGAACGGGGCCATCATGCGCTATCATGAAATATTCGTAGGGCTCATCCTAAACATCTTTAAGCAAAACGAGTTCATGATCGTCGAACTTGAGTCTGCTCAATGCATGGATGATATCGACTGAGGATGTCATCCCTTCCGGAAGTGGTGGCAACTTGGGTGGATACTTTTGATTCTTCGACGGTTGTCATGGCTTGGAACCTAGCCATGTGGGAGCAATGTATCTCAAAATATCATGCACTGAGACACCCCAGGGTGTCATGAACTCAATAGATCCTGAGCTTGATGGCCCCATGTAGGTAGTTCCTTCTCCCCGCATTCGCACAGATGTCTGAGTTTGCCTCTTCTTTGGGGGTGTTGGAATGGGTCTTTGAGCCTGTCATTTCTGCTTCAGAATGAACGACAAACCCACTAGCATACTAATAATTTCCTCTTCTATAGCCATGGGCCAAATGGGGGACTTGTATTCACTCGAAATATCAATAGCATCAAGGTCGCTCAACATCCCTTACCTCCCAAAACCAGAAGATTCACTCAACAACTCAGACTATACTCCTCTCAACACTCTACACAATACTCGGCACCAAATTCACCTTCTACTTCTTCTCTCGCAACTAAATAATGTCATTCGATGCATACCATGCAATATTTTATAACTATTTCAATTCTAAATCCATCATTGGCAAATCTAACTGCACCATTATTTCCAAATCGAGTATTAAAGATGCCAAATCCACTGGCGATTTTATGTGGCTAACGGTCAGATCACCCATTAATGTGGGTCGCTTCAACAAGTGCCTCCAACCAAATAGTTTAACTACCTGCATTTATTACCTAATTTGACCACCCCGCAACTCTGCAACTATCTTGAATGCTCGACCAACTATTTCTAACAACTTCATCCTTGCACAGGCTCTCTCCCAAGGCTCACCTATTTGTGCTAAACTTAGAATTTTTTTTTTTTTAGTACTTTAGGTGGTGTGCATCATTGGCCCCATTCTAAAGGGCTTCAAGTGACTCCCATTAATGAGCTTTGGAAACACGACACCATCTAATTGCTGCAACTACACGGTGGATCCAAAGGTAATACAATGAACAAGATAGGGACCTAACCAATGCATTTGTAACTTACCTAGATGCTTGATAAACTTACTTTCATATAGCAACACCAAATCTCCTACCTTGAACTGTTGGTGCTTAATATGGAAATCATGCCATGCCT